>CAKAOJ020000511.1:0-77500 GCA_916701645.2 Sebastolobus alascanus
AAAATTTTAAAAAAATTTATATCGATAAATTTCATGAAAAAAAGTCATAGTATTGTATGCCGAAAAATTTCATGAAAAAAAAGTCATAGTATTGTATGTCGAAAATTTTCATGAAAAAAAAGTCATAGTATTGTATGTCGAAAATTTTCATAAAAAAAGTCATATTATTGTATGTCGAAAATTTCATAAAAAAAAGTCATAGTATTGTATGTCGAAAATTTCATAAAAAAAAGTCATAGTATTGTATGTCGAAAAATTTCATGAAAAAAAGTCATAGTATAGTATGTCGAAAATTTCATGAAAAAAAAGTCATAGTATAGTATGTCGAAAATTTTCATAAAAAAAAGTCATAGTATTGTATGTCGAAAATTTTCATAAAAAAAGTCATAGGATGGTTTGTCGATAAATTTCATAAATAAAAGTCATAGTATAGCATGTCGAAAAATTTCATGAAAAAAAAGTCATAGTATTGTATGTCGAAAATTTCATAAAAAAAGTCATAGTATAGTATGTCGAAAAATTTCATGAAAAAAAAGTCATAGTATTGTATGTCGAAAAATTTCATGAAAAAAAAGTCATAGTATAGCATGTCAAAAAATTTCATGAAAAAAAGTCATAGTATAGTATGTCGAAAATTTCATAAAAAAAGTCATAGTATAGTATGTCGAAAAATTTCATAAAAAAAGTCATAGTATAGTATGTCGAAAAATTTCATGAAAAAAAAGTCATAGTATAGTATGTCGAAAAATTTCATAAAAAAAGTCATAGTATATTATGTCGAAAATTTTATGAAAAAAAGTCATAGTATTGTATGTCGAAAAATTTCATGAAAAAAAGTCATAGTATTGTATGTCGAAAAATTTCATAAAAAAAGTCATAGTATAGTATGTCGAAAAATTTCATGAAAAAAAGTCATAGTATTGTATGTCGAAAAATTTCATGAAAAAAAAGTCATAGTATAGTATGTCGAAAATTTCATGAAAAAAAAGTCATAGTATAGTATGTCGAAAATTTTCATAAAAAAAAGTCATAGTATAGCATGTTGAAAATTTTCATGAAAAAAAGTCATAGTATTGTATGTCGAAAATTTCATAAAAAAAAGTCATAGTATAGTATGTCGAAAAATTTCATAAAAAAAAGTAATAGTATTGTATGTCGAAAAATTTCATGAAAAAAAGTCATAGTATAGTATGTCGAAAATTTCATAAAAAAAAGTCATAGTATAGTATGTCGAAAAATTTCATGAAAAAAAGTCATAGTATTGTATGTCGAAAAATTTCATAAAAAAAAGTCATAGTATAGTATGTCGAAAAATTTCATGAAAAAAAAGTCATAGTATAGTATGTCGAAAAATTTCATAAAAAAAAGTCATAGTATAGTATGTCGATAAATTTCATGAAAAAAAGTCATAGTATTGTATGTCGAAAAATTTCATAAAAAAAAGTCATAGTATTGTATGTCGAAAATTTCATGAAAAAAAGTCATAGTATTGTATGTCGAAAAATTTCATGAAAAAAAAGTCATAGTATTGTATGTCGAAAAATTTCATAAAAAAAGTCATAGTATTGTATGTCGAAAATTTCATAAAAAAAGTCATAGTATTGTATGTCGAAAAATTTCATGAAAAAAAGTCATAGTATTGTATGTCGAAAATTTCATAAAAAAAAGTCATAGTATAGTATGTCGAAAAATTTCATTAAAAAAAGTCATAGTATAGTATGTCGAAAAATTTAAAAAAAAAAAAGTCATAGTATAGTATGTTGAAAAAAAGTCATAGTATTGTATGTGGAAAAATTTCATGAAAAAAAAGTCATAGTATAGTATGTCGAAAAATTTCATGAAAAAAAAGTCATAGTATTGTATGTCGAAAAATTTCATGAAAAAAAGTCATAGTATAGTATGTCGAAAAATTTCATAAAAAAAAGTCATAGTATAGTATGTCGAAAAATTTCATGAAAAAAAGTCATAGTATAGTATGTCGAAAAATTTCA
This sequence comes from Sebastolobus alascanus, assembly GCA_916701645.2. Lineage (NCBI taxonomy): Eukaryota > Metazoa > Chordata > Actinopteri > Perciformes > Sebastidae > Sebastolobus > Sebastolobus alascanus. The sequence goes on from CAKAOJ020000511.1 coordinate 1,992, forward strand.
TAAAAAAAGTCATAGTATAGTATGTCGAAAATTTTATGAAAAAAAAGTCATAGTATTGTATGTCGAAAAATTTCATGAAAAAAAAGTCATAGTATTGTATGTCGAAAAATTTCATAAAAAAAAGTCATAGTATTGTATGTCGAAAATTTCATAAAAAAAAGTCATAGTATAGTATGTCGAAAAATTTCATGAAAAAAAGTCATAGTATTGTATGCCGAAAAATTTCATAAAAAAAAGTCATAGTATAGTATGTCGATAAATTTCATGAAAAAAAGTCATAGTATTGTATGTCGAAAAATTTCATAAAAAAAAGTCATAGTATAGTATGTCGATAAATTTCATGAAAAAAAGTCATAGTATTGTATGTCGAAAAATTTCATAAAAAAAAGTCATAGTATAGTATGTCGATAAATTTCATGAAAAAAAGTCATAGTATTGTATGTCGAAAAATTTCATGAAAAAAAAGTCATAGTATAGTATGTCGAAAATTTAATGAAAAAAAAGTCATAGTATAGTATGTCGAAAAATTTCATAAAAAAAAGTCATAGTATAGTATGTCGAAAAATTTCATGAAAAAAAGTCATAGTATTGTATGTCGATAAATTTCATGAAAAAAAGTCATAGTATTGTATGTCGAAAATTTTCATAAAAAAAAGTCATAGTATTGTATGTCGAAAAATTTCATAAAAAAAGTCATAGTATAGTATGTCGATAAATTTCATGAAAAAAAGTCATAGTATAGTATGTCGAAAAATTTCATGAAAAAAAAGTCATAGTATTGTATGTCGAAAATTTCATGAAAAAAAAGTCATAGTATTGTATGTCGAAAATTTTCATAAAAAAAAGTCATAGTATTGTATGTCGAAAATTTCATGAAAAAAAAGTCATAGTATTGTATGTCGAAAAATTTCATGAAAAAAAAGTCATAGTATTGTATGTCGAAAATTTCATGAAAAAAAAGTCATAGTATTGTATGTCGAAAAATTTCATAAAAAAAAGTCATAGTATTGTATGTCGAAAATTTCATGAAAAAAAAGTCATAGTATTGTATGTCGAAAAATTTCATAAAAAAAGTCATAGTATAGTATGTCGAAAATTTCATGAAAAAAAAGTCATAGTATTGTATGTCGAAAAATTTCATAAAAAAAAGTCATAGTATAGTATGTCGATAAATTTCATGAAAAAAAAGTCATAGTATAGTATGTCGAAAAATTTCATGAAAAAAAAGTCATAGTATAGTATGTCGAAAATTTCATGAAAAAAAGTCATAGTATTGTATGTCGAAAAATTTCATAAAAAAAAGTCATAGTATAGTATGTCGAAAATTTCATGAAAAAAAGTCATAGTATAGTATGTCGAAAAATTTCATGAAAAAAAAGTCATAGTATTGTATGTCGAAAAATTTCATGAAAAAAAGTCATAGTATTGTATGTCGAAAATTTCATGAAAAAAAAGTCATAGTATTGTATGTCGAAAATTTTCATAAAAAAAAGTCATAGTATTGTATGTCGAAAAATTTCATGAAAAAAAGTCATAGTATTGTATGTCGAAAAATTTCATGAAAAAAAGTCATAGTATTGTATGTCGAAAATTTCATAAAAAAAAGTCATAGTATTGTATGTCGAAAATTTCATGAAAAAAAGTCATAGTATTGTATGTCGAAAATTTCATAAAAAAAAGTCATAGTATTGTATGTCGAAAAATTTCATAAAAAAAAGTCATAGTATTGTATGTCGAAAAATTTCATGAAAAAAAGTCATAGTATTGTATGTCGAAAAATTTCATAAAAAAAAGTCATAGTATTGTATGTCGAAAAATTTCATGAAAAAAAAGTCATAGTATTGTATGTCGAAAAATTTCATAAAAAAAAGTCATAGTATTGTATGTCGAAAATTTCATGAAAAAAAGTCATAGTATTGTATGTCGAAAAATTTCATAAAAAAAAGTCATAGTATAGTATGTCGAAAAATTTCATGAAAAAAAGTCATAGTATTGTATGTCGAAAAATTTCATGAAAAAAAAGTCATAGTATAGTATGTCGAAAAATTTCATGAAAAAAAGTCATAGTATTGTATGTCGAAAAATTTCATAAAAAAAAGTCATAGTATAGTATGTCGAAAAATTTCATGAAAAAAAGTCATAGTATTGTATGTCGAAAAATTTCATGAAAAAAAGTCATAGTATTGTATGTCGAAAAATTTCATGAAAAAAAAGTCATAGTATAGTATGTCGAAAAATTTCATAAAAAAAAGTCATAGTATTGTATGTCGAAAAATTTCATAAAAAAAAGTCATAGTATAGTATGTCGAAAAATTTCATGAAAAAAAAGTCATAGTATTGTATGTCGAAAATTTCATGAAAAAAAAGTCATAGTATTGTATGTCGAAAATTTCATAAAAAAAAGTCATAGTATTGTATGTCGAAAATTTCATGAAAAAAAAGTCATAGTATTGTATGTCGAAAAATTTCATGAAAAAAAAGTCATAGTATTGTATGTCGAAAAATTTCATGAAAAAAAAGTCATAGTATTGTATGTCGAAAAATTTCATAAAAAAAAGTCATAGTATTGTATGTCGAAAAATTTCATGAAAAAAAGTCATAGTATTGTATGTCGAAAAATTTCATAAAAAAAAGTCATAGTATTGTATGTCGAAAAATTTCATAAAAAAAGTCATAGTATTGTATGTCGAAAAATTTCATAAAAAAAAGTCATAGTATAGTATGTCGATAAATTTCATGAAAAAAAGTCATAGTATTGTATGCGAAAAATTTCATAAAAAAAAGTCATAGTATTGTATGTCGAAAATTTCATGAAAAAAAAGTCATAGTATTGTATGTCGAAAAATTTCATAAAAAAAAGTCATAGTATTGTATGTCGAAAAATTTCATAAAAAAAAGTCATAGTATTGTATGTCGAAAATTTCATAAAAAAAAGTCATAGTATTGTATGTCGAAAATTTCATGAAAAAAAGTCATAGTATTGTATGTCGAAAAATTTCATGAAAAAAAAGTCATAGTATTGTATGTCGAAAATTTCATGAAAAAAAGTCATAGTATTGTATGTCGAAAAATTTCATAAAAAAAGTCATAGTATAGTATGTCGATAAATTTCATAAAAAAAAGTCATAGTATTGTATGTCGAAAATTTCATAAAAAAAGTCATAGTATTGTATGTCGAAAAATTTCATAAAAAAAGTCATAGTATAGTATGTCGATAAATTTCATGAAAAAAAAGTCATAGTATTGTATGTCGAAAATTTCATGAAAAAAAAGTCATAGTATTGTATGTCGAAAATTTCATAAAAAAAAGTCATAGTATAGTATGTCGATAAATTTCATAAAAAAAAGTCATAGTATTGTATGTCGAAAAATTTCATAAAAAAAGTCATAGTATAGTATGTCGAAAAATTTCATGAAAAAAAGTCATAGTATTGTATGTCGAAAAATTTCATAAAAAAACGTCATAGTATAGTATGTCGATAAATTTCATGAAAAAAAGTCATAGTATTGTATGTCGAAAAATTTCATAAAAAAAAGTCATAGTATAGTATGTCGAAAAATTTCATGAAAAAAAGTCATAGTATTGTATGCCGAAAAATTTCATAAAAAAAAAAGTCATAGTATAGTATGTCGATAAATCTCATGAAAAAAAAGTCATAGTATTGTATGTCGAAAAATTTCATAAAAAAACGTCATAGTATAGTATGTCGATAAATTTCATGAAAAAAAGTCATAGTATTGTATGTCGAAAAATTTCATAAAAAAAAAGTCATAGTATAGTATGTCGAAAAATTTCATGAAAAAAAAGTCATAGTATTGTATGTCGAAAAATTTCATAAAAAAAAGTCATAGTATTGTATGTCGAAAAATTTCATGAAAAAAAGTCATAGTATTGTATGTCGAAAAATTTCATGAAAAAAAAGTCATAGTATTGTATGTCGAAAATTTCATGAAAAAAAAGTCATAGTATTGTATGTCGAAAAATTTCATAAAAAAAAGTCATAGTATTGTATGTCGAAAATTTCATGAAAAAAAGTCATAGTATTGTATGTCGAAAAATTCATGAAAAAAAAGTCATAGTATTGTATGTCGAAAAATTTCATGAAAAAAAAGTCATAGTATTGTATGTCGAAAATTTCATAAAAAAAGTCATAGTATTGTATGTCGAAAATTTCATGAAAAAAAAGTCATAGTATTGTATGTCGAAAAATTTCATGAAAAAAAAGTCATAGTATTGTATGTCGAAAAATTTCATGAAAAAAAGTCATAGTATTGTATGTCGAAAATTTCATAAAAAAAAGTCATAGTATTGTATGTCGAAAATTTCATAAAAAAAGTCATAGTATTGTATGTCGAAAAATTTCATGAAAAAAAGTCATAGTATTGTATGTCGAAAAATTTCATGAAAAAAAAGTCATAGTATTGTATGTCGAAAATGTTCATGAAAAAAAAGTCATAGTATAGTATGTCGAAAATTTTCATAAAAAAAGTCATAGTATAGTATGTCGAAAAATTTCATGAAAAAAAGTCATAGTATAGTATGTCGAAAAATTTCATGAAAAAAAAGTCATAGTATTGTATGTCGAAAATTTCATGAAAAAAAAGTCATAGTATTGTATGTCGAAAATTTCAGAAAAAAAAGTCATAGTATTGTATGTCGAAAATTTCAGAAAAAAAAGTCATAGTATTGTATGTCGAAAATTTCATAAAAAAAAGTCATAGTATTGTATGTCGAAAAATTTCATGAAAAAAAGTCATAGTATTGTATGTCGAAAAATTTCATAAAAAAAAAGTCATAGTATAGTATGTCGATAAATTTCATGAAAAAAAGTCATAGTATTGTATGCCGAAAAATTTCATAAAAAAAAAGTCATAGTATAGTATGTCGATAAATTTCATGAAAAAAAGTCATAGTATTGTATGCCGAAAAATTTCATGAAAAAAAAAGTCATAGTATTGTATGTCTGAAAATTTTCATAAAAAAAAGTCATAGTATTGTATGTCGAAAAATTTCATAAAAAAACGTCATAGTATAGTATGTCGATAAATTTCATGAAAAAAAGTCATAGTATTGTATGCCGAAAAATTTCATGAAAAAAAAGTCATAGTATTGTATGTCTGAAAATTTTCATAAAAAAAAGTCATAGTATTGTATGTCGAAAAATTTCATAAAAAAAGTCATAGTATAGTATGTCGAAAAATTTCATAAAAAAAAGTCATAGTATAGTATGTCGAAAAATTTCATGAAAAAAAAGTCATAGTATTGTATGTCGAAAATTTCATGAAAAAAAAGTCATAGTATTGTATGTCGAAAAATTTCATAAAAAAAGTCATAGTATTGTATGTCGAAAAATTTCATAAAAAAACGTCATAGTATAGTATGTCGATAAATTTCATGAAAATAAGTCATAGTATTGTATGTCCAAAATTTTCATAAAAAAAGTCATAGTATTGTATGTCGAAAAATTTCATAAAAAAACGTCATAGTATAGTATGTCGATAAATTTCATGAAAAAAAGTCATAGTATTGTATGCCGAAAAATTTCATAAAAAAAAAGTCATAGTATAGTATGTCGATAAATTTCATGAAAAAAAGTCATAGTATTGTATGTCGAAAAATTTCATAAAAAAACGTCATAGTATAGTATGTCGATAAATTTCATGAAAAAAAGTCATAGTATTGTATGTCGAAAAATTTCATAAAAAAAAGTCATAGTATAGTATGTCGATAAATTTCATGAAAAAAAGTCATAGTATTGTATGTCGAAAAATTTCATAAAAAAAAGTCATAGTATAGTATGTCGATAAATTTCATAAAAAAAAGTCATAGTATTGTATGTCGAAAATTTCATGAAAAAAAGTCATAGTATTGTATGTCGAAAATTTCATGAAAAAAAAGTCATAGTATTGTATGTCGAAAATTTCATGAAAAAAAGTCATAGTATTGTATGTCGAAAATTTCATAAAAAAAAGTCATAGTATTGTATGTCGAAAATTTTCATAAAAAAAGTCATAGTATTGTATGTCGAAAAATTTCATAAAAAAAAGTCATAGTATAGTATGTCGATAAATTTCATGAAAAAAAGTCATAGTATTGTATGCCGAAAAATTTCATAAAAAAAAGTCATAGTATAGTATGTCGAAAATTTCATGAAAAAAAGTCATAGTATTGTATGTCGAAAAATTTCATAAAAAAAAGTCATAGTATAGTATGTCGAAAAATTTCATGAAAAAAAGTCATAGTATTGTATGTCGAAAATTTCATAAAAAAAAGTCATAGTATTGTATGTCGAAAATTTCATGAAAAAAAAGTCATAGTATTGTATGTCGAAAAATTTCATAAAAAAAAGTCATAGTATTGTATGTCGAAAATTTCATGAAAAAAAGTCATAGTATTGTATGTCGAAAATTTCATAAAAAAAAGTCATAGTATTGTATGTCGAAAAATTTCATAAAAAAAGTCATAGTATAGTATGTCGAAAATTTTCATAAAAAAAGTCATAGTATTGTATGTCGAAAAATTTCATAAAAAAATTCATAGTATAGTATGTCGAAAAAATTCATGAAAAAAAAGTCATAGTATTGTATGTCGAAAAATTTCATGAAAAAAAAGTCATAGTATTGTATGTCGAAAATTTCATGAAAAAAAAGTCATAGTATTGTATGTCGAAAATTTCATAAAAAAAAGTCATAGTATAGTATGTCGAAAAATTTCATGAAAAAAAGTCATAGTATTGTATGTCGAAAAATTTCATAAAAAAAAGTCATAGTATTGTATGTCGAAAATTTCATGAAAAAAAAGTCATAGTATTGTATGTCGAAAATTTCATGAAAAAAAAGTCATAGTATAGTATGTCGAAAAATTTCATGAAAAAAAAGTAATAGTATTGTATGTCGAAAATTTCATAAAAAAAAGTCATAGTATTGTATGTCGAAAAATTTCATAAAAAAAAGTCATAGTATAGTATGTCGATAAATTTCATGAAAAAAAGTCATAGTATTGTATGCCGAAAAATTTCATAAAAAAAGTCATAGTATAGTATGTCGATAAATTTCATGAAAAAAAGTCATAGTATTGTATGTCGAAAAATTTCATAAAAAAAAGTCATAGTATAGTATGTCGATAAATTTCATGAAAAAAAGTCATAGTATTGTATGTCGAAAAATTTCATGAAAAAAAAGTCATAGTATAGTATGTCGAAAAATTTCATAAAAAAAAAGTCATAGTATAGTATGTCGAAAATTTCATAAAAAAAAGTCATAGTATAGTATGTCGAAAATTTTCATAAAAAAAAGTCATAGTATTGTATGTTGAAAATTTTCATGAAAAAAAAGTCATAGTATAGCATGTCGAAAAATTTCATGAAAAAAAGTCATAGTATTGTATGTCGAAAATTTCATAAAAAAAAGTCATAGTATAGTATGTCGAAAATTTCATGAAAAAAAAGTCATAGCATTGTATGTCGAAAAATTTTATGATAAAAAGTTATACTATAGTATGTCGAAATTTTTTTTGAAAAGAAGTCATAGTATTGTATGTCGAAAAATTTCATGAAAAAAAAGTCATAGTATTGTATGCGAAAAATTTTATGAAAAAAAGTCATAGTATATTATGTCGAAAAATTTCATAAAAAAAGTCATAGTATAGTATGTCGATAAATTTCATGAAAAAAAAGTCATAGTATTGTATGTCGAAAAATTTCATAAAAAAAAGTCATAGTATAGTATGTCGATAAATTTCATGAAAAAAAGTCATAGTATTGTATGTCGAAAAATTTCATAAAAAAAAGTCATAGTATAGTATGACGATAAATTTCATGAAAAAAAGTCATAGTATTGTATGTCGAAAAATTTCATAAAAAAAAGTCATAGTATAGTATGTCGATAAATTTCATGAAAAAAAGTCATAGTATTGTATGTCGAAAAATTTCATAAAAAAAAGTCATAGTATAGTATGTCGATAAATTTCATGAAAAAAAAGTCATAGTATTGTATGTCGAAAAATTTAATAAAAAAAAGTAATAGTATTGTATGTCGAAAATTTCATGAAAAAAAGTCATAGTATTGTATGTCGAAAAATTTCATGAAAAAAAAGTCATAGTATTGTATGTCGAAAAATTTCATAAAAAAAAGTCATAGTATTGTATGTCGATAAATTTCATGAAAAAAAGTCATAGTATTGTATGTCGAAAATTTCATAAAAAAAAGTCATAGTATTGTATGTCGAAAAATTTCATAAAAAAAGTCATAGTATAGTATGTCGATAAATTTCATGAAAAAAAGTCATAGTATTGTATGTCGAAAAATTTCATAAAAAAAAGTCATAGTATAGTATGTCGATAAATTTCATGAAAAAAAGTCATAGTATTGTATGTCGAAAAATTTCATAAAAAAACGTCATAGTATAGTATGTCGATAAATTTCATGAAAAAAAGTCATAGTATTGTATGTCGAAAAATTTCATAAAAAAAAGTCATAGTATTGTATGTCGAAAAATTTCATAAAAAAAAGTCATAGTATAGTATGTCGAAAAATTTCATGAAAAAAAGTCATAGTATTGTATGTCGAAAATTTCATGAAAAAAAGTCATAGTATTGTATGTCGAAAAATTTCATGAAAAAAAAGTCATAGTATAGTATGTCGAAAAATTTCATGAAAAAAAGTCATAGTATTGTATGTCGAAAAATTTCATGAAAAAAAAGTCATAGTATTGTATGTCGAAAATTTCATAAAAAAAAGTCATAGTATTGTATGTCGAAAATTTTCATAAAAAAAGTCATAGTATAGTATGTCGAAAATTTCATAAAAAAAAGTCATAGTATAGTATGTCGATAAATTTCATGAAAAAAAGTCATAGTATTGTATGTCGAAAAATTTCATAAAAAAAGTCATAGTATAGTATGTCGATAAATTTCATGAAAAAAAGTCATAGTATTGTATGCCGAAAAATTTCATGAAAAAAAGTCATAGTATTGTATGTCGAAAAATTTCATGAAAAAAAGTCATAGTATTGTATGTCGAAAAATTTCATAAAAAAAAGTCATAGTATAGTATGTCGAAAAATTTCATGAAAAAAAGTCATAGTATAGTATGTCGAAAAATTTCATGAAAAAAAAGTCATAGTATTGTATGTCGAAAAATTTCAGAAAAAAAAGTCATAGTATTGTATGTCGAAAATTTCAGAAAAAAAAGTCATAGTATTGTATGTCGAAAATTTCAGAAAAAAAAGTCATAGTATAGTATGTCGAAAAATTTCATGAAAAAAGTCATAGTATAGTATGTCGAAAAATTTCATAAAAAAAAGTCATAGTATTGTATGTCGAAAATCTTCAGAAAAAAAAGTCATAGTATTGTATGTCAAAAATTTCATAAAAAAAAGTCATAGTATTGTATGTCGAAAAATTTCATGAAAAAAAAGTAATAGTATTGTATGTCGAAAATTTCATAAAAAAAAGTCATAGTATTGTATGTCGAAAAATTTCACAAAAAAACGTCATAGTATAGTATGTCGATAAATTTCATGAAAAAAAGTCATAGTATTGTATGCCGAAAAATTTCATAAAAAAGAAGTCATAGTATAGTATGTCGATAAATTTCATGAAAAAAAGTCATAGTATTGTATGTCGAAAAATTTCATAAAAAAACGTCATAGTATAGTATGTCGATAAATTTCATGAAAAAAAGTCATAGTATTGTATGCCGAAAAATGCCATGAAAAAAAAGTCATAGTATTGTATATCGAAAATTTTCATGAAAAAAAAGTCATATTATTGTATGTCGCAAATTTTCATAAATAAAAGTCATAGTATTGTATGTCGAAAATTTTCATAAAAAAAAGTCATAGTATTGTATGTGGAAAATTTCATGAAAAAAAAGTCATAGTATTTTATGTCGAAAAATTTCATGAAAAAAAGTCATAGTATTGTATGTCAAATTTTCTTAAAAAAAAGTCATAGTATTGTATGTCGAAAATTTTCATAAAAAAAAGTCATAGTATTGTATGTGGAAAATTTTCATAAAAAAAGTCATAGGATGGTATGTCGATAAATTTCATAAATAAAAGTCATAGTATAGCATGTCGAAAAATTTCATGAAAAAAAAGTCATTGTATTGTATGTCGAAAATTTACATAAAAAAAGTCATAGTATAGTATATCGATAAATTTCATGAAAAAAAAGTCATAGTATTGTATGCCGAAAAATTTCATGAAAAAAAAGTCATAGTATTGTATGTCGAAAATTTTCATGAAAAAGAAGTCATAGTATTGTATGTTGAAAATTTTCATAAAAAAAAGTCATAGGATAGTATGTCGAAAAATTTCATAAATAAGTCATAGTATAGCATGTCGAAAAATTTCATGAAAAAAAAGTCATAGTATTGTATGTCGAAAATTTTCAGAAAAAAAAGTCATAGTATTGTATGTCGAAAATTTTCAGAAAAAAAAGTCATAGTATTGTATGTCGAAAATTTTCAGAAAAAAAAGTCATTGGATAGTATGTCGAAAAATTTCATAAATAAGACATAGTATAGCATGTCGAAAAATTTCATGAAAAAAGTCATAGTATTGTATGTCAAAAATTTTCAGAAAAAAAAGTCATAGTATTGTATGTCGAAAATTTTCATAAAAAAAAGTCATAGTATTGTATTTCAAAAATTTCATAAAAAAAAGTCATAGTATAGTATGTCCAAAAATTTCATGAAAAAAAAGTCATAGTATAGTATGTCAAAAAATTTCATAAAAAAAAGTCATAGTATAGTATGTCGAAAAATTTCATGAAAAAAAGTCATAGTATTGTATGTCGAAAAATTTCATAAAAAAAAGTCATAGTATAGTATGTCGATAAATTTCATGAAAAAAAGTCATAGTATTGTATGCCGAAAATTTCATGAAAAAAAAGTCATAGTATTGTATGTCGAAAATTTCATAAAAAAAGTCATAGTATTGTATGTCGAAAAATTTCATAAAAAAAAGTCATAGTATAGTATGTCGATAAATTTCATGAAAAAAAGTCATAGTATTGTATGTCGAAAAATTTCATAAAAAAAAGTCATAGTATAGTATGTCGATAAATTTCATGAAAAAAAGTCATAGTATTGTATGTCGAAAAATTTCATAAAAAAACGTCATAGTATAGTATGTCGATAAATTTCATGAAAAAAAGTCATAGTATTGTATGCCGAAAAATTTCATGAAAAAAAAGTCATAGTATTGTATGTCGAAAATTTTCATGAAAAAAAAGTCATATTATTGTATGTCGCAAATTTTCATAAATAAAAGTCATAGTATTGTATGTCGAAAATTTTCATAAAAAAAAGTCATAGTATTGTATGTGGAAAATTTCATGAAAAAAAAGTCATAGTATTTTATGTCGAAAAATTTCATGAAAAAAAGTCATAGTATTGTATGTCAAATTTTCATAAAAAAAAGTCATAGTATTGTATGTCGAAAATTTTCATAAAAAAAAGTCATAGTATTGTATGTGGAAAATTTTCATAAAAAAAGTCATAGGATGGTATGTCGATAAATTTCATAAATAAAAGTCATAGTATAGCATGTCGAAAAATTTCATGAAAAAAAAGTCATAGTATTATATGTCGAAAATTTACATAAAAAAAGTCATTGTATAGTATATCGATAAATTTCATGAAAAAAAAGTCATAGTATTGTATGCCGAAAAATTTCATGAAAAAGAAGTCATAGTATTGTATGTTGAAAATTTTCATAAAAAAAAGTCATAGGATAGTATGTCGAAAAATTTCATAAATAAGTCATAGTATAGCATGTCGAAAAATTTCATGAAAAAAAAGTCATAGTATTGTATGTCGAAAATTTTCAGAAAAAAAAGTCATAGTATTGTATGTCGAAAATTTTCAGAAAAAAAAGTCATAGTATTGTATGTCGAAAATTTTCAGAAAAAAAAGTCATTGGATAGTATGTCGAAAAATTTCAGAAATAAGTCATAGTATAGCATGTCGAAAAATTTCATTAAAAAAAAGTCATAGTATTGTATGTCGAAAATCTTCAGAAAAAAAAGTCATAGTATTGTATGTCGAAAATTTTCAGAAAAAAAAGTCATAGTATTGTAGGTCAAAAATTTTCAGAAAAAAAAGTCATAGTATTGTATGTCGAAAATGTTCATAAAAAAAAAGTCATAGTATTGTAGTTCGAAAAATTTCATGAAAAAACGTCATAGTATAGTATGTCGATAAATTTCATGAAAAAAAGTCATAGTATTGTATGCCGAAAAATTTCATAAAAAAGAAGTCATAGTATAGTATGTCGATAAATTTCATGAAAAAAAGTCATAGTATTGTATGTCGAAAAATTTCATAAAAAAATGTCATAGTATAGTATGTCGATAAATTTCATGAAAAAAAGTCATAGTATTGTATGCCGAAAAATGCCATGAAAAAAAAGTCATAGTATTGTATATCGAAAATTTTCATGAAAAAAAAGTCATATTATTGTATGTCGCAAATTTTCATAAATAAAAGTCATAGTATTGTATGTCGAAAATTTTCATAAAAAAAAGTCATAGTATTGTATGTGGAAAATTTCATGAAAAAAAAGTCATAGTATTTTATGTCGAAAAATTTCATGAAAAAAAGTCATAGTATTGTATGTCAAATTTTCATAAAAAAAAGTCATAGTATTGTATGTCGAAAATTTTCATAAAAAAAAGTCATAGTATTGTATGTCGAAAATTTCATAAAAAAAGTCATAGTATAGCATGTCGAAAAATTTCATAAAAAAAGTCATAGTATAGTATGTCGAAAATTTCATGAAAAAAAAGTCATAGTATAGTATGTCGAAAATTTCATAAAAAAAGTCATAGTATAGTATGTCGAAAAAAGTCATAGTATTGTATGTCGAAAAAAGTCATAGTATAGTATGTCGAAAATTTCATGAAAAAAAGTCATAGTATAGTATGTCGAAAAAAGTCATAGTATAGTATGTCGAAAAATTTCATAAAAAAAGTCATAGTATTGTATGTCGAAAAATTTCATGAAAAAAAAGTCATAGTATTGTATGTCGAAAATTTCATAAAAAAAAGTCATAGTATTGTATGTCGAAAAATTTCATGAAAAAAAAGTCATAGTATTGTATGTCGAAAATTTCATGAAAAAAAGTCATAGTATTGTATGTCGAAAAATTTCATAAAAAAAAGTCATAGTATAGTATGTCGAAAATTTCATAAAAAAAGTCATAGTATTGTATGTCGAAAAATTTCATAAAAAAAAGTCATAGTATTGTATGTCGAAAAATTTCATGAAAAAAAAGTCATAGTATTGTATGTCGAAAATTTCATAAAAAAAGTCATAGTATTGTATGTCGAAAATTTTATAAAAAAAAGTCATAATATAGTATGTCGAAAAATTTCATAAAAAAGTCATAGTATAGTTTGTCGAAAAATTTCACTGAAAGAAGTCATAGTAGAGTATGTCGAAAAATTTCATAAAAAAAAGTCAGTATTGTATGTCGAAAGATTTCACTGAAAAAAGTCATAGTATAGTATGTCGAAAATTTCATAAAAAAAAGTCATAGTATTGTATGTCGAAAATTTCATGAAAAAAAGTCATTGTAAAGTATGTCGAAAAATTTCATAAAATATTCATAGTATACTATGTCAAAACAATTTTATGAAAAAAAAGTCATAGTATAGTATGTCGAAAAATTTCATGAAAAAGTCATAGTATAGTATGTCGAAAATTTTCATAAAAAAAAGTCATAGTATTGTATGTCGAAAAATTTCATAAAAAAAAGTCATAGTATAGTATGTCGAAAATTTTCATGAAAAAAAAGTCATAGTATAGTATGTCGAAAATTTTCATAAAAAAAAGTCATAGTATTGTATGTCGAAAATTTTCATAAATAAAAGTCATAGTATAGCATGTCGAAAAATTTCATGAAAAAAAAGTCATAGTATTGTATGTCGAAAAATTTCATAAAAAAACGTTATAGTATAGTATGTCGATAAATTTCATGAAAAAAAAGTCATAGTATAGTATGTCGATAAATTTCATGAAAAAAAAGTCATAGTATTGTATATCGAAAATTTTCATGAAAAAAAAGTCATATTATTGTATGTCGAAAAATTTCATAAAAAAACGTCATAGTATAGTATGTCGATAAATTTCATGAAAAAAAGTCATAGTATTGTATGCCGAAAAATGCCATGAAAAAAAAGTCATAGTATTGTATATCGAAAATTTTCATGAAAAAAAAGTCATATTATTGTATGTCGCAAATTTTCATAAATAAAAGTCATAGTATTGTATGTCGAAAATTTTCATAAAAAAAAGTCATAGTATTGTATGTGGAAAATTTCATGAAAAAAAAGTCATAGTATTTTATGTCGAAAAATTTCATGAAAAAAAGACATAGTATTGTATGTCAAATTTTCATAAAAAAAAGTCATAGTATTGTATGTCGAAAATTTTCATAAAAAAAAGTCATAGTATCGTTTGTGGAAAATTTTCATAAAAAAAGTCATAGGATGGTATGTCGATAAATTTCATAAATAAAAGTCATAGTATAGCATGTCGAAAAATTTCATGAAAAAAAAGTCATAGTATTGTATGTCGAAAATTTACATAAAAAAAGTCATTGTATAGTATATCGATAAATTTCATGAAAAAAAAGTCATAGTATTGTATGCCGAAAAATTTCATGAAAAAAAAGTCATAGTATTGTATGTCGAAAATTTTCATGAAAAAGAAGTCATAGTATTGTATGTTGAAAATTTTCATAAAAAAAAGTCATAGGATAGTATGTCGAAAAATTTCATAAATAAGTCATAGTATAGCATGTCGAAAAATTTCATGAAAAAAAAGTCATAGTATTGTATGTCGAAAATATTCAGAAAAAAAAGTCATAGTATTGTATGTCGAAAATTTTCAGAAAAAAAAGTCATAGTATTGTATGTCGAAAATTTTCAGAAAAAAAAGTCATAGTATTGTATGTCGAAAATTTTCATAAAAAAAGTCATAGTATAGTATATCGATAAATTTCATAAAAAAAAGTCATAGTATTGTATGTCGAAAATTTCATAAAAAAAAGTCATAGTATTGTATGTCGAAAAATTTCATGAAAAAAAAGTCATAGTATAGTATGTCGAAAATTTTCATAAAAAAAAGTCATAGTATTGTATGTCGAAAAATTTCATAAAAAAAAGTCATAGTATAGTATGTCGATAAATCTCATAAAAAAAAGTCATAGTATTGTATGTCGAAAAATTTCATAAAAAAACGTCATAGTATAGTATGTCGATAAATTTCATGAAAAAAAGTCATAGTATTGTATGTCGAAAAATTTCATAAAAAAAAGTCATAGTATTGTATGTCGAAAAATTTCATGAAAAAACGTCATAGTATTGTATGTCGAAAAATTTCATGAAAAAAAAGTCATAGTATTGTATGTCGAAAATTTCATGAAAAAAAAGTCATAGTATTGTATGTCGAAAATTTCATAAAAAAAAGTCATAGTATTGTATGTCGAAAAATTTCATAAAAAAAAGTCATAGTATTGTATGTCGAAAAATTTCATGAAAAAAAAGTCATAGTATTGTATGTCGAAAATTTCATGAAAAAAAAGTCATAGTATTGTATGTCGAAAATTTTCATAAAAAAAGTCATAGTATTGTATGTCGAAAATTTTCATAAAAAAAGTCATAGTATTGTATGTCGAAAAATTTCATGAAAAAAAAGTCATAGTATTGTATGTCGAAAAATTTCATGAAAAAAAGTCATAGTATTGTATGTCGAAAATTTCATGAAAAAAAAGTCATAGTATAGTATGTCGAAAAATTTCATGAAAAAAAAGTCATAGTATAGTATGTCGAAAAATTTCATGAAAAAAAGTCATAGTATAGTATGTCGAAAAATTTCATGAAAAAAAGTCATAGTATTGTATGTCGAAAAATTTCATGAAAAAAAAGTCATAGTATTGTATGTCGAAAATTCCATGAAAAAAAAGTCATAGTATTGTATGTCGAAAATTTTTCCGGAAAAAATCATAGTATAGTATGTCGAAAATTTCATGAAAAAAATGTCATAGTATAGTATGTCGAAAATTTTATGAAAAAAAAGTCATAGTATTGTAGGTCGAAAATTTTCATGAAAAAAAAGTCATAGTATTGTATGTCGAAAATTTTATGAAAAAAAAGTCATTGTATTGTATGTCGAAAATTTTCATGAAAAAAAAGTCATAGTATTGTATGTCGAAAATTTTGAAAAAAAAATATATGTTGAAAATTTCGAAAAAAAAGTCATTATTGATGTCAAAATTTCAGAAAAAGTCATAGTATGTATCAATAAAATTATGAAAAAAAAGTTTTTCAAATCAAAAAAAAAGTATATTTGAAAATTTTAAAAAAATATAGTATTTAAAAAAAAAAAGTAAATATAAATCAAAAACAGTATTTGAAATATAAAAAATTAAGAATATAAAAATCATATTATAATATAAAAATCAATAATTAAATAAAAAAGTAAATATATATAAAAATATAATTTATTGAATAAAAAAAAAATTTGAATTTAAAAAAAAAGTTATATAAAATATAAAATCATAAAAATATGATAATTTATAAAATCATATATTAGTAATTAAAAATATAATATGAATTAAAAAATGATGAAAATTCATAAAAAATTTTGAAATCATAAAAAAATCATATAAGTAATTTATAAAATTATATAAATTAGAAATTATGTCAAGTATAGTATGTCGAAAAATTTCATGAAAAAAAGTCATAGTATTGTATGTCGAAAATTTTCATAAAAAAAAGTCATAGTATTGTATGTCGAAAATTTTCATAAAAAAAAGTCATAGTATAGTATGTCGAAAATTTCATAAAAAAAGTCATAGTATTGTATGTCGAAAATTTCATAAAAAAAGTCATAGTATTGTATGTCGAAAATTTCATGAAAAAAAAGTCATAGTATTGTATGTCGAAAATTTTCATAAAAAAAAGTCATAGTATTGTATGTCGAAAATTTTCATGAAAAACGTCATAGTATTGTATGTCGAAAAATTTCATGAAAAAAAGTCATAGTATTGTATGTCGAAAAATTTCATGAAAAAAAAGTCATAGTATTGTATGTCGAAAATTTCATAAAAAAAAGTCATAGTATTGTATGTCGAAAATTTCATAAAAAAAGTCATAGTATAGTATGTCGAAAATTTCATGAAAAAAAGTCATAGTATTGTATGTCGAAAATTTTATGAAAAAAAAGTCATAGTATTGTATGTCGAAAATTTCATAAAAAAAGTCATAGTATTGTATGTCGAAAAATTTCATGAAAAAAAAGTCATAGTATTGTATGTCGAAAATTTCATGAAAAAAAAGTCATAGTATTGTATGTCGAAAAATTTCATAAAAAAAGTCATAGTATTGTATGTCGAAAAATTTCATGAAAAAAAGTCATAGTATTGTATGTCGAAAAATTTCATAAAAAAAAGTCATAGTATTGTATGTCGAAAATTTCATGAAAAAAAAGTCATAGTATTGTATGTCGAAAAATTTCATGAAAAAAAGTCATAGTATTGTATGTCGAAAAATTTCATGAAAAAAAAGTCATAGTATTGTATGTCGAAAAATTTCATAAAAAAAAGTCATAGTATTGTATGTCGAAAAATTTCATGAAAAAAAAGTCATAGTATAGTATGTCGAAAAATTTCATAAAAAAAAGTCATAGTATTGTATGTCGAAAATTTTCATAAAAAAAGTCATAGTATAGTATGTCGAAAAATTTCATGAAAAAAAAGTAACAGTATTGTATGTCGAAAAATTTCATGAAAAAAAGTCATAGTATTGTATGTCTAAAATTTTCATAAAAAAAAGTCATAGTATTGTATGTCGAAAAATTTCATAAAAAAACGTCATAGTATAGTATGTCGATAAATTTCATGAAAAAGTCATAGTATTGTATGCCGAAAAATTTCATAAAAAAGAAGTCATAGTATAGTATGTCGAAAAATTTCATGAAAAAAAGTCATAGTATTGTATGTCAAATTTTCATAAAAAAAAGTCATAGTATAGTATGTCGAAAAATTTCATAAAAAAAAAGTCATAGTATAGTATGTCGATAAATTTCATGAAAAAAAAGTCATAGTATTTTATGTCGAAAAATTTCATGAAAAAAAGTCATAGTATTGTATGTCAAATTTTCATAAAAAAAAGTCATAGTATTGTATGTCGAAAATTTTCATAAAAAAAAGTCATAGTATTGTATGTGGAAAATTTTCATAAAAAAAGTCATAGGATGGTATGTCGATAAATTTCATAAATAAAAGTCATAGTATAGCATGTCGAAAAATTTCATGAAAAAAGTCATTGTATTGTATGTCGAAAATTTACATAAAAAAAGTCATATTATAGTATATCGATAAATTTCATGAAAAAAAAGTCATAGTATTGTATGCCGAAAAATTTCATGAAAAAAAAGTCATAGTATTGTATGTCGAAAATTTTCATGAAAAAGAAGTCATAGTATTGTATGTTGAAAATTTTCATAAAAAAAAGTCATAGGATAGTATGTCGAAAAATTTCATAAATAAGTCATAGTATAGCATGTCGAAAAATTTCATGAAAAAAAAGTCATAGTATTGTATGTCGAAAATTTTCAGAAAAAAAGTCATAGTATTGTGTGTCGAAAATTTTCAGAAAAAAAAGTCATAGTATTGTATGTCGAAAATTTTCAGAAAAAAAAGTCATAGTATTGTATGTCGAAAATTTTCAGAAAAAAAAGTCATAGTATTGTCTGTCGAAAATTTTCAGAAAAAAAAGTCATAGTATTGTATGTCGAAAATTTTCAGAAAAAAAACTCATAGTATTGTATGTCGAAAATTTTCAGAAAAAAAAGTCATTGGATAGTATGTCGAAAAATTTCAGAAATAAGTCATAGTATAGCATGTCGAAAAATTTCATGAAAAAAAAGTCATAGTATTGTATGTCGAAAATCTTCAGAAAAAAAAGTCATAGTATTGTATGTCGAAAATTTTCAGAAAAAAAAGTCATAGTATTGTATGTCGAAAATTTTCAGAAAAAAAAGTCATAGTATTGTATGTCGAAAATGTTCATAAAAAAAAGTCATAGTATTGTAGTTCGAAAAATTTCATGAAAAAAAAGTCACAGTATTGTATGTCAAATTTTCATAAAAAAAAGTCATAGGATAGTATGTCGAAAAATTTCATAAATAAAAGTCATAGTATAGCATGTCGAAAAATTTCATGAAAAAAAAGTCATAGTATAGTATGTCAAAATTTCATAAAAAAAAGTGATAGAATTTTGTGTCGAAAAAATTTCATAAAAAAAGCCATTGTATAGTATGATGAAAAATTTCATGAAAAAAAAGTCATAGTATTGTATGTCGAAAATTTTCATAAAAAAAGTCATAGTATTGTATGTCGAAAAATTTCATGAAAAAAAAGTCAGTATTTTGTCAAATAATTTCATGAAAAAAAAAATGATAGTATTGTATGTCGAAAATTTTCATGAAAAAGAAGTCATAATATAGTATGACTTTTTTGAAAATTGACGAAATTTTAAACTGAGTTTTTTTTCCACCAAATTAATTTACAGACTATACTATGCCTTTTTTCATGAAAATTTTCGACATTCTATACTATGACATTTTTTTACGAATATTTTCGACATGCTATAGTATGACTTTTTTCATGAAAATTTTCGACATTCTATACTATGACATTTTTTTACGAATATTTTCGACATGCTATAGCAGGGGTGCCCACACTTTTTCAGCATGCGAGCTACTTATAAAATGACCAAGTCAAAATGATCTACCTACTATAAAAATGCAAAACATATATTTATTTATAAAAATATTGAGTATTCTTTATATGTACAATATATGTTGGTGTACCTTGCATAACTGCATGAACCCATATTGTACATATAACTCTGTACATTTTTTGTCATTACCTTACTCTGATGACTTGCACTGAATGGAATCAGCTAGGGATGCATAGTCCGGACAGTAGCTGCTGATAGCCAGCCTCAAGCACACTTCCAAATGATCATCAGTCAAGGTGGAACGGTATTTGGACTTAATAATCTTCATGTGGGAAAAGGCTGACTCGCATAAATAAGTGGAGCCGAATAATGCAGTCATGGAGGTAGCACATTTCCTCATGTTGGGGTACTTTTCCTTTGTGAGTAAGTTCCAGAACTGTCCATGAGCCCTGGACTTAAGCTGAATGTCAGTTTGTAGTGTCAAAATCTCATCCTCCACTCCAGATGAGTTCAGGTGAAACAGTGTTGCAATTTTTGATGCGAGTGAATCAACCTCAGCATCTTCCCGAAAAGGGTAGCACATGAATGTAGCGACTGGCTCCAGTAAAACAAAGTCTTGAAAGCGTCTGTCAAACTCTGACAGACAGTTCTCAATCTGCTCTGTGTATGTCAATCAAGTGACAAATTTCATAGTGAGGATGGATGATAGGCTGACGTCTATTTATTTTTTTAATTTTTTTTTTTTTTTTAATTTTTTTTTTTAATGCCATGCGATCTACCCACACTACCTTCGCGATCGACCGGTAGATCGCGATCGACGTATTGGGCACCCCTGTGCTATAGTATGACTTTTCTTGAAAATTTTCGAAAATATTTGTAAAAAAATGCCATAGTATAGAATGTCGAAAATTTTCATGAAAAAAGGCATAGTAATGTATGACTTTTTTGAAAATTGACGAAATTTTAAACTGAGTTTTTTTTCCACCAAATTAATCGACAGACTATTCTATGCCTTTTTTCATGAAAATTTTCGACATTCTATACTATTACATTTTTTTACGAATATTTTCGACATGCCATAGTATGACTTTTTTCATTAAAATTTTCGAAAATATTCGTAAAAAAATGTCATAGTATAGAATGTCGAAAATTTTCATGAAAAAAGGCATAGTATAGTCTGTCGATTAATTTGGTGGAAAAAAAACTCAGTTTAAAATTTCGAAATTTTCATGAAAAAGGCATAGTATAGTATGACTTTTTTGAAAATTGACGAAATTTTAAACTGAGTTTTTTTCCACCAAATTAATCGACAGACTATTCTATGCCTTTTTTCATGAAAATTTTCGACATTCTATACTATGAAATTTTTTTACGAATATTTTCGACATGCTATAGTATGACTTATTTCATGAAAATTTTCGAAAATATTCGTAAAAAAATGCCATAGTATAGAATGTCGAAAATGTTCATGAAAAAAGGCATGGTATAGTCTATCGATTAATTTGGTGGAAAAAAAACTCAGTTTAAAATTTCGAAATTTTCATGAAAAAAGTCATACTATAGTATGACTTTTTTCATGAAAATTGACGAAAATTGTCGAAAATATTCGTAAAAAAATGTCATAGTATACAATGTCGAAAAATTTCATAAAAAAAAGTCATAGTATAGTATGTCGAAAAATTTTATAAAAAAAGTCATAGTATAGTATGTCGAAAAATTTTATAAAAAAAGTCATAGTATAGTATGTCGAAAAAATTTCATAAAAAAAGCCATTGTATAGTATGTCGAAAAATTTCATAAAAAAAGTCATAGTATTGTATGTGGAAAATTTTCATAAAAAAAAGTCATAGTATTGTATGTGGAAAATTTCATGAAAAACAAGTCATAGTATTGTATGTCGAAAAATTTCATGAAAAAAAAGTCATAGTATT
The DNA here is from genome assembly GCA_916701645.2 of Sebastolobus alascanus. NCBI lineage: Eukaryota > Metazoa > Chordata > Actinopteri > Perciformes > Sebastidae > Sebastolobus > Sebastolobus alascanus. The sequence continues at coordinate 23,680 of CAKAOJ020000511.1, forward strand.
GTATGCCGAAAAATTTAATGAAAAAAAAAGTCATAGTATTGTATGTCGAAAATGTTCATAAAAAAAAGCCATAGTATTGTATGTGGAAAATTTCATGAAAAAAAAGTCATAGTATAGCATGTCGAAAATTTTCATAAAAAAAAGTCATAGTATAGCATGTCGAAAATTTTCATAAAAAAAAGTCATAGTATTGTATGTCGAAATTTTTCATAAAAAAAATCATAGTATTGTATGTCGAAAATTTTCATAAAAAAAGTCATAGGATAGTATGTCGATAAATTTCATAAATAAAAGTCATAGTATTGTATGTCGAAAATTGACAAAAAAGTCATAGTATTGTATGTCGAAAATTTTCATAAAAAAAGTCATAGGATAGTATGTCGAAAAATTTCATAAATAAAAGTCAGTATTGTATGTGGAAAATTTCATGAAAAAACAGTCATAGTATTGTATGTCGAAAAATTTCATGAAAAAAAAGTCATAGTATTGTATGCCGAAAAATTTCATGAAAAAAAAGTCATAGGATAATATGTCGAAAAATTTCATAAATAAGTCATAGTATAGCATGTCGAAAAATTGAATAAAAGAACGTCATTGTATAGTATGTCGATAAATTTCATAAAAAAAAGTCATAGTATAGTATGTCGAAAAATTTCATAAAAAAATAGTATGTTAAACTTTTCATAAAAAAGTCATAGTATTGTATGTCGAAAAAATTTCATTAAAAAAAGTCATAGTATAGTATGTCGAAAAATTTCATGAAAAAAGTCATTGTATAGTATGTCGAAAATTTTATGAAAAAAGTCATAGTAGTATGTCGAAAAATTTCATAAATAAAAAAATCATACCAAATCCCACCGTGACCTTCATTAAAATTACAGATTTCTCTGGATTTGAAAATTTTCGGAAACAGAAGTAAACAACTCAACAAATAATATATGTCATAGGTCTTGTTGTTTTTAGACATTTTAATGAGGAATATTTACATATTATACCTTTGTTTGGCAACAAATTCAATTGGAAAAGGACAATAACTACAAATAAATCAAACTGTTTTATTAGTCAGTTAACAGTCCATCAAAATAAAATTAAAAATATTTAAGCCTCAAAAACATTAACAAAATTCCTTAAATTACAAAGTAGCATCTTTAGTGTTCATTTTCTTTCAGCTGATTTTAACAGAAATAAGTCGTTCCAGATGTTTCCACAACAAGATATAAACCTTGACATAGTGTCCTCGAGCAAAACGCTGAATCTTTAAATCTGAAATTCAAAGTTCTTTGGCCTAAATTATGAAAAGTTTGAACTAATTTAGAAGTTCACCATCAAGTTTCAACGAAGTGATTAATACATGAATCGAGATGTTTGTGTGTTCAGTCACCGTTTTGTTATGAGGTTGTGTTGTTTAGACGTTCAGCTCGCCCACGGATCTTTTCCTGTCACCTCCTGAAAAACCCAAAAGGTTTCTGTTACAATCAGAAGCATAAAACCAGCTGACAGGAGAAGTCAAGACTTAAAATCGTTGATTAAAATAATATTAAAGACATTGAAATCACCTGGTACTTCCTGTAGTGCGCTAGGCTGCTGCAGTGCTGCAGTTTAGCTTCATCTTCGTCAGCGTAGATCACCTGACACAAGTTACAGAAATAACCAACGACCGGACGAACAAACTCGGCTCCTGTGAGAAGAAAAACAACACAACACTCTTCAGAACAAGCATCCACTTTATCTTCATCTAGACAAATCAGCTAGCATACGGTGTGTTGGTAATAGTCAAAATTATAGAATAGTATTCAAGAATTTATAAGAAAGTCACAGTATAGTATGTCGAAAAGTCATAGTATAGTATGTCAAAAAAAGTCGTAAAAAAGTCATAGTATAGTATGTCGAAAAGTCGTAAAAAAAGTGATAGTATAGTACGTCGAAAAAGTCGTAAAAAAAAATCATAGCATAGTACGTCGAAAAAAGTCTTAAAAAAAAGTCATGGTATAGTATGTCAAAAAAAGTCGTAAAAAGTCATAGTATAGTATGTCGAAAAAAATCGTAGAAAAAGTCATAGTATAGTGTGTCGAAAAAAGTCGTAAAAAGAGTCATAGTATAGTATGTCGAAAAAAGTCGTAAAAAAAAGTTTCAGTATAGTACGTCGAAAAAATTCGTAAAAAAAAGTCATAGTATAGTACGTCGAAAAAATTCGGAAGAAAAGTCATAGTATAGTATGTCGAAAAAAGTCGTAAAAAAAAAATAATAGTTTAGTACGTCGGAAAAAAGTCGTAAAAAAAAGTCATAGTATAGTATGTCAAAAAAAGTCGTGAAAAGTCATAGTATAGTACGGCGAAAAAAGTTGTAAAAAAAAGTCATAGTATAGTACGTTTAAGAAAAGTCGTAAAAAGTCATAGTATAGTCTGTCGAAAAGTCGTAAAAAAGTCATAGTATAGCTTGTCGAAAAAGGTCGTAAAAAAGTCATAGTATTGTATGTCGTAAAAAAAGTCATAGTATAGAATGTCGTAAAAAGTCGTAAAAAAAGTCATAGTATAGTGTGTCGTAAAAAAAGTCATAGTATAGTATGTCGAAAAGTCGTAGAAAAAGTCATAGTATAGTACGTCAAAAAAGTCGTAAAAAAAAATCATAGCATAGTACGTCGAAAAAAGTCGTAAAAAAAAGTCATAATATAGTATGTCGTACAAAAAGTCACAGTATAGTATGTCAAAAAGTCGTAAAAAAAGTCATAGTATAGTATGTCGAAAAAAGTCGTAAAAAAGTCATAGTATAGTATGTCGAAAAGTCGTAAAAAAAGTCATAGTATAGTACGTCGAAAAAGTCGTAAAAAAAAATCATAGCATAGTACGTTGAAAAAAGTCATAAAAAAAAGTCATAGTATAGTATGTCAAAAAAAGTCGTAAAAAGTCATAGTATAGTATGTCGAAAAAAATCGTAGAAAAAAGTTACAGAATAGTACGTCGAAAAAATTCGTAAAAAAAGTCATAGTATAGTACATCGAAAAATTATTGAAAAAGTCATAGAATAGTATGTCGAAAAAAGTCGTAAACAAAATCATAGTTTAGTACGTCGAAAAAAGTCGTAAAAAAAAGTCAAAGTATAGTATGTCAAAAAAAGTCGTGAAGTCATAGTATAGTATGTCTGAAAATGACTTTAAAAAAGTCATAGTATAGTACGTCAAAAAAAGTCATAGTATGTCGTAAAAAAAGTCATAGTATTGTATGTCGAAAAAAAGTCATAGTATAGTATGTCGTAAAAAAAGTCATACTATAGTATGTCGTAAAAAGTCGTAAAAAACGTCATAGTACAGTATGTCGAAAAAAGTCGTAAAAAAGTCATAGTATAGTATGTCGTAAAAAGTCGTAAAAAAGTCATAGTATAGTATGTCGTAAAAAGTCGTAAAAAAAGTCATAGTATAGTACGTCGAAAAAAGTCGTAAAAAAAAGTCATAGTATAGTGTTCGAAAAAATTCGGAAAAAGTCATACCATAGTATGTCGAAAAAAGTCGTTAAAAAAAAATCATAGTTTAGTACGTCGAAAAAAGTCGTAAAAAAAAGTCATAGTATAGTGTGTCGAAAAAAGTCGTAAAAAAAAGTCATAGTATAGTATATCAAAAAAAGTCGTAAAAAGTCATAGTATAGTATGGCAAAAAAAGTTGTGAAAAAAAGTCATAGTATAGTACGTTTAAAAAAAAGTCTTAAAAAGTCATAGTATAGTATGTCGAGAGAAGTCGTAAAAAAAGTCATAGTATAGTATGTCGAAAAAAGTCTTAAAAAAATCATAGTATAGTATGTCGAAAAAAGTCGTAAAAAAGCTGCTATAGTACGTCAAAAAAAGTAATCGCATAGTATGTCGAAAAAAGTCATAGTATAGTATGTCGAAAAAAGTCGTAAAAAAGTCATAATATATTATGTAGGAAAAAGTCGTAAAAAAAGTCATAGTATAGTATGTCAAATAAAATCGTAAGAAAAAGTCACAGTATAGTATGTCGAAATTTGTTTTTTAAAAAGTCAGTATATATAGTATGTCGTAAAAAGTCGTAAAAAAGTAATAGTATAGTTTGAAAAATGTCGTAAAAAAGTCATAGTATAGTATGTCGAAAAAAGTCGTAAAAAAGTCATAGTATAGTATAGTTTGAAAAAAGTCGTAAAAAAGTCAGTTTAGTACGTCGAAAAAAGTCTTAAAAAAAAGTCATAGTATAGTGTGTCGAAAAAAGTCGTAAAAAAAGTCATAGTATAGTATGTCAAAAAAAGTCGTAAAAAGTCATAGTATAGTATGGCGAAAAAAGTTGTAAAAAAAAGTCATAGTATAGTACGTTTAAAAAAAGTCTTAAAAAGTCATAGTATAGTATGTCGAGAGAAGTCGTAAAAAAGCTGGTATAGTACGTCAAAAAAAGTAATCGCATAGTATGTCGAAAAAAGTCAGTATAGTATGTCGAAAAAAGTCGTAAAAAAGTAATAATATATTATGTCGGAAAAAGTCGTAAAAAAAGTCATAGTATAGTATGTCAAATAAAATCGTAAGAAAAAGTCACAGTATAGTATGTCGAAATTTCTTTTTTTAAAAAGTCATAGTATATATAGTATGTCGTAAAAAAGTCATAGTATAGTTTGAAAAAAGTCGTAAAAAAGTCATAGTATAGTATGTCGAAAAAAGTCGTAAAAAAAGTCATGGTATAGTATGTCGGAAAAATTGTAAAAAAAATCCATAGTATATATAGTATGCCGAAAAAAATCGTGAAAAAGTCATAGTATAGTATGTCCAAAAATGTTCATAAAAAAAAGTCATAGTATAGTATGTCGAAAAATTTCATTTAAAAAAGTCATAGTACAGTATGTCGAAAAATTTCATAAAGAAAAGTCATAGTATAGTATGTTGTATATATAGTATGTTATAAAGTCGTAGTATAGTATGTTGTATATATATAGTTTGTCTTAAAGTCATGGTATAGTATGTTGTATATATAGTATGTCTTAAAGTCATGGTATAGTATGTTGTATATATAGTATGTCTTAAAGTCATGGTATAGTATGTTGTATATATAGTATGGTATAAAGTCATAGTATAGTATGTCTTAAAGTCATAGTATAGTATGTTGTGTATATAGTATGTCTTAAAGTCGTAGTATAGTATGTTGTATGTATAGTATGGTATAAAAGCTTACCAACAGGTTTGGTGGGTTCCTGGAGCTCCACAGCTCCCTCTAATGATCCAGGTTGTTGCTGCACAGAGTCCTGCAGCCGATCAGCAGCAGCTTTCTGGAAACACATTAGAGATCATTAGAGCTTTCTTCAGACCTGTAGACTGAATATTTATACTATATATACATATATATATATATATATATATATATATGTATATATATAATATCCAGGCTTTGACTACTGCTGCACTACGGCTGAGTTTACACTCTGGTCTGCAGTTGTACCTGTTCACTTTGTGGTTTTGGTGGATCTCCAGTAGAGTCTGGTTGATCCGGACTCTCTGAATTCTTCAGTCCTGGTCCAGATGACTTTTTGTCTTTAAGCTCGTCCGTCTCTGGAGTCTTTTTGTCTTCAAGCTCATCCGTTTTTGATGTCTTTTTGTCTTCACGCTCATCCGTCTCTGGAGTCTTTTTGTCTTTACACTCGTCCATCTCTTGAGTATTTTTGTCTTCACGCTTTTCAGTCTCTGAAGTATTTTTGTCTTTACACTCGTTCGTCTCTAGAGTCTTTTTGTCTTTACACTCATTCGTCTCTAGAGTCTTTTTGTCTTTACACTCGTCCATCTCTGGTGTCTTTTTGTCTTTACACTCGTCCGTCTCTAGAGTCTTTTTGTCTTTACACTCGTCCGTCTCTGGTGTCTTTTTGTCTTTACACTCGTCCGTCTCTGGTGTCTTTTTGTCTTTACACTCGTCCGTCTCTAGAGTATTTTTGTCTTCACGCTCGTCCGTCTCTGGAGTCTTTTTGTCTTTACACTCGTCCATCTCAAGAGTCTTTTTGTCTTTACACTCGTCCGTCTCTTGAGTATTTTTGTCTTTACACTCGTCCATCTCAAGAGTCTTTTTGTCTTTACACTCGTCCGTCTCTAGAGTATTTTTGTCTTTACACTCGTCCGTCTCCAGAGTATTTTTGTCTTTACACTCGTCCGTCTCTAGAGTATTTTTGTCTTTACACTCGTCCGTCTCTAGAGTATTTTTGTCTTTACACTCGTCCGTCTCTAGAGTATTTTTGTCTTTACACTCGTCCGTCTCTAGAGCATTTTTGTCTTTACACTCGTCCATCTCAAGAGTCTTTTTGTCTTTACACTCGTTCGTCTCTAGAGTCTTTTTCTCTTTACACTCGTTCGTCTCTGGAGTCTTTTTGTCTTTACACTCGTCCGTCTCTTGAGTATTTTTGTCTTTACATTTGTCTGTCTTTGACATCTTTTTATCTCTATGCCCGTCCGCCGTTGACATCCTTTTGTCTTTACCCTCATTAATCTTGGAAGTCTTTTTGTCTCCACACTCGTTCGTCTCTGGCGTCTTCTTAGCTGATCCCTCCTTCTCGTGGAACGCTAACTTTTGTTCGTCCTCCAGCTCCTGTTTCCTTTGAGTCTCGTCATTCGTCGACTCGTTCTTCTTTTCTTTCTTTCCAGGCACCGAGTCGTTCTCACGAGTCCCTTTTCTTTTTAACGTCTTGTTTTCTGGACTCGTTTTGGACAAGGACTCTTTTTCTGGAGCTTTTTTAGCGACAGACTCCTTCTCAGCCGAGTTGTTCTTCTCTTCAGTCTTTTTATTGACCGACTCTTTCTCTGGTGTTGTTCTGGAGGTCTTTTCTGACCTGTTTTTGGCAACCGATTCCTTTTCTGGAGTCTTTTTAGACGAGTCTTTCTCTTGAACCGTTTTAGACGAGTCTTTCTCTTGAGTCTTTTTGGACGAGTCTTTCTCTTGAGCCGTTTTAGACGAGTCTTTCTCTTGAGTCTTTTTGGACGAGACTTTCTCTTGAGCCGTTTTAGACGAGTCTTTCTCTTGAGTCTTTTTAGACGAGTCTTTCTCTTGAGTCTTTTTAGACGAGTCTTTCTCTTGAATCGTTTTGGACGAGTCTTTCTCTTGAGTCTTTTTAGACGAGTCTTTCTCTTGAACCGTTTTAGACGAGTCTTTCTCTTGAACCATTTTAGACGAGTCTTTCTCTTGAATCGTTTTAGAAGTAGACTCTTTCTCCTGTGTCTTTTTAGATGAGTCTTTCTCTTGAGTCTTTTTAGACGAGTCTTTCTCTTGAGTCTTTTTAGACGAGTCTTTCTCTTGAACCGTTTTAGACGAGTCTTTCTCTTGAACCGTTTTAGACGAGTCTTTCTCTTGAATCGTTTTAGACGTAGACTCTTTCTCCTGTGTCTTTTTAGATGAGTCTTTCTCTTGAGTCTTTTTAGACGAGTCTTTCTCTTGAGTATTTTTAGACGAGTCTTTCTCTTGAACCGTTTTAGACGAGTCTTTCTCTTGGATCGTTTTAGACGTAGACTCTTTCTCCTGTGTCTTTTTAGACGAGTCTTTCTCTTGAGTCTTTTTAGACGAGTCTTTCTCTTGAACCGTTTTGGACGTAGACTCTTTCTCTGGAGTCTTCTTCGAGGACTCTTTACTCCCCTTGGACTCGTCCCCGTTTAGTCTCTCACTCCTCCTGCTTTGACTCCTGCTGTCCCTCTTCTTCTCCTCGTCCTCGGCCAACTGAACGGACCACCTGTGAAGACAGAGATTCAGGTTAAATGACCACAGAGATGTGAAAGGTGAACAGAAGAAGAGGTGAGCGTTGGGGGACTCTGACCCGTTGGTGAGTTTCTTGTATCTGTTGGAGATGTTGGCGTAGAGTTTGGAGCCGTGCATGATGATGGATTTACTATTCAGCTCTTTAACAGCTCTCATAGCTTCAGAAGAAGACGACATCTCGATGAAACCCTGAAACACACAAAAAACATTGTTGTTAACTTTTTTAACGCTAGACTACGGGAAAAGCAGAATCATACACTTCTAGGGAATTTTACTTTGAAAAATATCTAAATTAATCCAGTAGTTAATCGGCCCCCCCGTACACTGCACGTTTGTATTATCGATGATTAATTCCTCCCTCCGTTGTATCTGTGTGTTACAGGTAACAGAAGAAGAAGAGCAGTTTCTCACCATGCGTCCTCTGACCCGGTAGAAGTGCACCGCCGTCCCGTAATCCTTCACCAGCTTGAGGAAGTCTGCGTTGCTGAGGTGACACAGCGGGAGGTTACTGAAGAAAACCACTCGGGACGAAGAAGACTGCAAACACACAACAACACGTCTCACCAACTAAACAGAGTGTTTTATTAATATTATACATCATTATTAACATGAATACGTCCTCCTTACTTTGGGTTCATCTGGGACTTCTTCAGCATCTGCAGCAGACAAACCACCAGACTCAGTTATCCTGTTTATTGTTTCCCTCGCTTCTTATTCACTTTGTATTTTGTGATTGTTTTATATAAATAAAGTTTGCCTTGACGTGAAATCAAACAGGACTTAATAAAACATTATTAAAAGGATTAAATAATATATTTAATGAGGTTCCAGAGCAGTCTGCTCACTGTGGGTTTACCTTGGTCATCAGACTGGTCTTCCTCCACTTCATCCAGAGTGATGCAGTTCTTCAGGTCCAACGGGAAACCTGCTTCCTCCTGGAGACACCACAGAGACCACCATCTGATATCACTGATTCATAGAGTCGAAACATTTAGATATATTATACATTTATCCTGTTTCAACACTATTTCAGTCTTCAGACGGTGGTCACATACTTTAGGTAGTACTATTCCTAGTACTACTACTTTTCTTCCTCCTGCGGTGTTTTTAATAACATCGTATCTCGTGCAGTTTTATGGATTATTATCACTAATATTAGTATTATTTATACTGCTTGTCCATAACCTGCAACACGTATGTCTAAATACACATCATGATGTATTTTAGCATTTCATAATAAAAGTGTGTTGTGTCTTCACCTCCTCGTCCTCCAGCTGAGTCTCCTCTGCTTCCTCCTCCTTCTTGATAGGTCTCTCCTCCTCTTCCTCCTTCTTGATAGGTCTCTCCTCCTCTTCCTCCTTCTTGATAGTTCTCTCCTGATCATCTCCATCCTTCTCCTCCTCCTCTTTATCTGAAACACACCTCACAACAGTTTAAAATCCGTCTCTGGTTCTTCTTCTCCAGAAACAGCTCATTTCTTATTTATTTCTACCTTCTGCAGGTGAGTCTGTTCTCTCTTTCTTCATCTTGTTTTCTCCCTCCTCCTCCTCCTCTTCTACAGCAGCATCATCCATAGTTTCCATATCTTCATCCTCCAGACTCTCTCCATCCTCTCCGATCACCTCCATCCCCTCGATGTCGCTCTCCTCTGCAGACGACCTGCAGGTGATCACGGATTTAAAGTCAGAGAAACGGCAGCAGGAGGTTTCAGATGTTGTTGGACTGATATAACGAACAGGAGGAACTCACTCTGCTTCCTCCTCAGCTTCTACTTTCACTTCAGCTTCAGGTCTCACAGGAGCTGGATCAGGATCAGGATCAGGATCAGGATCAGGATCAGGATCAGGAGCTGGATCAGGATCAGGATCAGGATCAGTCCTGGACTCAGAGTCTGGGGAGAGAATGAGACAATCAGCATGTAGATTTCATGATTTATTTGGATTTGTTCAGTTACAGTGAAAAGACTTTACAACTACTTTATCTTTGTGTTGTTATCATCCCTTTGTTGTGTTGTTTCTCTTCCTGATAAAGAGCATTACCGGAATAAATAAAGGTGAAAAACAATCTCCTGTTTTTTCTTGTAACCTCGTTAAGTTACTATATTATTATTATTATTATTCCTACCACTACTAATACTTTAGGTCAGTTTACGAGTGTGAAGAGATTAGAAAGAATAATTAGTTGATTATTCTGCAACTATTTTCATATGTAAATAATCATTTTTATAATTTTTCAAACAAAAAAACCCCCAAACATCTGCTGGTAGATCTGAAGATTTATTGCTTTTTCTTTGTCAAACATCAAAATCAGTGAATTAAAGCTGCAGCCAGCGATTGTTTTCATTATCGATTCATCTGCTGATTATATTCTACATTAATCGTTTGGTTTATAAAATCAGTCAGAAAATAGTGAAAAATATCCACCTCAGTTCCTCAGAGCCTGAGATGATGTCTTTAAATGTCTTGTTTTGTACAAAAAACACAAAGATATTTAGTTTTATATGATAAATTAGCAAATATCCATATTTGAGAGGCTGAAAACAGCATTTTCTGACATTTTTGCATAAAAAATGAGTTTAACGATTAATCAATTATCAAAATAGTTGTATAATAATTGTTCTGTCGATCGACTAATCACTGCAGCCCTAAACTGAATATCTAAACTATATTTCTATAACATTTCTATCAGCGACACACACAGAGAGTCTGAAGTTATTCCTTTCTAAGATAATATCAAGAAGAACACAGCTGTTCAATTTGTGCTCTAATATTTGTCAGATTAAGTCGTCTATGGAGGACAAGAGCTGCCAAATTAAAATAAAGAAAATACAGAAATAAAGAAGTTTGAGGAAATAAATATGAAATGAATGTGAAGGGGAAATAATACAGAAATTAATAAATTAATAATGAAATGCAAAATTACATAAATAAATTTAAATATTTATAAAAATGGATAAATATCAGGGAAAGTTAAATAGGAAAGTAAATAAATAGGAAAATTTATAAATTAAAAATCTGCTGTTCATTGTCTTACTTGTCTCCGTTTTCACTGGTACCATCAACGTCTCTCTGGACCGGTTCTGCTCGGAGGACCTGCTGCTGGATTTAGACCTGGACCTGGATTTAGACCTGGACCTGGATTTAGACCTGGTCTTCGTCTCTCTGCTGGACTTTTCTCTAGAGTTCTCTCTGGATCGGGATCTTTTCTCTTTACTGGACTTTTCTCTGGATTTAGACCTGGTTCTGGTCGTCCTGTCTCTGCTGGATTTATCTCTGGACCCAGACCTCCCCTCTTTGCTGGACTTTTCTATAGATTTATCTCTGGACCCGGACCTGGTTCTGGTGCTTTTCTCGTTAGCAGATTTTTCTCTGGATTTAGACCTGGTTCTGGTCGTCCTGTCTCTGCTGGATTTATCTCTGGACCTGGACTTCGACCTGGACCTCCCCTCTCTGCTGGATTTATCTCTGGACCCGGTTCTGGTTGTCCCCTCCTCCTTTATTTCCTGCTCCCGGTCTGTACTGCTCCTCTTCCTCTTGGTCTCGGTCGTCTGGTCTCGGTTCTCTGGACTAGAACTCCTCTCCCTCTTGGTGGAACCCGTTTCCTCTTCGTACCTCTTAGCTGAAGCCACCCGCCTGCAGGAAGAAGGAACATCAGTACCGATCAATAATCCCCGGGTCATAACCAGCCGATCGATCAGCCATCAGGTCCGTGGTACTCACATGAGGCTCTTGTATTCTCCAGAGAAGGAAACTTTGATGGAGTCGTTGTTGATCCTCAGAGTTCTGGAGGAATAATAATCAACCAGCTTCTGAGCATCCGGAGTATTCTTCATCTCCACAAACACCTGGAACACAAACACAACTCATGTTACAGTTCCAGCCCGGCCCAGTCCAGCAAACAGAACCACCACAGTCTGGTGTAGCTCACCTTAGACGGCAGGAACAGGGTGTAGAGCGGCGAGCCGAAGCGTTTGATGATGCTGATGAGATCTGATTGGTTGTCGTCTCCTGCTGGAGCCGGAGAGAAACTGACCACCCGAGAGCTCTGTGAGGACAAACTGAGGGTTTAATATCTCTCCTGTAGAGTCAGAAACATGTTGGATTTTCAGCATGTATGTAGTCAGAGACGTCCTGAAGTCAAATATATCAGGATCATTGTCAGGAAGTATTTATTATAATCCAGCAACCCAGAAGTCAAAGAATAAAGACATTTCCCTCACAGATTAGCGGTATTTTCTTTTTAATTTCTAAGGGACATGTAATGTTTTATACTTCTGGTGAATATAATCCAATCAATCTTATTTCCATAGATGTATTTTGTATATACAGTTCCCTTTGTTAACACCTTATTTTGAAAAGCGGACGTAGTCCCACGTGTCTACTTCCTCTAACTTCTCCAAGGCCGTCTCTAGCTCTCCCGTCAGCTCCGTTCTCTTTATCCATCCATGGTCAGCTCCATCGGGGCCGTTTCAATGCATTTAACAGAAATGTCAGTATATGGGTGCTCTACAGTTGTAGCGTCGGCCCATTTGACCACGGAGACGAGAGCGACGGCCGGCTCGACCGCACGTTACCGCCATACGATAACGTTTCCTGTCCGTGACAGAGTTAGCATGCAGCTTTAGCCGTGATGTCTAGCTCTGCTTTCAATGTGTGAAACCCAAAGTGTTTCCATCCTTTACTGGATGTGTAGTGTTTACCACGCTGGATTTAACATGTGAGGGTGCAGGTCGTATCCACGACGACCCTCCAACGCTTTATACTTTCTGAGGTTTGTTTTGGTTGACGGATACGGAACGGATATGACGTCACGTTACTCAGACTACCACAATAAAAGCGGTAACTGCCTTCTACCTCCACATAGACTCAGATGAAGCAGATATATCGATTCTGACATTAAAACATCAATTTAGAAATTGTAAAAGAAACGCGATACAAAGGTGAATCCTATAATAAATTAATGGTGTTGCTCTATAAATACAGTACATCTATTTTTTCACCTACTTGTATGTGCATAATAGTTGTAAGTGTAGTTTTTACCTCTTTGTTCTAGTTTTAGCTGTGTGTAAGTTTCTGTAGTCCTGCATATTGTTGAACTGTGTGTAACATTGAGAGCATCTTAAACTCCTTGTATGTGTGAAGCTACATACAGAGATATTAAAGCAGCACACAGACGGGTGCTGCTCTCATCCTGTTGCTCCGGTGTGAGCGGCCGGTTGGATGAATATCTACCTGCAGGAAGTTGAAGGTGTTGGACATCCTGAACTCCATCGTCTCTCCGTTCACAGTCGGAGGATAGTTGGCGTGGAACTTCACCAAGTCCTTTGCCTGGTCGACGGAGCCCAGCTCCACGAAGGCCTGCAGGGTTCACAACAGAGGGATTCTTAACAACATGGGTGGAAAAACACTAAGTACATGTGTTCTACACGGGAGTGATGCTTCACTGAGCCGTCTGAAGAGCTGATTCTTCCTGTTTTATCAACAACATACATGAGTTTGACTGTGTTCTCCCCACTGAGTAGACGTAGAGGGAGTAACTCAGTACTCAGAGCCCGGCGGACACGTTGTGGTTCAATAATCATCGAGGGTCACTGACGCTTATCTGGACGGGAAAACTCATTCAAAGTCCAAGTTCAACAGTAATCTCCCATCATGCAACACTGTGGGGACGTCCACTAAATGGAGGATTGAATCAGTATATTCTTCATTTGGGGACAAAACTTATAAAACACGAATAAATGTTTCATAAAAACTAATAAAACATTTTGGTGTTGGTTTTTATCTCTGATTGAAGGACAGAAGAAGACCATGAATATAACATCTGTTAACAGAAGTGTATAATACTGTGGGTAAAAGTGTGTAATAGTGAATATAAAAGTGTATAATACTGTATATAAAAGTGTATAATAGTGAATATAAAAGTGTATAATAGTGAATATAAAAGTGTATAATAGTGAATATAAAAGTGTATAATACTGTATATAAAAGTGTATAATACTGTATATAAAAGTGTATAATAGTGAATATAAAAGTGTATAATAGTGTATATAAAAGTGTATAATAGTGAATATAAAAGTGTATAATACTGTATATAAAAGTGTATAATAGTGAATATAAAAGTGTATAATAGTGAATATAAAAGTGTATAATAGTGAATAAAAACGTGTATAATACTGTATATAAAAGTGTATAATAGTGAATATAAAAGTGTATAATAGTGAATATAAAAGTGTATAATAGTGAATAAAAACGTGTATAATAGTGAATAAAAACGTGTATAATAGTGTACATAAAAGTGTATAATAGTGAATATAAAAGTGTATAATAGTGAATATAAACGTGTGTAATAGTGAATATAAAAGTGTATAATACTGAATATAAAAGTGTATAATAGTGAATAAAAACGTGTATAATACTGTATATAAAAGTGTATAATAGTGAATATAAAAGTGTATAATAGTGAATATAAAAGTGTATAATAGTGAATATAAAAGTGTATAATAGTGTATATAAACGTGTATATAAAAGTGTATAATAGTGAATATAAAGGTGTATAATAGTGAATATAAACCATGTGGACTCACTAAAGATGGAAACATGAGGATCTTGACGATCTTTCCGAACGGTTCGATCAGTTTCTTCAGGTACGCCTCGTCCACAGACTGAGCCGGAAACTTCACACACACCACTTTACCTTTCTCCGTCTGACAGGAAACACACACACAACATGTTATTCAAGAGTTCACAGAGCAGCAGATCAACTTTAACCACTTCTTCACAGTCTTTACCTTCTTCTGAGGTTTCTTATTGGGCTGTGTGAGCGGCTGCTGGGATGGTTTTCCTTCATCCTTCCTCTTCTCTGGTTGGCTGTCGGGCCTTAAGTAACAGGACGGGTTTTATTTAAGATGTTCATCTGAACCTCTTCATTAAAACATCAGAACCGGAGGCTGTTAGGACCGTATATTAGGACCATTAATATATATATATATATATATATATTTATATATATGTTCTAGTGGTTTATGACACTGACCTGCTGATCGTCTCCATACGACAGTCCCAGTTAGGAAACCTGCAGAAGAGACATGACTTAATTATGAAAACAACAACAGATCACAGACGTCACTGCTACATAATCCAACACTCCCAAGTCACAGACCCTGTTAGACCCCGTTAGACCCCGTTAGACCCCGTTAGACCCTGTTAGACCCCGTTAGCCTGCTAGCCTTCCGGTAATAGCTTATTTAAAGGTCCCATATTGTAAAAAGTGAGATTTTCAGGTCTTTTACATTATAAAGCAGGTTTAAGTTGTACATAAATACTGTGAAAGTATCGGAACGTTTAATCCACAGAGAAATACACACAGCCCGTATTCAGAAACTGAGCTTTTGAAACAAGCCGTCAGGATTTCTGTCTATTTGTGATGTCACAAATCTACAATATTTAGACCATTTCAAAGTTTTAAACGTAAACATTCTAAATGTGTCCAAGTATATTTCCTGTTACAGTGTAATGTGAATGACATCAGCAGACAGGAAGTAAACATGGACCCAAGCTGTTGCCTAGCAACGCAATTCTGTCGCAATTCCGATGCAATTCCATTGAATTGTACTAAAACGGAGCGTTTCAGACAGAGGTTAAATACAGGTATATTCAAGCAGACAGTATGAGGAAAATAAAGTTTTTTTTTTAAACATTAAAGTATGTAAACATGTTCTAGTAGAAACCTAAAATACAAGTATGAACCTGAAAATGAGCAGGATATGAGACCTTTAAGGCTTCTGTTCCCTTTGGACAGAGCCAGACTAGCTGTTTCCATCTGTGAAAGTGGAGAACCAGCAGAGAGAAAGTTACCTCTGCAGCAGGTTGAGCTGTCCGTCTGCATGGTGAGGTCCGTTTATATGTTTAATCCACACCTGAAACACAAGAAGAAGAAGAAGAAGAAGAGTAAATAAATGTGTCTCACTCGACTGTTTCTACCTGACAGCTGCAGCAGCTGCACACCAAAACCCCCCCCCCACCCCCCCAGCAGACTCTGTAGAGAGAGGTTCGAGGAGGAGGACAGGTGTACTTACCTTCTCTGACATCACAGTGATATCACACAGCGAGCACGAGTACGGGAACGCCGGCGGAGACGTCCCGTGGAAGTCCAGAGCTTCTTTCTTGGAGGGCATCAAGGTGGCGACGGCGGCGGCGGCGACAGCAGCAGCGGTGGCGGTGGCCCTCCTGATGGAAGAGGTCTCAGACTCACGGCGCTCTTCAGGAGGAGGAGGAGGAGGAGGAGGAGCTGACCTGTGATCAGCTGGTTCCGGCTGAGAGAAACGGGAAGGACGGTTTCTTCTGTCTCTTCCTGCAGAGCTGAAAGAGGGTCGGTTCTTACCATACTTAGAGGGTCCTGGTCCGTGGTTGTAGTCCTGAGAGGACACTGGACCGGCGCCTCTGCCCGTCTTGTCATAATTAGAAGGTCCTGGTTTGTAGTTGTAGTCCTGAGAGGACAGTGGACTGGCGTCTCTGCTGGTCTTGCCATAGTCTGAGGGTCTTCCTGGTCTGTGGTTGTAGTCATGAGAGGAAACTGGACCAGCATTGCTATAATCAGGGGGTCCTGGTCTGTAGTTGTAGTCTTGAGAGGAAGCTGGACCAGTAGTACCATAATCAGGGGGTCCTGGTCTGTGGTCGTAGTCTTGAGATGAAACTGGACCAGTAGAACCATGATCAGGGGGTCCTGGTCTGTGGTCGTAGTCTTGAGATGAAACTGGACCAGTAGAACCATAATCAGAGGGTCCTGGTCTGTTGTCGTAGTCTTGAGAGGAAACTGGACCAGTAGAACCATGATCAGGGGGTCCTGGTCTGTGGTCGTAGTCGTGAGAGGAAACTGGACCAACAGAACCATAATCAGAGGGACCTGGTCTGTGGTTGTAGTCCTGAGAGGACACTGGACTGGCGTCTCTGCCTGTCTTACCATACTGAGAGGGTCCTGGTCTGTAGTTGTAGTCCACCACGTAGCTGGATGATGAGGATGATGATGCTGGACCTGTTCTGACAGAGCTGCAGGTCCTGGGATTCCCCCAGCGGTCCAGCTCAGAGGAAAGAGGACCGGGTGGGACCTGGTGCGGCTTGCTGCGGGGATGATCGGGGTTGGCGGTGGGTCGGCGGGAGGAGCTGGGGGGATAAGAGGAAGAGGAGGAGGAGGAAGGAGCAGTGGGAGAGAAAGGTTTGACGGTTCCTCTCTTCCCTTTGATCTGTTTGAGGACCTGAGGCAGCGACTCCACGGTGAGGACGTGTTCCGGCAGCTCGGCCAGCAGCGCCAGGTCGCCGGGCTCCAGACCGCAGCTGCTCAGGATGTTCAGAGCGCCGTCCTGCGACCACTGAGCTCCTCTGGAGAAGGAGGACGAGGACGAAGAGGAGGAGGAGGAGGGAGGATGGGACGAGGAGAAGGACTCCTGAGGCGGCCTGTAAAAGTCGTGGTCCGACGAGGCGCGACGGCGGTCCGAAGAAGAGCCGTACGCTCCGGGATCAGGTCTGAGATCGGAGTCGGATGGCGGTGGTCGGTACGGGTAGTTGTGAGACATGATGGGAGGAGAAACGCTCGCGGCGTCTCCTGCAGACAGAAGGTGTCAGGGAAGACAGGAGATGTAAAATCGGACTCACAGACACGTTAAAGACGGTTCATCCTGAGAGGAAACACCTCCGCTGAAAACATGAAAACATGAACACATCAGCTGCTCAGACAGGATCAGAGAGGAGATCTGTGATATCTGTGTAACATGTAAAGAAAAATACATGAACTTTAACTAAACCTCTTACCAAAGTGTTCACAAATCCATCTTTACAATTCAACCAGAAGAAAATAGGGGGAAAAATAAAGGTGATTTTATCTGACTAACAGTCTGAAACGTTAAGATATTAAATTACTATTAGAGATATATCAGCATATCGTCCTGTATATTACCAGATTTTTTAAACTCTCAAATATTAATAGTATAAATATTTATATTAGGGCTGTCAGAGTTAACGCGATAACACATTAACGCAAATTAGTTTTAACGCCACTAATTTCTTTAACGCATTAACTAGGACTGCACGATTATGGCCAAAATTATAATCACGATTATTTATAGATTAGGGACAAAATATTTTCATTGCAATTTCACATTTAAATAAACAGAGCGCTGCTTTCACTTCCATGTTGTGCTTCATTCCAACTGTTGAAAATTATAAATTTTATCGTGTTACTTTGTTATTATCATCTATAGCGGTTATTTGCATAAAAACACACAATTCAAATGATTAGGAAATAAATTATTGTATTTTCATTTAAATATTTGCTTTAATTAAAAAAGTTTAGGCATTAGTAGTTCTTATTACTTTATATAATATATAATTATATATCCTAAGCTGCTTAGAGGTAGTGTTAGGAAGTTAAACAGGTCATAATTCTCTATTATTTGATATTGCTGTGAAAACATCTCCTTCAAAAACATCTGGATTTATTCAAGTTTCTCACCAAAAACTACATTTTACAAGATTACATTTGAACACATCATGAGAGTTTTCTGTGAGCGGAGCATTTTAAACGTCAATATCTCAGTCGATCATGTTCAGTTAATTGTGGAAAGCCAAAATCGTGATTAATATTTGATTAATTGTGCAGCCCTGGCATTAACACAACTTGTGATTTTTAGGTTGTAGCAGCTCAGTTCTAAAGCTAGAGTGAAGCTACTGGTATCATATTAAACTAGAGAACCTGATGAATCCATCGGTACCAACCAGGTCAGACTATTATTACTACTACTACTACTACTACTACTACTACTACTACTACTACTACTACTGGTATCATATTAAACTAGAGAACCTGATGAATCCATCGGCACCAACACAATATAAAGGAGTTCAAATTAAAATATACACATTAATGCAGCAGTAATATTAATCCAGAAAGATCAGATATAATAGGAAAACACTGATTACTGTCACAGCAGTACTTTTATTGCTGGAGAATACTTTAACTACAATACAACAACAACAAAAAAAAAATTAAATTTATAAAAATAGAATAAATTAAGTACAATAAATAAAATAAAATAAAATAAAATAAAATAATGTAAAGTGAAATTAAGTTAAATTAAATTAAATTAAAGCAAAACTATTTAATCATAATACAATAAATTAAGTACTATAAACTGTTGATCTCTACATGTAGACAGCAGCCAGTGAGGCTAACAGGGTTAGCTTAGCGAGCTAACGGAGCCCGCAGCACACACAGCTACCGGCAGCTAACGGCTAACAGCTAACGGCTAACAGCTAACGGCTAACGGCTAACGGCTAACAGCTAAAGACTAACGGCTGACAGCTAACGGCTAACAGCTAACAGAACCGGGTCTCCAGCAGCGGACTTACCGTAAATTAAACACCGAACTCCGTTGAGTGAAGCCTGCAGTCGCTTCGTAAAGACGGGCAGTGAAGTTGAGAAGTGAAAACGTTGATTTAGCGAAGAAAAAAGCAGAAAGCCGAACTGACGTTAGTTGTGTTTGTGACGCTGTGAGCTAACTGACTGACTGCAGCCGCGGCCTGTTGGAGGAGGTAAGGACAGGAGCCGTGGGGCACAGCGCATGCGCAGTGTAACTGAAGCTGCGGTCCTGCTTTGCGATTGGCTCAATTTCGGCAGGTTTTACTGCGCATGTGTTGTACCCCAAAGGTATGACGCGTTGATGACGCGTGATCTAGCCTCCTTCAAAAAGCCTTGTGCAGCTCTTTTTCTTCTTCTTCTTTGGTTTGTGGCGGCTGGTAAACTGAGAGACGGCGCTTTACCGCCACCTGCTGCTGTGGAGGATACACCGGGAATACAATAGAGTGAAGTAAAGTAAAGTAAAATAAGATAAAATAAAATAAAATAAAATAAAATAAAATAAAATAAAATAAAATAAGATAAGTAAAAATAGATTAAGTACAATACAATACAATACAATAAAACACAATTAAATTAAATTACATTTATTAAAATAAAATAAATTAAGTAAAATAAAATAAAATAAAATAAAATAAAATAAAGTGAAATTAAATCAAATTAAATTAAATTAAGTAAAGTAAAACTATTTCATCATAATACAATAAATTAAGTACTATAAAATAAAATAAAACAACATTAAACTAAATGAAGTAAAAATAATATAAAAACAGATTAAGTACAATATAATACAATAAAAATAAAACAAAATTAAATCAAATAAAATTTAAATTAAATTAAATAAAATAAATAGAATAAAATACAATGAATGAAGTACAATAAAATAAAATAAATTATTATTATAAATTAATGATTTAGTGTTCACACTTAGTTGGCCATTAAAGCAGATTCTGATTCATTCCTGAGGTTCATAATTCATAAAAGTCTCTTTGCTCAGTGATTTTCTTTCTGTTGTGCGTCCTTCGATGTGAGTGGTGAGTTGCTGAATATCATTTCTCTCACAGGGATAAATAAAGGTGAATTGAATTGAAATAAATACATTCATAGAGAGAGAGTATATATTATGATAAAAATAATCAGACAGTTTCTGAACCAGGTGGGAATATTAGGGCTACTCTTGGGGTTAAAAAAATGTGAGATTTTTAAATTAAAGTAAAAATATTTTGAGAAAAAAAAATCATAATAATACAAGTGATGATTTCAAGAGAAATATTGTAGTAATATTGTGACTTTTTTATAGACTTAATCTTAACTCTCATAAATGATTATCTTTCTCTCAGAATATGCTGATTTTATTCTCAGAACTTTAGTTGTTTTTAAACTTTCAGTATTAAACTCAGACTTGTTTTACAGCTTTAAATTCGATTTTAACAGTTTTCTTTCACAGTGTGTCTGGATTTCTCCTGGTGTTAGTTTTAACCATCAGATGGTGCTGGAGGACCATTAAACAAACCAAACCAATGACTCGGAGTCTTTAAACAAACCTTTTAGCTCCGGTCCATCAGTGATGTATTATTATTATTATTATTATTATATCAGCTTCTAATAGGTCCTATATACTGTTGGTCTGTTACTGTTCTATATGTTCCTTGTACAGTGAAATGAAAACATTTTAATCGTTTAATATTTTAACTTTCAGCAATTCACAATTTTTCTTAGCTGTGCATTTATTTATGCTTTCTTTGCATCACAGATATGATAATATCAGCTATTTAATATCTTTCTAATCTGACTAAATGCTTCAAAACTATTACAGTCTATAGTTAGTTTGATGGTGTAACATTAACGCCTATAAGCCGGTTTTATAACAGCAATAACATCATAACTGGTAAAACTACTGAACATGTGATCATTGCACATTTATTGAGTGTTTCCTACAATAATTAAGGTGTTTTAAGACTTTTAACAGACGTCTCAGTGTCCCACGTTTCAGACATGACTGTCCCACGTTAGGAAATCAAGATTAGTCTGAGACAGTCTGATATGTCTACTATTTCTTTTATGAGTGTTATATCTGTATTTTCTCTTTTGGTTAGATTAGGACAGATCCTGGGTTTAGATTTAATGTGTTGGCTTCATATCACAATATAATCCAAATATTTATATATATATATCCACAAATCAAATCATTTACTGATGTCAAGCATCAAGTGCTCAGAGCCAAATGCAATACAGAAAAAATATAAAATAACAAATAAAATAGATAAATAAACCCTTTATAAAGGGAGATAAGAATGAATAACTAGTGTGTAAAATGACTCTTGATTTATGAAATAAGATAAGATAAAATATTTATACTTTATTGTATTATATATATATATATATATTAATATATTTATATATATAATATATATATATATATATATATATATATATATTTATTTATTGTATTTATACTTTACTTTATTGTCCTAAAAGTAACATAAATAAATACTTTAGGACTTCTCGTCAACGCTGGCTTAAAATATACTATGATATACTGTAGAAATACACAGTAAAATAACATGAAATACTACGATATACTGTAGAAATACACAGTAAAATAACATGAAATACTACGATATACTGTAGAAATACACAGTAAAATAACATTAAATACTACGATATACTGTAGAAATACACAGTAAAATAACATTAAATACTACGATATACTGTAGAAATACACAGTAAAATAACATGAAATACTATGATATTCTGTAGGAATACACAGTAAAATAACATTAAACACAATAACAGTAGATGTAGAAACACTAAATAAAAAGTACTAATAAAGATAATAAAAGTGAATGTGAACATTTTACTGTATTAAATGATCTTTTTATGTTTTTCTTTCTCCAGGAGTAAAACCAAAGTGGACAGTAGTACTAGTATTAGTACTAGATGTAGTAGTGTTAGTATTAATAGTAGTAGAACAGAGTACAGCAGGTGGAGCCAAAGACCGCACGTTAAACTCTTTCATTCTGTTGATAGAAACACAGATCAGATCAAACACAGCGGAGGATGTTTGACATTAAAATCTGTTTGTATTGTTATAAAATATCGTCTAATTTATGTTTATATGTTTGTTAAATTCAGTAAATAAACAACCAAACAAACATTTAGATGTAAAATAGATTTAACGTCTCCGTCAGGTTTCAGCTTAACTTCATTAACAGAAAATATATTTTATTTTAAAACACAGCAGCTGTTTGACAACAGAGTTTATTTTACTACAATCTGCATGTCGAAATCAAGAGGAATACTTGTACCTATATGTAGTATAATTATAGTATTTAAATAAATCAGTGAAATATTTTCAAACAGAATGAAATAAATCCATCAACATGCCGTAACAATCAAGCTTTTATTATATTTAGTATAGAAACACTTTAACAGATGAATTATAGTGTTTTACAATAATATAAAATAAACATTTAAAATACATCAGTAGAAGAATAGTAGAAAATACTACAAATATCAACTAATAACATCTGAGTAAATCATAATTCAATACAGAGAAATATAAAATCCTTTAAAGTCGGATTTTATAACACGTCACATAAATAAAATAAATACATTTTTGAAGCCCATTTTCTGAAACATCGTCCGTCGCTCTCATCAGGAAAACATTCAACACTACAAGTACATAAATACACCGACTGAATTATATTTATATTTATATTTATATTTATCATCTCTTAGTTTCAGAGTCTCATGTCAAAGTGTTTAATTTAACGTCTCCTTTAGACATTCAGGCAGTAAAATAATATTAATATCAAACCAGCTTCAGCATCCAGTCAGAGTTCGTCTGTTAACATGTGAAACACAAACAGAAAGTAGATATAAGGTTATAAAAGTAAAGACAGAATGTTTCTCCTGTCTGGATATTAAATATTATATTTGTTGTGATAGATTTAAATAGTGTAAATGTCCCATTTAAAGACGTCGGTTCACAGTAGAATGTAAATGTCAGGTGTTAAACCTGTGAGCTAAAGTCAACAATGTGAGAGTCACAGTGTTCAAATAAATCAATAAATAATACAAGTTCAACTGATGTCAATTACACATGATGTTAAAAACAAATGTGCAATAAAAACAACACAATTATATTAAAACAAATACACCAAATATAAATAAGAACGTGCATCACTGAAATGTTCTTTAACATCATTCAACACAATAAACTACAAACTGATTTGAACTCCTTTATTCCAAAATAGTTTCTAATAAATCAGAATGTATTTTATTGTGTTTAAAGTCAATCGATTAAAATATTTAATCACCATTAATCACAAATTAATTTTATCTGTTCTAAATGAACCTTAAATAGAGATTAGTCAAGTGTTTAATCCTCTTATCAACATGGAGGACAAATATGCTGCTTTATGCAAATGTGTGTATATATTTATTATTGGAAATCAATGAACTATAATAACAGAACATTAATACATTAATTGACTATGACTTGCCCCAAACTGCATGTGAGTATCATAAAGTGGGCATGTCTGTAAAGGGGAGACTCGTGGGTACCCATAGAACCCATTTACATCCCATAGAACCCATTTACATTCACATATCTGGAGGTCAGAGGTCAAGGGACCCCTTTGAAAAGCGTTAAATAAATTAGTGGCGTTAAAACTAATTAGCGTAACGTGTTTTTATCACGTTAACTCTGACAGTTTAAAGTTGAATTTATATTTATTAGAATCCAGTTATTTGTGTGTTTAATGGTTAATAATAGATCCTGTTCAGTGTGTGAGCAACGTGTTGACGGAGGTTCATCTCTAATCAGCCTGTTAGTTATCAGCATGAATCACCTGTATAGTTAAACACCTGTCTATAATGACATCAACTGATCCTGGATCTGTCTGTTCAGCTCTGCAGGACTCAGTGGACTTTATGTTTGTCATATTAGAAAAACAAAATGTATTAATAACGTATTAATTCATAGTTTTATGTGTAAACACTCAGCTGGTTGTTCAGAGACTCTGACCTGGTCCAGGATCCTGAACTCTTAGTGGACTCTGATCCTGAACTCTGAGTGGATTCATCCTGATCAGAGTCCGATCAATCAACCTGAACATAAACAGACATCATCAATGGAGATCTGATACTACGATTCACCACGGCAACAGGTAGAGAAGAGGCGGAGCCTCCATTTCAATGAAGGTGATGTAGAGACAAAGAGTTTAGAAGCAAAGAGATGAAACTCTGGTGTTTTTTTGACAACAGCCGCCATTGTGGACTGAAAATGCTTATTATATTTATATATAATGTTTTACTTTAGTACGTCTCTTTGTAGGAGGACGTTTTACTGGCGTCTGGTCGTCTCTTTCAGTCCAACATGGTGGAGGTGTAGCTCTGCTGCTGGGAGCTGATGTTGACATGGAACCAACTACTGACTTTAACTTCGTATCAATATGCGTTCTTTAGTAGAGATATTAACACATGTATACGCTGACTGTACACATTTATCTTTATAAAAAGTCAGAGTGGAAAAAAGTGTCAATAATACAATGAAGTTTATTCAGTGTTGTTCGTTAATTCATCTTTTACCAGATTGATGTTTCATTAATGGATGAAGTGGTGAATGTGACTGTGTATTAGTTTGTGTATCACCATCTTGGTTTTTGGTCGTCTCCATCTTGGTTTTCGGTCGTCTCCATCTTGGTTTTCGGCCGTCACCATCTTGGTTTTTGGCAGTCACCATCTTGGTTTTTGGTCGTCACCATCTTGGTTTTTGTCCGTCACCATCTTGGTTTTTGGCCGTCTCCATCTTGGTTTTTGGCCGTCACCATCTTTGTTTTTGGTCGTCTCCATCTTGGTTTTTGGCCGTCACCATCTTTGTTTTTGGCCGTCTCCATCTTGGTTTTTGGCCGTCACCATCTTTGTTTTTGGCCGTCTCCATCTTGGTTTTTGTCCGTCACCATCTTGGTTTTTGGCCGTCTCCATCTTGGTTTTTGGCCGTCACCATCTTTGTTTTTGGCCGTCACCATCTTGGTTTTTGGCCGTCACCATCTTTGTTTTTGGCATCACCATCTTGGTTTTTGGCAGTCACCATCTTGGTTTTTGGTCGTCACCATCATGGTTTTTGGCCGTCACCATCTTGGTTTTTGGCCGTCACCATCTTGGTTTTCGGCCGTCTCCATCTTGGTTTTTGGCCGTCACCATCTTGGTTTTCGGCCGTCTCCATCTTGGTTTTTGGCCGTCACCATCTTGGTTTTTGGCCGTCACCATCTTGGTTTTCGGCCGTCTCCATCTTGGTTTTTGGCCGTCTCCATCTTGGTTTTTGGCCGTCACCATCTTGGTTTTTGGCCGTCTCCATCTTGGTTTTTGGCCGTCACCATCTTGGTTTTGGCCGCACCATCTGGTTCGCCGTCTCCATCTTGGTTTTGGCCGTCTCCATCTGGTTTTTTGGCCGTCACCATCTTGGTTTTCGGCCGTCTCCATCTTGGTTTTTGGCCGTCTCCATCTTGGTTTTCGGTCGTCTCCATCTTGGTTTTCGGTCGTCTCCATCTTGGTTTTCGGTCGTCTCCATCTTGGTTTTTGGCCGTCTCCATCTTGGTCCGCCGTGATAGCGATCTGTCAATCACAAGGTAGCCACGCCCTAAAGCATACTATAATATTTTAGTCTGTGACTAACAATGCTATAACTTAAGATACGTTGTCTTTAGATGTGAGACTTGTCAGACTTCAGTCTTTTTATAAGTCTTTTCAGTCTCCTGGTGCATGATGGGTAAAACTTGTTGTGGGATTATTTGTAATGTTGTTGGACTCTGAATCTCTGCGGTGTTGCTGATATCTTTCTTCTTCTTTGGTATTTTGGGGCTCGTTAGCACCAACGCTAGCTGCCACAGACCTGATATTATTCTGTTGTCACCAGATGGAGAAACGAACGTCTGCTCGGAGCCAAGATTTGTGTTTTATTTATAAGAACGGAGAGAACGGCGTTCACTCAGAACTAGTTTAATAACTCCACTAAAGTTCTCCCATCAGCCCCACGAGTGGAAACGTAGTGAAGAGACGAGTGGACGGAGGGACGGACGGATCTGAACGGGACAAACCTCCAGTCTGATACGTCTGATATGGATTCACTCACTCGTCCATCAAGTGATTAAAAGTAGTTTGTGTCTTTAATCAGCTGATGGGTGTCCAACACGTCGTCCTGAGGGGATAATTAAGAATCTACTGCTGGAGAACTAATGTCTCCTCATGTCTCATTAATACTGAGTCACATTCAGGTGTTTTAAAGGAACAGGACCTCATAAATCAGACTTCTAGATGTCCTGATTCCTACCAACTTCCCTGACAGGACTGTCTTTATATTTTAATACTTTAAAACTATTAGTTAATAATAATAATAACAATAAGCTGTCTGTCAGACTCACAGTCAGAGATGATAAACGGGAGCTTCCACATTATGAATGGATGTTTTGTTGGGACGATGTTCATCTGACCTGATGAGCTCCTCCTTCAGCTTTCTGCCCCATTTCCCTCCACTCCTCCTCCTCCTCCTCTTCCTCCTCCTCCTCCTCCTCCTGATATACATCTGCAACAACATAAATGTTTAAATCCGGTGTTTTGTTTAGTCATTAAAATGGAGGAGCAGCTCTTCGTTGTTCGTGTCTTCTTCTGAAAGACAAACCTGCTCAGTGAGATTACAGTAAAATATTAATCAGATGAGTTAATTTATATTTATGGAACACTTTGCATACAATCAAGATGAAGTGAGAGAGAACAGTTCAGTCATGAGGAAGACTAAACAATCACATCACAAGATCTTAAAGTGCTCACAAAGAAACGGCTAAATTAAACATCTAGAAGACAAGAAAGAGGAGATTCAGCCAGCTGATGAAGATACAAACTAAACGTTTGTTTGTTCTGTGAGACGGACGAGAGACGAACCTTAAAGGGAGATTAGTCAAGTATTTAATCCTCTTATCAACATGGGAGTGGACAAATATGCTGCTTTATGCAAATGTATGTATATATTTATTATTATCAATCAATGAACAACACAGAACAATGACAGATATTGTCCAGAAACCCTCACAGGTACTGCATTTAGCATAAAACAATATGCTCAGATCATAACATGGCAAACTCAAAACTGAAAATGGACATGACAGTTTTTCCTCGCGAAAATTTTGTGTAAGTTTGGAGCGTTTTTTAACCTCCTTCAGGAGCTGGTATCTTTCAGACTTTTTTTGGACATTTCAGACTTTTTTTTCCAACATTTTTC
Organism: Sebastolobus alascanus; assembly: GCA_916701645.2. Lineage (NCBI taxonomy): Eukaryota > Metazoa > Chordata > Actinopteri > Perciformes > Sebastidae > Sebastolobus > Sebastolobus alascanus. The sequence goes on from CAKAOJ020000511.1 coordinate 51,081, forward strand.
AAACTATTTTGGAGGTTGGCTTTTTTTACATTTTCTGGACTTTTTTTTTTTATTGTTATTTTTTTACATTTTTCAGACTTTAATTTTTTGAAATTTTTCAGATTTTTTTTTTTTTAACTTTTTTCAGAGTTTTTTAAACATTTTTCGGATTTTTTTTTTTTTGACATTTTTCTGACTTTTTTTTTTTTTTTAACTTTTTCTGAACTTTTTTCTTTTATTGTTATTTTTTAAACATTTTTCAGACTTTTATTTTTTTGAAATTTTTCAGACTTTTTTTTTTTACTTTTTTCAGACTTTTTAAACATTTGTCATTTTTTTTTTTTTTTTACTTTTTTCAGACTTTTTAAACATTTTTCAGACTTTCTTTTATTTTACTTTTTTCAGACTTATTAAACATTTTTTTTTTTTTTTTTTCTTTTACCTTTTTCAGACAAACATTTTTCGGATTTTTTTTTTTTGACATTTTTCGGACTTTTTTTTTTTTTTACTTTTTCTGAATTTTTTTTTTTTTATTGTTATTTTTTAACATTTTTCAGACTTTTATTTTTTTGAAATTTTCAGACTTTTTTTTTTACTTTTTTCAGACTTTTTTTTTTTTTTACTTTTTTCAGACTTTTTAAACATTTTTCAGACTTTTTTGTTTTTTACTTTTTTCAGACTTATTAAACATTTTTCGTTTTTTTTTTTTTTTTTTTACCTTTTTCAGCCTTTTTTAAATATTTTTCGGATTTTTTTTTTTTGACTTTTTTCGTTTTTTTTTTTTTTGACTTTTTCTGACTTTTTTTTTTTACATTTTTCGGATTTTTTATTTTTTTGACATTTTTCTGACTTTTTTTTTTTTTTACTTTTTCTGACTTTTTTTAAATTATTTTTCTGACTTTTTTTTTTTTTGACATTTTTCTGACTTTTTTTTGGGACAAAAGCCCTCACAAATTCACATATTTGGAGGTCAGAGGTCAAGGGACCCCTTTGAAAATGACCATGACAGTTTTTCCTCTTTTTGTGTATAACTAATAGACATATTTTTGATTTAGTTTCTTTCATTTTTAGCGATAAATATAATGAGAAGTGTTTAAAATAATGAATGTAAAAGGTGTATTAAGCTGAGGCTTCAGCCTGTTCAGTAGCATAAACCTGCTCCGGTTTGTCACTATTTTTTAAAAGTAATGACTTATTATTATTTTTATATAAGAAATAAAATAAATGAACTAAACTAACGAAAAATTCAACAAGAGATATTTGAACGATTAACACGGAGACTTTAAGTTCCTGAACGCACCGAGGCTGTCAGGTTGGTTTAATTTATTCATCATTATTTTACTGGTGTTATCTCATCGTATCTCATCTGGATTCTTTGGTTATATTTGGTCCAGATGTGTTGACTAGAAACAGAGACGCTCTATCAGTCCTCAGCGACCTGCTGCGGGGCCGCGGGCCTCAGGTTGGGCCTCAGGTTGGGCCTCAGGTTGGGCCCCTGTGCTGGTCGGTCTGATGGCTCCCAGCGGGAGAATTCAACCTAATAGTTCTTGTGAATGTAACGCTGTCATTTAAATTGCTAATTATGATGGAAGAAATAAATAAAACATGACCTTATCGTGTTTTTATCTCTCACTGTAAAAACTTTGGACGACCGTAAATCTCATCCAATCGTCTGTCAGCGTGCGGCGCCGCGCCGCCACGCGTCTGCTGGTTTTATAGAAATGTCAGTGACTGGAAGCCAGCGTGTGTTTAATCCATGTAATGTGTGTTATCTCACTTATTTACTGATGTCTTTGAATATCAACATGAAAAAGACATTTTTAAATCACAATCTCCTCATTTTATTTAATATATTAAATAATTCAGATAAAAATAATATTTTTATCTGAATATACTTGATAGTTTCTATTTATTTTTATTTTATTTTTAGTGCTGCCTTTGTGTAGAGAAGATGTTCATAATATAATTAATATCCTTGTTGTGTGTTAAAGTTCTGTAAAGTTCTGTCTGTGCTCTGGTTCTGGTTCCTCTGTTTGGGTTTCATAAAGTTCTTATTATATTTAAAGGATTTTTGTAAAAATGAAATGATACAGAAAGATCGAAAATTACTGACAGTGGGGATCCGATCCCACTTCTTCAGTACCGATACCGATACCGATACCGTTAGAGACGTAACCTGGAGAGGAGAGGAGACGGTACCTGGAGGGGAGATGTAACCTGGAGAGGAGACGGTACCTGGAGAGGAGACGTAACCTGGAGAGGAGACGGTACCTGGAGAGGAGACGTAACCTGGAGAGGAGACGATACCTGGAGAGGAGACGGTACCTGGAGAGGAGACGGTACCTGGAGAGGAGACGGTACCTGGAGAGGAGACGTAACCTGGAGAAGAGACGGTACCTTGAGAAGAGACGTAACCTGGAGAGGAGACGTAACCTGGAGAGGAGACGGTACCTGGAGAGGAGACGTAACCTGGAGAAGAGACGGTACCTTGAGAGGAGACGTAACCTGGAGAGGAGACGTAACCTGGAGAGGAGACGTAACCTGGAGAGGAGATGGTCTCTGGAGAGGAGACGTAACCTGGAGAGGAGATGGTACCTGGTGAGGAGAGGAAACGGTACCTGGAGAGGAGACGTAACCTGGAGAAGAGACGTAACCTGGAGAGAAGACGGTACCTGGAGAAGAGACGTAACCTGGAGAGGAGACGTAACCTGGAGAGGAGAGGAGACGGTACCTGGAGAGGAGACGGTACCTGGAGAGGAGACGTAACCTGGAGAGGAGACGGTACCTGGAGAGGAGACGGTACCTGGAGTGGAGACGGAACCTGGAGAGGAGACGGTACCTGGAGAGGAGATGGTACCTGGAGAGGAAACGTTATTTGTCTCAGAGCTCCACTCTGTCACGTTCTTCTTGTTATTCACAGTCTAGTGATTGAAACTTCTCCACAAATGGACACATTGATTATGTAATGATTGATTATGATGAGCAGATATTCATTGAGTTGAAACGTGCACGTACCTGAACGTTTGTGCAGGTACAAACAAACCTGAAAGATTTATGAAATAATATTAAATTGTTCTTGCATTAGAATCTGATGTTTTGGAGACTAAAACAGTAAATTACACATTATTACCACCTGTTGGAACATCTGATAAATATAAATTATTCTGTGGATATTTTCCTTTAAACTCTCAACACCTCCAGGAGCAAACAGACTCTTCTTCTGGGGTTTTCCGATGCCGCGGTGTGAGGATAAACTTTTCTTCTGTGGTTTTCCGATGCCGCGGATAAACTCTTTTCTCTCTCTGTCAAACTTTGAGTTATTTTGTGGTCAAACTTCCTAAATGTCCCTGAGACAAAGAGAAGAAGAGAATAAATGAGTAACGAGAGCTCCATGTGGCGCTGTGATGTAATATTGATGACCCTCCTCGTCTCCCGACGACCTCCGTTTGGTCCTCTCATGTTTTATCAAATATTCATGAAGCTCTGCGTCCCCTCAGATCCCATAATGCATCTGTAATGTCCTGTCAGGTGAGGCATGATGGGAGAGGTGGTGATGGAGTGGAGCTCCTGGAGGATCCTTTCTTCTTCTCTTCCTCTAAAGGTGTAGAAGTTTCCGAGCGTCTGGAACTGACGGGAGCCCGAAGTGGAACCCTGAGGAACGCCACGCTACTCTTCTTCTCTTGTTCTCTTTGTGGCGGCGTTTCACAGGTTTACATATCACCAGCTCTTATATGAGACAGGTCGACACCGGCCCCGTCTCACTGATGGCGTATGACGATGTGGCGTTACATGTTTCATGGCGTTAACCGAACACGTTCTCTCTCCCACTCGTCACATAGCGCCGCCTGGTCAGCGATCTATTAATCAGTCGAAGTCTGATTAGTAGTTAGTTGTTGGATATGTTGCTGGATGTGTTGTTGGACTAACGGATCGATGACGGACCAGCAGAGAACCGACCATCTAACCTCGGACCCGTAGCGTCTGTAACATTTTCTACCTTCTCATATTCGTCTTGTACGAAACTCATATGTACGATCCTCCCTGAGGGCCCTGAATGCAGCAGCAGGTCTTCTTCCCATCATCACCTCGGTGTTCCAGCTGTGTCGGGAGTCAACGGGCTCCGGCGAGCTGCTGCTGCTGCTGGGGGGGTGATGGCGGCGGCAGATGGCGGGCGGCCCCGATGGGAACCGAACGGCCACTTCGACCGCCGCCACCCCCCCCCCCCGCCGAGAGGTGAGGGGTTTCCTACACAGAGCAACAGGGGCGAGAATGATGCTGAGGGTGAGGCGGGCCTCGCCTCGACATCCATCAGGGCTCAGTGTTAATGAGAAAAGGAGGAGGAGGAGGTGAAGAAGAGGAGAGGAGGAGGTGAAGGAGGGAGGAGGTGAGGCTCAGAGGAGGAGGTGGAGGTGAGAGAGATTAGTGATGGTGATAAATAAGAAAACAGCAGGAGGCAGACAGAGAGAGAGAGAGAGAGAGAGAGAGGATGACGCAGCAAGAACGAATGAAAGAAGCGATAGATAAAAAGATGAAGAAGAGAGAGAGACTAAAGGATGGAGGACAGAGATGAATATGTAGACAAGAAGACGATAAACAGCTCTGATAATAAAATGATAAAACATATTAAAGTCTTAAGTTAATAAAGTATTAAAGAGAGCTGCTCACATTCTGAGGTACAAATGAAACAACCTGATCTCATAGAAGACGTATAAATATAATATAATAACAAATAAAAACATTTCACTCCACGTCGTTAACATGAAACGGGAGTGATTATGTTCAGGTAACAAAACCAGTCAATCAGGTTTAATAAAACATCATGTTCGGCCTAAACTGACTAAACTAAGTAAAATACGTACGTAAACAACCAACTCGTCTAATTGTGTTGTAGTTCTACCATCAGGACAAAATGACCAGGATTCAGTTGCATGTTATGGTCTGTTTAACGTGTTGTATGTTCAGTTCAGTGTGTTTAACATGTTGTATGTTCAGTTCAGAGTGTTTAACGTGTTGTATGTTCAGTTCAGAGTGTTTAACGTGTTGTATGTTCAGTTCAGAGTGTTTAACGTGTTGTATGTTCAGTTCGGAGCGTTTAACGTGTTGTATGTTCAGTTCAGAGTGTTTAACGTGTTGTAAGTTCAGTTAAGAGTGTTTAACATGTTGTATGTTCAGTTCAGAGTGTTTAACATGTTGTATGTTCAGTTCAGAGTGTTTAACATGTTGTATGTTCAGTTCAGTGTTTAACGTGTTGTATGTTCAGTTCAGAGTGTTTAACGTGTTGTATGTTCAGTTCAGAGTGTTTAACATGTTGTATGTTCAGTTCAGAGTGTTTAACATGTTGTATGTTCAGTTCAGTGTTTAACGTGTTGTATGTTCAGATCAGAGTGTTTAACATGTTGTATGTTCAGTTCAGTGTTTAACGTGTTCTAAGTTCAGTTCAGAGTGTTTAACATGTATGTTCAGTTCAGAGTGTTTAACATTTTGTATGTTCAGTTCAGTGTATTTAACATGTTGTATGTTCAGTGTATCATGTGTTCAGAGTGTTTAACATGTTGTATGTTCAGTGTATCATGTGTTCAGAGTGTTTAACATGTTGTATGTTCAGTTCAGAGTGTTTAACATGTTGTATGTTCAGTGTATCATGTGTTCAGAGCGTTTAACGTGTTGTATGTTCAGTGTATCATGTGTTCAGAGCGTTTAACGTGTTGTATGTTCAGTGTATCATGTGTTCAGAGTGTTTAACGTGTTGTATGTTCAGTGTATCACGTGTTCAGAGTGTTTAACGTGTTGTATGTTCAGTGTATCATGTGTTCAGAGTGTTTAACGTGTTGTATGTTCAGTGTATCATGTGTTCAGAGTGTTTAACGTGTTGTATGTTCAGTGTATCACGTGTTCAGAGTGTTGTCGAGTGTGAACAGCAGCTCCTCGTGTTGCTGCTGCTGCTGGTGATGATGACGATGATGATGATGATGATGATGATGCAGATGACCACACAGTCATTATCATTCACTACACTCCCACAATCCTCTGCTCCAACTCCAATTACCGTGTGATTGTATGCTTGGCAGTGGAAACATAATTAACGGGCTGCGTCTGTGCCAACCCGAGCAGCCAACACGCTGTTTGTGTAGCGCGGCGATCTGAACGCAGAAAAGCAAACACAACAACAGCAACAACAACAACAACACAAACGGCGCCGTGTTCTCGGGTTCAGAGGCAGAGCGCCGGCTCCGCGCTCCCGCGAGGCCGCCGCGATACGCCGTAATGGCGGCGGCGGCTCGACGCTCTTCTCTCTGATGGACTGCGGGCTGCCGAGGGAGGACGCTTTGTGGTGTGGACAAGAGGAATTATGGGAGAGCACGCCAAGAGAGGCCCGCGGGGACGCACGGATGTGTGTGTTTTAAAACACACACTGAAGGATATTCTGAGTATCAGGAACACAACATGGGCTGTTAGAGAGCAGCACGCACACACACACACACACACACACACACACACACACATCACTACATATATGAGTGTGTGTGTGTGTGTGTGTCCGGCCTGATAATCTGAACTACAGAGTTTAACATCAGCGTTGTTATAACAACAGACCAGCTCATATAACCAGAGAGGAGCTGATGTGTCATAATGAGAAGAGTTACGTCTTTTAATGAGACACAATCAGAATTTACTAATAAGAAAAATGTGTCATTATGACATGAAAACGTTTCTTGTCATAATATGAAAATGGTCTCGTTAAAACTAAATATGTTCAGTGTTAAAATGAGAAAAATAATGACAAACAACGTTCATCACTAAGAAGTTAAAGTCAGTAGTTGGTTCCAGCAGCAGAGCTACTCCTCCGCCATCTTGGACTGAAAGAGACGACCAGACGTCAGTAAAACGTCCTCCTAAAAAGAGACGTACTAAAGTAGAAGTACATTATTTCTATTCTTTTGTCAGATTCTACTGAAATGTCCTGTGTTGAATAATAAAATATTATAATATTCATACTATTATAACTATTTACTTTTGCCCGTTTGCTTCCCAGACGAGCAGAAAGTGAAAGATGGACATAAATGGAAGTTAGAAAAATCCAGCACACAGATTTTGAGATCAATCACCATCTTGGTTTTTAGTCGTCACCATCTTGATTTTTGACCGTCGCCATCTTGGTTTTTGATCGTCTCCATCTTGGTTTGTTGGTCGTCTCCATCTTGGTTTTTGGTCGTCTCCATCTTGGTTTTTGGCCGTCTCCATCTTGGTTTTTGGCCGTCACCATCTTGGTTTTTGGTATTTTGGTACTAAGTTTCACTTTCACTTTAACAGCGTTGTAGGTGTAGCAGGCCCCTACTGATCCAAATCTATGAGGCTGATAGCGACTGATAACACTCATTTATTGAGCTGATAACAGTCTAATCAGGTGGTTTAAATCAGGACAGAGGAGCAGAGAGTCACCTAGTTTTGTGGTTGTGAGTATTTTCATGCTTATTCCTTTTAAAAATGTATTAATTTGTATGAAGTTTCAGTACAGAGGGGATCCAGAGGGTTAAACTCATCTTCATGCACACAAACAGAAACATGAAGACGTGTTTGTACGAACAGATGAATCTCTCAGAAACACTGAAACAGAAACGTGTTCTAACAGGATCAGTGAGAGAAAACACAACAACACTATTATATGAGTGTGTGTGTAGAAATCCATCATATCAACAGTGTACTACTGTGTGTGTGTGTGTGTGTATGTGTGTGTGTGTGTGTGTGTGTGTGTGTGTGTGTGTGTGTGTGTGTGTGTCTTGTGGATTCAGCAGAAAGGCTGCAGCTTCTTCTCTTTTTATTTATCGGGTGGCAGCGAGTCGCTGCTGCTTATTTACAGCAGATTGTTCCTCCAGATGTTTTACAGGGAGACAAATCCCCAAACACTCTCACACTGGTCTCTGAGTCCAGATGGAAGTCATTCTTTATCAGACTCCATAATCCTCCTCCTCCTCCTCCTCCTCCTCCTCCTCCTCCTCCTTCCTCCTCCTCCTCCGTGAGAGGAAACAGAGGGAAGGTGGAGGTGAAGCGTCTCCTCCTCTTCGTGTCACTGATGTTCTCCAGTTGTGTCGACATGTTTTCAGTAAACCTCTCTGACGCTTCCTGATGTTTCTACTGATGCTTTAAAAGAAGAAACATGAACAGATTTGAGACATTTGAGTTGAGACCGACTCGTCGTGACTGACAGGAAACAGAGAACTAGTGTTGTCAGTCTGAAGCGAGCCGTGGTGCAGAGGAACCTACAGTTACTACAGCTGGTGAGCACCAGAGTCCCTGCAGCAGGGTCTGACAGTCTGCCCCGTTCAGTCCTGGTTCTGGTTCTCCCGTGCCTCCCTTCCCTCCAGCGGGCCCAGTAATACGGCCTGGTCCTCCAGCAGCGTGGTGTCGCCGTCGGTTCGCAGTGAGGACCGGCAGAGAAACTCTGGCTGGAGGAGGAGCTGCTGCTGCCGGGCGTGGAGCTCTCCACCTCCCACCGGAGCTCCGACTGCAGGTCAAAGGCAGATCTGAGTCTGACCGCGGTATGGTCGCTGTCGGAGGCCACGCTGGAGTCTGAGCTGAAGGAGGTTCTGGTGAACCGGCTTCAATCGGACCCGATGATACCGATGACGAGCATTTGGAATAACTATATAGAAATAGCCAATCTTCTCTCTGATGGTCTCGTTTAGTGATGGAGGTCATATAGCGACACATTTTCTCTCCCAACTCGTCAAATACCGCTCGGTCCGCGCCCCTCGGCCAACGCCGCTCGGTCAGCGCCCCTCGGCACGCACGGGGTTCCCGTCTAGCGTTACTTTTGGACGGCGTGTCAATATACGCTCGTTTCATGCATAGTGTCCTTTCAAAAGAAGTTAGGTTTAGGCAACACAACCACTTAGTCAGGGTTAGGAAACGGTCGTGGTTGATGTTAACTTTACTGATTAGCGACTGACGTGACTAAATAAGTCAGCGTTACTTTTAGCCTCACACGGGGCACCAACATCGGTCTCCTGGTAGAAAGTCTTGTGTTTGTTTGACCCGTCCACCTCCCCCCCCTCCCTCCGCCCTGAACGGACTCTCACGCTATTAATACTACGTCACTGCTCCGACCGTCTAATAACGCCGCGGGTGGGTTTACACTGGAGTTAGTTGAAAGCCTGGTTCCTCACATAGTGTGTCGGTGTCCGATGTTGAAGGGTGAGAACAGGTTGGTTATAGAGGCATCAGTATTATTGATTATATTATATATATTGAGACAGATTAATTACCAGTTAAAAGTTCCTCACAGTAACTTTAAAATCAGGTTTTAAATGCAGGACTTTTACTTGTAGTGGAGTACTTTCACCCTGTGTATTAGTCTGAATACTTCTACCACCTCTGGAAGGTGCAAAAAATATTCGGAACTCATATTTTTCACTACTATTTGTGTCCATGAGACCATCGGGGTCTGATTACAGATGTGTGTAAATGTCAGCGTGGTGTATTTTAGTGTGTTCTGAAAACTGTGCTAACCTTTTAACTAACCTGTTAACTAAACTGTAATCTAACCTGTTCTAACATGTTTATCTGCTTGTTATACTGAGAGAATTATTGTGGACTTTTAGCATGTGTTGCTGAGTATTTAGTCTTTTGTCATTAAAGATCTTGATGATGTTTCTTTGTGTTGAACGATTCCTGTGTTCAGAAACGAGTCCTAACTCTGATCCCTGATCAGTGTAGAGAAGAGGAAATGAAAGAGGAGCTAAACTTCAGCGCTCATAACAAAGAGATTTCACAATATTCCCACAGCTTTTATTGGAAAAACATCCACCTCTGTGAAGTCCAGGCTTCCTGTGAGACTTCCCCAAAACAAGAGCTGATTTTTAAAGAGCGCTACAATAAAAAGCTTTTGTTCGCCGCGCCGCTCCGTCGGCGTGGGCGAGAGGGAGAAAAATAACAACACCCTCCCAAAAACAGAGAGGAAACGGCAGATTGATGAAAAGCCAAACTGGTCCCAGGACGCCGCGTTCTTCTTCTCTCCGTTATATTAAAAACTCCCACACGTTTCAGGAGGAGGGCAGAATTAGGCTTCACTGGAATAATGACTCATTCCATCCTGATGGAGCGCGACCTCGTTTAGAGGAGCCACGAAACGGCGGCGGGCGAAGGACGACCATCACGGAGAAGGTTTCAGCTCGCCGCTTCAAAGAGGCTCGGACCGCCGGGGGTCACTGTGAGAGGCCGCTACGCAACCAGCCAACACACACACACACACACACACACACACACACACACACACACACACACACACACACACACACACACACACACACACACACACACACACACACACACACACACACACACACACGAACACACACACACACACACTCTTTGAAGGCGCTGTTCGACGGCGAGCAGGAGGGCAGGTGGTGCTGATGAATATTCAGACGGAGAGGCGGCGCTCTGCCACCAAACAAACCGCCTGTTGACTTCCTGTCACCTTCCAGATTCTGATGGATTCACTTTTTCTGTGGTCACATCAGGTGGTCACCAGGTGGTCAACAGGTGGTCATCAGGTGGTCATCACGTGGTCAACAGGTGGTCATCAGGTGGTCATCAGGTGGTCACCAGGTGGTCAGCCGGTGGTCACCAGGTGTCCATCAGGTGGTCACCAGGTGGTCATCACGTGGTCAATCAGGTGGTCATCACGTGGTCCATCAGGTGGTAATCAGGTGGTCACCAGGTGGTCCATCAGGTGGTCACCAGGTGGTCACCAGGTGGTCATCAGGTGGTCACCAGGTGTCCATCAGGTGGTCACCAGGTGTCCATCAGGTGGTCAATCAGGTGGTCACCATGTGGTCACCACGTGGTCATCAGGTGGTCATCAGGTGGTCCATCAGGTGGTCACCAGGTGGTCACCAGGTGGTCATCAGGTGGTCACCAGGTGTCCATCAGGTGGTCACCAGGTGTCCATCAGGTGGTCAATCAGGTGGTCACCAGGTGTCCATCAGGTGGTCATCAGGTGGTCCATCAGGTGGTCACCAGGTGGTCACCAGGTGGTCATCAGGTGGTCACCAGGTGTCCATCAGGTGGTCACCAGGTGTCCATCAGGTGGTCAATCAGGTGGTCACCAGGTGTCCATCAGGTGGTCAATCAGGTGGTCACCATGTGGTCACCACGTGGTCATCAGGTGGTCCATCAGGTGGTCCATCAGGTGGTCACCATGTGGTCACCACGTGGTCATCAGGTGGTCACCAGGTGGTCCATCAGGTGGTCCATCAGGTGGTCATCAGGTGGTCATCAGGTGGTCACCGGGTGTCCATCGGGTGGTCATCGGGTGGTCATCGAGTGGTCATCGGGTGGTCACCAGGTGGTCATCAGGTGGTCATCAGGTGGTCCATCAGGTGGTCACCAGGTGGTCACCAAGTGGTCACCAAGTGGTCACCAAGTGGTCATCAGGTGGTCACCAGGTGGTCAATAAGGTGGTCACCAAGTGGTCACCAAGTGGTCATCAGGTGGTCACCAGGTGGTCAATAAGGTGGTCACCAGGTGGTCACCAGGTGGTCACCAAGTGGTCACCAGGTGGTCACCAGGTGGTCAATAAGGTGGTCACCAAGTGGTCATCAAGTAGTCACCAGGTGGTCATCAGGTGGTCACCAAGTGGTCACCAGGTGGTCCACCAGGTGTTCCATCAGGTGGTCACCAGCTGGTCATCAGGTGGTCATCAGGTGGTCACCAGGTGGTCACCAGGTGGTCTGATGACCTTTACTTAATCAACCTGTTACTATGTTCATGTTTACAGCCATTTCCACCTTGAGCCCCGTTTCCACCGGAGGAACTTTCCCCAGATCTAAGAACCTTTTGAGGAACTCATTGTGGTTCCACTGCAGGGACCAGAGACCAGCGACCAGGGAGTTTGCAGAGATGATCATCTCTAATTGGTCAAACACACACACAGCTTCAACTGAACCGCTTCATTCATAAAACCAGGAAGTACTCTGGTACTGATTCAGGACCATTTTAGGACGAGAGGAGAACAGTTCCAGGGTCAGTCTGACTATCTGTGTCTCTAATCACACTGTTTCTGAGCAGCTTTAGTCTGTAGAAATGTGTCAGACTTGAGTCAAAACAATCAGTATTATCACAAACATCTCATATCATCTCATATTTACCTCAAAGTGAAGCCAGATAACCAGTGTGGAGCATGGAGGTCTCCTGTGGAGGTAGTGCAGGCTGGATGTCAGCTGAGAGAAACAGAGCAACCACATGGGCCGGTTTTAATAGGCTGAGGGACTCAGGTGATCTGGATCAGGTGATCTGGATCAGGTGATCTGGATCAGCTGACAGTGGGGGGATGGCTTCACAGTGAGCAGGAGGCTGGTTAGAGGAGATCCAGACCTGCAGACCATCTTCCTGAGAGCATGTTTGATTTTTGATTTTACATCTTTGTTTTATTCACAACTGTGAATGTCCTTCATTCACTCATTCATTACCCTCCATAAACACTGAACACATATAAAGTATTCACCCCCCCTTGGAAGTTTTCATATTTTATTATTTAAATAACGTAGATTTAATATTAATGTTAAAGTGAAAACATCTAAAGTCATTATAAATATTTAATTTATAATAGGACACACTCACAATGTAGTAGAGTGGAAGTATAAAGTAGCATAACATGGAAATACTCCAGTACAAGTACCTCAAAACTGTACTTGATCCGTAAAATAAGTACGTAAACTAAATAAAATAAGTACGCAAACTAAGTAAAATAAGTATGTAAACTAAGTAAAATAAGTATGTAAACCAAGTGAAATAAGTACATAAACTAAGTAAAATAAGTACGTAAACCAAGTAAAATAAGTACGCAAATTATGTAAAGTAAGTAAAATAAGGACGTAAACTATGTAAACCAAGTAAAATAAGTACGTAAACCTAGTAAAATAAGAATGTAAACTATGTAAAATAAGTAAAATAAGTACGTAAACTAAGTAAACTAATTAAAATAAGTACATAAACTAAGTAAAGTACGTACGTAAACTAAGTAAAATAAGTATGTAAACTATGTAAAATAAATAAAATAAGTACGTAAACTAGGTAAAATAAGTACGTAAACTAAGTAAAATAAGTACGTAAAATAAGTACGAAAACTAAGTAAAATAAGTACGTAAAATAAGTACGTAAACTAAGTAAAATAAGTATGTAACCAAATTAAAATAAGTACATAAAGAAATAAACTAAGTAAGTAAGTTAATGTCAAAATGAAAACAGATCTAAAGTCATTATGAATATAAAGTGTATTCACCCCCTTTAATAGGACACACTCACAATGTAGTAGAGTAGAAGTATAAAGTAGGATAACGTGGAAATACTTAAGTACAAGTACCTCAAAATGGTGTATGAGTAGATGTACTCAGTCCATCAGAACCTCCTGAACGCAACAACACTAGTCTAGATGAGGTAAGAGATAGAGGATAAAGAAGACCTCATGTCAGCTGATCTCTGATCATCATCTGGTCGGTGTTGAGGTGAAGCAGCAGGTGTTCTACACCAGACTGAAATCCTGCAGGCGGATCCACTCGATCAGAACCAGATCCCAACCAGATCTCCGGGACCGTGACGTCCAAACTCTCGGCGGGTTTCAGACGCTTGTTAATTAATTGTCTCTGCACCAACATCTGTCGTCTCTGGAGTCCCTCTGCTGCGATCCAACATTCAGACACGAGTCCTACAGTTTTAATGAAGAGGCAGACGGATACAGCCGAGCAGAAGAAGAAGAACATCCAGACTGTGACGGAGCGGCACCACCACAACCACAACCACCAGAACCATCAGAACCACCAGAACACGCTTTAAAAACAGAAGATATGGGCTGATCAGGGTCCAACAGTCAGGTGGAGGTCTGTAGACAGGAAGTGGACAGGAAGTAGACAGGAAGTAGCAGGTGAGTTCCTTCATGCTGTCTTCTCTCTCCAACCTGGTTACATGGAAGGCGTATAAATACCACGACGTTACACGGACATTCTGCGTGTCATCAGGACGCATTTTAACCTTTTCAGGTGTCATTTTTACGCCACGCAACAAAACTACGGTAACTTAGTTATAAGTACATAAACTAAGTAAAATATGTGCGTAAACTAAGTAAAATAAGTACGTAAACTATGTAAAATAAATATGTAAACTAAGTAAAATAAGTACATAAACATGTAAACTAAGTAAAATAAGTACATAAACATGTAAACTAAGTAAAATATGTACGTAAACTAAGTAAACTAAGTAAAATAAGTACGTAAACATGTAAACTAAGTAAAATATGTACGTAAACTAAGTAAACTAAGTAAAATAAGTACGTAAACATGTAAACTAAGTAAAATCAGTATGTAAACTAATTAAAATATGTACGTAAACTAAGTAAAATATGTACATAAACTAAGTAAAACAAAAATGTTAACTTAGTAAAATAAGTACATAAACATGTAAACTAAGTAAAATATGTACGTAAACTAAGTAAAATAAACATGTAAACCAAGTAAAATAAGTACGTAAACTAAGTAAAATAAACATGTAAACTAAGTAAAATTAGTACTTAAACTAAGTAAAATATGTACGAAAACTAAGTAAAATAAATATGTAAACTAAATAAAATAAGTACGTAAACTAAGTAAAACAAGTAAACTAAGTAAAATAAGTACATAAACATGTAAACTAAGTAAAATAAGTACGTAAACTAAGTCAAATATGTATGTAAACTAAGTAAAACAAGTACGTAAACTAAGTAAAATAAGTACGTAAACATGTAAACTAAGTAAAACAAGTACATAAAATAAGTAAAATAAGTACGTAAACATGTAAACTAAGTAAAACAAGTACTCTCACTCTATTAATACTACGTCACTGCTCCGACCGTCTAATAACGCCGTGGTGAGTTTATATTGGAGTTAGTTGAAAGCCCGGTTCTTCACATACTGTTGCTAAAGGGCTCCTCCGTGGTCGGTTTCAGATGCCGAGGGGCGCCGACCAGACGGCGGTGTTTTACAGTCGGTAGTGAGACCGGGTCGACCCCGGTGTCTCCTACCGGTTGGACCTGCCCAGCGTGCAGGAGGATCCTGGAGGACGGCTGTTTGTCACAGCTGTGTGACGATGTTGATGATGGAAGACTCCAGATGAACCGAGGTCAGATTCACCGCGGCGTCTTCGTCCTACATCAGGAGACGCCAGCAGAGACCCGACCACAGGAAGGGACTCTGTGTGTGTGTGTTGGTGTGTGTGTGACTTCCTGCGGTCGCGTTACGTCCGCCCCGGTTCCCTCCAGCGAACATCACATGTAACCAAACCAGAGGACAAAATAAGAGCATTACTTTTTAAAGACGTGTCCTGAAGAAGGAGACGGTGATGCGCGCTGACAGCGGCTGCTAATTGGAGTAAATTAATTTACCTCGGGCGCCGATGTTCGCACAAAGCGCCGCTCGCCGCGTGAATAAGTGATGATCGGCAGCGCCCGTATAAGCCCCGACTTTTTGAATCATTTAACGCCGCAATCTGCTAATTAGCAGGGAGAAAAGCCAGCTTTCAGCCACAATTAAGATAGGCCTCTGTCAGTCAGGGGGGGGGGGGAGGGGGGGGGGAGGGAGCGCTTCATTTATTCATCCTCTGAGCAGATGCTGAGTGCAGTGGGGGTTTGGATGGAGGGAAGCAGGGATGGAGAGGGAGTGCTGAGGGATCTGAAGGGCTTGGATGGGGAGGTGGTGGGGGGGGGGTTGGCGTGAGGTTGTAGAAGAAGAAGTTTTCCTCCTCACCCCCCCTCCACCTCCTCCACCTCCACTCTTTCTTCTTCTTCTTGTTCTTTGAGCCTCAGAGGACGGCGAGCAGCGTGGAGGGCCCGCCACCAACCACAACAAAAGACCTGATATGTGAGGAGGAGGAGGAGGAGGAGGAGGAAGAGGAGGAGGAGGGGGAGGGGGAGGAGGAGGGTGGGGGGGTTAGAGGAAGGTGGTGTTAGCGCTTTAGCATCTAGAGGCTACACACACACACACACTGGGAGGATTCCCGTTTGACACGCAGAGTGTTAACCAGTTGTACAGCCCAAGGTCAAACACGACCCGCCGCAGGTTCCCCAGGTCATAACACCCCCCCACCTCCACCCATCCTCCCCCCCCCCCCACCTCCACCCATCCTGGCACGCAGTCAACTGAGCGCTGAGCGTGCTCAGAGAGGATCTCTCTTTAAAGCGGCGGCGGCGTCCTGCGGCTGAGTGACTCTTCATGTTTCAGCTCCGATGTGTTGACTCGTGTCTGAAACACGTTAAAACCTCATATCGTGTCTCAGTCTGACCTCCTGAACATGTCGGGATATATTCTGAGCTCACTGATATTCTGAGAATGAGGCCTTTGTTGTCCTTCTGATCTTAAGACTAAAGGTCCAGACACACCAATCTGACATCAGAGAACTAGCGGTGACGGCTAAAAAGGACGGCAGATATACAAATACAGACACGGACAGACGAGAGCCGACGGACGCTCACACACGACCCTAAACTGTCCGTCGGCTTAGTGTGACCTTAAAGGTCTGGATATAAACCTGACCTTTCACCTTTCACTGTGATCTACTCAACACAAACAGAGACGCTCACGACTTCACTGGAAGTAAACCCGCGTCCATCCTGCAGTCTGTACGACTGACAAACTCAATGTTTCTACCTGTAATATACCAGTATGTTTATATTGTGGTATTTCTACTCTTAGTAAAGTCTCAGTCATGATAAATAGACACTGAGTGTTTTTTTTGCAAAAGTAATTGAATATAAATGAGGAAAACTCTCTGCAAAGCTTGCATGACATATCAATATTTTAATTATCGTTTTTTAATACAATAATAATACAATAAAGTTAGTTAGAAGCAGCGTGAGTGACATCATGCTGCAGACTGAGTTGATTTAGAGGATATCTAAAGAGAACATGTGAATATGAAGGGCCACGTGTAGAAGAGAAGGAAGCAGTAAATAAAAGCTGTCTGTCTGGAACATGAATACAGTGGATCACAGGAGGGTTCAGGGATCTCCTCCCGACATCGCCTCGCTCTCATTACGACACGTCTTCGCTGCGACCCGGTCAATTTATTCACGCTCAGGCCCGGGGAGTCCTGCCCCGGACATCCGGCGCCGAGCATTATCGCTGCTTAGCACCTCCGACTTGGAAATGAGCGGCGGGCCGAAGGTAATGAATATGTTAAAACAGGAAGCCCCGAGGATTTATGTCCGACACAAAGCTGTGAATGTATGCAGGCTGATGTTTATGCACACAAGACACAACTGATGATTATTTATTAGAGGGGGGGGGGTAATATTCAGAGAAAAACACTCAGAAAATCTCTGAAATTAAAGGTGCTAAATGTGAGATTGGGAGCATTTCTATAGCCTCTGCACAGCTCTCAACATGGTGACGGCTGAGCCAGCGGCTAGCAGCTAACGATGCTAACAGTGCAACAGGTGGGAAAACTCCAGGTGTGAAAAGTGAAGCCAATGCTAAAGTGAATTAAACCTGCATTCTTTCTAAAAACCAAGATGGAGACGGCCAAAAACCAAGATGGAGACGGACAACAAACCAAGATGGCGACGGCCAAAAACCAAGATGGAGACGGGCCAAAAACCAAGATGGCGACGGGCAACAAACCAAGATGGAGACGGGACAAAATCCAAGATGGACACGGGCCAAAAACCAAGATGGAGACGACCAAAAACCAAGATGGAGACGGACAACAAACCAAGATGGCGACGGCCAAAAACCAAGATGGAGACGACCAAAAACCAAGATGGAGACGACCAAAACCAAGATGGAGACGACCAAAACCAAGATGGAGACGACCAAAACCAAGATGGAGACGACCAAAAACCAAGATGGAGACGACCAAAACCAAGATGGAGACGACCAAAACCAAGATGGAGACGACCAAAAACCAAGATGGAGACGACCAATAAACCAAGATGGCGACGGCCAACAAACCAAGATGGCGACGGCCAATAAACCAAGATGGTGACGACCAAAAACCAAGATGGAGACGACCAATAAACCAAGATGGCGACGACCAATATGCCGAACTCGAGGCTTCAGAACAGCGGTCCACCAACCACTGGGTGACGTCACGGTGACTACGTCCACTTCTTATATGAGTGTAAACAATAGCAACAGTGCTGACGGAGCTAACAGTGCTAACCTGGGGGGGGGAAGGGGGGAGGGGGGACTGGAGGGTGGGTGCTATGCTTCCGTGACGACGCCGTCGGTCGGGACGGCGTCGTCAGCTGTAACCGCTGTATGAGAGCAGCGCAGAGCGGCGGCCGTGAGCTTCAGTATTTCAACACACACAGAAAGACTTCATTCTCTGATGTACTTAATCAGTAAAGTAACTAAAGCTGTCAGATAAATGTAGTGGAGTATAAAGTAGTATTTCTCTCTGCAGTGAGGAGCAGTAGAAGTAGAAAGTACTCATGTAAAGTACCTGACTGTGTATTTCAGTAGAGTACTGCAGTAAATGTACACAGTTGCAGTGTTTGTGCGGCTGCTCCTGACGCTCCTGGATGGTTCTCACTCGTCTTGGCAGCGCCGCCGCTGAACCCCCCCCTCCTCCTAAAATAAAAAAATAACCCTCCTCCTGCTTCCTTCAGAGGCTGAAGTCTTTCACTTTGATCTGAAAGTCTTTGCAGCCTCATTGACTGTAATGAGATCTGGAGAATCCGTGAGGACGGCGGGGATTTGACGCCGAGCCGAAAAACTCCGGCCGGGGAATCGGCAGCGGGCACAAACAAAATCGAAAACGGAGAAAGAGGAGGAGGAAGATCTCAGATGGCTTGGCAAGCGGTTTGCCTTCACCCCTCCCTCCCCCTCCCCCATCCCAACGTTAATTTCCCCAACGTCTGAGATTCCAGGGTAGGTGGGGGGGGGCGTCGGGATGGGGGGGGCGGCGGTTGGCACCGAGGCTGCTGGATGTTTCTCTTTGCAGCGGCGTCCCCAGACGAGGAGGCGGCGGTTCTGTAATCTCACCAGCTGACTGCCGTCCAGTCCATTAATCAGTCAGTCAAGGTCTGAGAGGCCCTGAAGACCCCCCCACACCCCGAGGAGGGGGGGGGGGGGGAGGAGATGTCCGCCGGCTCTGGGTCAAGGAGACGGCGCCGGTGTCACCGACACAGAAACACTTTACTGTTGTTGTTTGTTCCCACAATGCACCACAGAGCCTGTTAATCAGCTCCTCCACCAATCACAAGTCTGGACCTCACAGCCAATCAGGAGTTAGCGCGGCGTCACGCCAATGAGTCAGAGTTGTGTCCCAGATGGGCTGAATACTGAGTCTGAGGTCCCACAATGCAACAGGAGAGGAATGACGGGGGTCAAAGAGGAGAAGACCGAGAAGTAGGTCAGTAAATCTGAAAAAACTTCATTTATATTTATATGTAGGAGGAAAATAAACATTATATTTAATGTCACATCAGGACACACCTCCATCTAAACACCTGGAACACCTGGAACACCTGGAACGCCTGAACGCCTGAACGCCTGAACGCCTCAATTTGAACGCACCACGCTGTGTTCCTACTCGAGCATTTGAACGCACCACGCTGTGTTCCTACTGGAGCATTTGAACGCACCACGCTGTGTTCCTACTGGAGCATTTGAACGCACCACGCTGTGTTCCTACTGGAGCATTTGAACGCACCACGCTGTGTTCCTACTCGAGCATTTGAACGCACCACGCTGTGTTCCTGCTCGAGCATTTGAACGCACCACGCTGTGTTCCTACTCGAGCATTTGAACGCACCACGCTGTGTTCCTACTGGAGCATTTGAACGCACCACGCTGTGTTCCTACTCGAGCATTTGAACGCACCAAGCTGTGTTCCTGCTCGAGCATTTGAACGCACCACGCTGTGTTCCTACTCGAGCATTTGAACGCACCACGCTGTGTTCCTACTCGAGCATTTGAACGCACCACGCTGCTCCTCCTGTCACACAAGGATCACCGTGTTCTCTTCCCTCCTGCCGTCACGCCACCGTCACTAAATAAAGTCTTCCTGTGTGTTTTGGATTTCACGCTGCAGTTTTTCATTTCTTATTAACGAGCGTGTAAATAATAACGGGGGGGGGGGGGGGCGGTTAAATCCGACCCCGAGGTCTCCGGCTGAATTACTGTGATGGTGTTTTTGGGTCTTTGGGGGTCTGAAGCTGCTCAGGACTGAATCCCATCAGAAACCTCCGACCTCACAGAGTCCTCCTGACCTTCATCCTCTCTCTCTCTCTCTCTGTCCTGGTGACGACCATGAACCAAGATGGGGACGACCACGAACCAAGATGGAGACGACCACGAACCAAGATGGAGACGACCACGAACCAAGATGGAGACGACCACGAACCAAGATGGAGACGACCACGAACCAAGATGGAGACGACCACGAACCAAGATGGAGACGACCACGAACCAAGATGGTGACGACCACGAACAAAGACATTAGTTGCAAACGGATACATTCAGTTCACCGTTCACCAAAAACATGAGTACGTTCTATGAAAGCGCTCTTTTAACGGGTTCATGCACAACACTGACTTCGTCCTCCTCCGACCTCTGACCTCTGACCTCTGTGAGGTTTAAAGACACTGGATGAAAACGTTCCCACTGAACTGAATCCAGTTCATGATTCCCTCAAAAAGTATCCGTCAGTAAATAAACAGTATTTCTATTTTTCCTGGAAGTGTGAGAACACTGTGCACATGTGTATAAACTCCTGGTGAATAAAGTTGCTTGTTAATGATGTCATGACCCCTCAGACTCCTCCTGTGACCCCTCAGAGGGCCCCGGGCCCCGGGTTGAGCCCCAGCAGCTCTAAACCAGAGAAGATGGATTCAGGTGTGTTAAACCTCTGGATGACGCTCTGTGTGTGCAGTTTAATTAAAACAGTGTATGAGTAGGAGAGGTCATTAGCGCAGAACAGATGGGGCCCTGGTCGCCATGGAGACGCTCCTCATTGTTTACTGCTCCTTTCTTTGTTTGGCTGCTCCTCTAAATGAGCCGCTGCTCCGGCGGCGTGGGACGCTGCAGAGTTCGCCACCGCCGCTTTTGTTTCCTCTAAATGTTCATTCAGCTCAACATCTGCAGCTCTTTATTCTGTTTGCAGGGGTTTATGTTAACGACCCGATGACGAGCTAACGGCGAGCAGGGCGGTGAGCGGGGGTCACGTCCCCCGCCGCGTCCCAACACTGTTGTGCCCCGCAGCCACGAGGACGCTGCGGCGCTCGGACGCCCCGGGTTAAAAAAGGACGCGGCACAAAAAAACACCTGAGGTGAAGATTTAGGAGGTCAGAGACCGAGTCAACCGGCCTGCTTCCTGTCTGCTGCTGCTCGTCCTCCTCCTCCTCCTCGTCCTCCTCCTCCTCCTCGTCCTCCTCCTCCTCCTCCTCCTCCTCCTCCTCCTCCTCCTCCTACACGCTCCCCTCCGACATCCATCTTTAATGTAAAAACCTCCGACAGAACAATGGCTCTTCCCCCGGCGAGGGCCCCGCTCGCTAATAATTAGCCGGGGGTCATCATTTTTTGATAACGGCGAGCAGCAGAGAGACGGAGACAGACAGAGGGACACATTTCATTTGCATCATCTCGTGTTAATGCAGCGTCTCCTGCCGGCTCAGGTCAGGCCGGCGCCGCGATCGTTGGCGAGGTAATTAGCTCGAATCCCCGTCGCATCGTCTGAAATATTGAAGATCGGCGTGCCGAGCGGGAGGATGTAGAAACAGAGACGAGTTTTACTGCAGCCGGACGGAGAGAGACGAGAGGAGAGAGGAGAGAGGAGAGAGGAGAGGAGAGAGGAGAGAGGAGAGAGGAGAGGAGAGAGGAGAGGAGAGAGGAGAGAGGAGAGAGGAGAGGAGAGGAGAGGAGAGGGGAGAGAGGAGAGGAGAGAGGAGAGAGGGGAGAGAGGAGAGAGGAGAGAGGAGAGGAGAGAGGAGAGAGGAGAGAGGCGAGAGGAGAGAGGCGAGAGGAGAGAGGAGAGAGGAGAGGAGAGAAGAGAGGAGAGAGGAGAGAGGAGAGAGGAGAGGAGAGGAGAGGAGAGAGGAGAGAGGAGAGGAGAGAGAGGAGAGAGGAGAGGAGAGGAGAGGAGAGGAGAGGAGAGAGGAGAAGCTGCTGATGTTTGTTGAGCTCAGAGACAGATGAAGCCTCGGGGCTTCACAGCTTCACCTGAATGAGAATCACAGTTTTCACTTTAAACTCAACACTGTTGAAACTCCTTTCTTTATAAAACCACAGAAGAAATCAGAAGACGAGTGTACTCTGTCCACAGAGCCTCCTAAAGATCACTATCAGAGGACGGCTGGACCAGTAGGACGGCTGGACCTGGATCAGTAGGACGGGCTACTCTATAGATCGCTGCAGGGATGACGTATTTTTGTAGTCCAAAGCTCAGCAAGACTTTCATCAACGTATTTTTGTGTGTTTTCCTACGAATGTCCAGCAACACGTGATGCACGTTTCAATTTGTGCTCCAGTCTTTTCAAACTAAAACTCCTTAGGTTTAGTTAAAGATGGTGGTTTGGGTTAAAATAACTCCAGAAGTTCTGTAACTGAAGTACAGAAGTTACAAATAAATCAACGTTGACTTCTGGCCTCACACGGGGCACCAACATCGGTCTCCTGGGGACAGTCTGGACACGTGATGCACGTTTCAATTTGTGCTCCAGTCTTTTCAAACTAAAACTCCTTAGTTAGGTTTAGTTAAAGATGGTGGTTTGGGTTAAAATAACTCCAGAAGTTCTGTAACTGAAGTACAGAAGTTACAAATAAATCAACGTTGACTTCTGGCCTCACACGGGGCACCAACATCGGTCTCCTGGGGACAGTCTGGACACGTGATGCACGTTTCAATTTGTGCTCCAGTCTTTCAAACTAAAACTCCTTAGTTAGGTTTAGTTAAAGATGGTGGTTTGGGTTAAAATAACTCCAGAAGTTCTGTAACTGAAGTACAGAAGTTACAAATAAATCAACGTTGACTTCTGGCCTCACACGGGGCACCAACATCGGTCTCCTGGGGACAGTCTGGTGTTTTTAGACCCCCCCATCCACCCTGACCTCCTCCCTACACGCCGTTCACCTCTTTATACTTCCTGGCTCACGATAACGTGGATTACATATGAATCCTCCTCCTCCTCCTCCTACTCCTCCTCCTCCTCCTCCTCCTCCTCCTCCTCTGCAGATGAAGTATTAGTGAATATTTCATGCTGTGTTTTCTCCCTCAGCGAGGAGTCAGTTTGTGTAGAACCATAGCAGAAGAGCTGCAGGTGAACAGAGAAACTCACCAGGTGAGGAAGACTTCTTGATGTTTCAGAGTTCCCCACTGGACGGTCCGAGAGGTCGAGAGAAGAAGAAGAGACATTAAATATTCATTCTCTGACTTTTTCTAATCTTTGCAGGATTATTTTACATTTTCAGGAGAGGAACAAATAAATCAGCTGGAGGAGGAAAAATCATTCGTGGTCTCGGTATCCATCCAACGATTTATAAACATTATAATTACAATATTCATCAAACTGCCTTGAAGTATTCCACTAGAGCTGAAATAGGACAAATCTTTTTCTTCTTAGTTCTTCTTCTTCTTCTTCTTCTTCTTCTTAGGTCTTAGTTCTTCTTCTTCTTAGTTCTTCTTCTTCTTCTTCTTCTTAGGTCTTAGTTCTTCTTCTTCTTAGGTCTTCTTCTTCTTCTTCTTCTTAGTTCTTCTTTTTCTCCTTAGTTCTTCTTCTTAGTTCTTAGTTCGCCTCCTTAGTTCTTAGTTCTTCTTCTTCTTCTTCTTCTTCTTCTTCTTAGTTCTTCTTTTTCTCCTTAGTTCTTCTTCTTAGTTCTTCTCCTTAATTCTTCTTCTTCTTCTTCTTCTTCTTCTTAGTTCTTAGTTCGTCTCCTTAGTTCTTCTTCTTAGTTTTTCTTTTTCTCCTTAGTTCTTCTTCTTAGTTCTTAGTTCGTCTCCTTAGTTCTTCTTCTTCTTCTTCTTCTTCTTCTTCATATGAGTACCTTAGAACAGGTGTACCAGCAGATGTGAACCTGAATCTTAATTCAGGTTTTTTAAGAGTTCTTCGACAGTTTGTGTCTCCTTCCTGTTTTGTCACTTAACCAGCTCCATAAAGAAACAAACTTGACCTTTGACCCCATCATCATGACCTCTGGGATGACCCTGATCACCAGCATCACTGCTGCTCTGTACCCGCGTTCAGACCTCTGATCATAAACAGCTTGTTTATATTAAAATCAGATAATAACTCCCAGAAAGCTCTTCTATCAGATTAAACACGTCGGTATAGAAACTTGTGAGTATTAATTTATAGATGGACGGGAGGAGGGAGACGGGGGAGCCGTGCTGGAAAACAAATTATTTGGAGGCAGCGATTACAGCGCGGCGTTCCCCGGAGGGAAGCCCCTGATATTAAAGTAATCTACGCGCTGAGGTGAACGCCGCGCTCCCGTCCGCCATGATGGACGTCTAAATTAGTCCAACAAGGAGAAGAAGAGCGTCTGCAACAGGAAGCTGTCAGCGGCTCGGAGCGCTACACTCTGTAACACCATCAGTTCATTATGAGGCTCTGTCAGCTGAAACATGTCACGCTGCAGCTGCTGGAAGAGGGGCATTATGGGTAATCACATCCTCAGATATGTTCCAGATACACTCAGGATTCGGAGGTGAAGACGGAGGTGAAGACGGAGCGTCAACACCTCCTCTCTAATACTACAGTATAAAGTACTATGTATACTCTGTACACACATAAAACTCTCTTTAAACTCAAACATACAACTTTGTAACCTTTGATGAAGTTAAACACACACTCAGCCAGCTGTGTGCAGCTGTAAACACACACACTCCGTTTCCCAGAGGGCCGTGCTGCTGCTGCTGTGACAGGAACAGGAAGTGGAGGACGAGCTCTGGCTCCATCTGGACCCAAAGTCACCTGACACCTGAGCGCGACGCCATGGCAACCAACGAGTTCAAACCCAGAGAGCCCGACACCATGGCAACCAACGAGTTCAAACCCAGAGAGCCCGACACCATGGCAACCAACGAGTTCAAACCCAAAGAGCCCGACACCATGGCAACCAACGAGTTCAAACCCAGAGAGCCCGACACCATGGCAACCCAACGAGTTCAAACCCAGAGAGCCCGACACCATGGCAACAGACGAGTTCAAACCCAGAGAGCCCGACACCATGGCAACCCAACGAGTTCAAACCCAGAGAGCCCGACACCATGGCAACCAACAAGCTTGAAAAATCACATCTTAAGTAGAAGTCTCTCAGACTGTATATAAGAAGTAGATGTAGTCACCGTGATGTCACTGTGATGTCAGCGTGATGTCAGCGTGATGTCACAATGACGTCACCCATTGGTTTGTGGACTACCGTTTTGACACCTCGGGTTCAGCATTTTGGCCATCGCCATCTTGGTTTCTGGAGCCAGAAGGGACCATATTTGGACGATTGGAGCTGGGGCCAGATAACGTTAGCAAAGAACATATATTGCAAAAAAGTGAAAGTCAGCTCCAAGCAGCCGAGCTACACTTCCGCCATTTTGGACTGAACGCGACGACCAGACGCCAGTAAAACGTCCTCCTACGAAGAGACGTACTAAAGTAAAACTACATTATTTCTATTCTATTGTCAGATTCTACTGAAACGTCCTGTGTTGAACAATAAAATATTATACATATAATAAGCATTTTCAGTCCAAAATGGCGGCAGCGGCTGTTGTCACCGGAGTTTCGTCTCTTTGCTTTTATACTCTTTGGTCTCAAGTTTGGCATTTTGTACGTCGCCATCTTGTTTTTTTGGAGCCAGAAGGGACCATATTTGGTCGAGAGGATGGAGCTGGGGAGGAGTTCTTGTTCTGGTTCTGTTAGCACAGCAAATGCTAAGTTACCAGCTAACACTAGCACTAGCTAACTAGCGAGCTCGGTTAGCAACGTGCAGCTGTGATTCATGTTATTGGGATCGACGGACCGACTCCTTCGAGTGTCTTTTGGTTCTTCCTCAGTCTGCAGGACATTTAAAATAGTTTAATTTATTACATCACATGATGAACTGAAGTTTACTGCATGTCAACGGGTTTTAATTTGATTATTTATGGATTTGTGATCAACTGATGGAGTTATAGATGTTAACAGTTATGACATGTTTACATCCTGGTTCTAGATGTTTGATAGAGGGAGGAGTTAAAGTGTCTCTCTGACAGGTGGGGCCTCACTAAGACTTCTGGGTAATGTAGTTGTGAAGCTGTTCCTGGTGTTGTTTCCTTTCAGTCATTTAACCTTTAAAATGTTTAAACTTCATAATCTGATTCCTTCTGGGAAATCAGGCGGAGCAGGAAACGTTTCAGCTCCATAAACCGGCAGGAATTCCTGTTGGCGTGTCGTTCCCACACCTTCTGAGGTCGGACGGCGGGCCTCCCGCTGCTTCCTG
>CAKAOJ020000511.1:80000-135000 GCA_916701645.2 Sebastolobus alascanus
GCAGAAGAAAAGTCCATAAAATGTCCCGATTAAAACCTTTTTAGTTGGATCCATCCACTAACATGGAGGGGTTCGTGACCCATACTGCAGCCAGCCACCAGGGGGCGATCGAGACGTTTTGGCTTCACATTTGGGGAGCTGTCATGTTGTCCGTCTTTCTATACAGTCTGTGGTGCTGACTGATCATGATCTGCAGCTTATGGATGTACAGACAGCTTTCACTGGACTACAAATGATGACATTTTTCACTCAGACTGCAGAAGGTACGGAGGACCTTAAAGATATAAACCACTGAAATAACACCATGTAGTATCAGACCTTCTCCAGTCAGACGATTCCTGCATTCTTCTCACACAGCATCACGACTGCAGCAGCTTTAACTCAGAAAGGCTGTGATGTGGTGAAGTCCAGCGCCGTGTGTTTGATGGAGTCGGCAGTTCAGCGTGTTGAGATGCCACCAAAACGTTGGGAAGTATGGCGACACTACACGCCAAGTTTACTACACGCCTGTGATGAAAACAGATCCAGTGGTGGAGACATTTTACACAACGGAGGCTTTTATTCACACGACGGCTACTGAAAGAAGTTCTTTACTGGTATCGGTACCACTTTATAGGTACTGGTGTTGTCAGCTCTACTGCTCCGGGTTTCAAAGAATCTTAATCTCCTGCATGATGTCTCTGCTGACTATAACTGACTTGCTGTCTGTTATATATATCTATATATATATATTATTATATATTATTATCTCTCTCTATATATATATACATATACTGTTAAGTAAAACAGCATCAGTGTGTCTGAACTTTAAACTGGAGCAGCAACACGGAGAGTTTCACTTTGTGAGCTCTGACGCTGCAGGAACATTAGCCGCCTCCCGCTGTAGCAGGAAGCCATTAAACCAGTAAACACCAGTTAAATTAATACAGCTTTTATTACACCTGCAGCTCCTCGCCTCGCTGCACCCAAACAACCTCAGCTTCCTGTCCGCTGTGTACCGGTTAGCGGCGTGGCGGCGTGCCGTTGGTCCCACTGGGTCAGATGTTACCAACGAGAACAAAAGCGTGAAGTTGAGTTCAGGTAAACATCCTAAATATCTCGGAGCAGAGCGCCACGCCCTGCAGCTCAGCATCATCATCATCATCTTCATCATCATGGCCGCCACGCTGCAGAGGCGAGCCGGCTAACGGTGCAGCCTCCTCCTCCTCCTCCTCCTCTCTCATTTCATCTCTCCTTCCTCTCCTTCCTCTCCTCTTTATTTCCCTCTGGCTGCGTCTGCTCTCTTTACAAAGCCCCGGAGCATTATCAGAGCATTACAGCGCGCAGCATGTGTTTGATTAAAAAAGTGTAAAGTTACAAATTAGTTAATAAAATCATTTAGGCCGATCGCTGCAAATGGTGATAAATGTCTTCCATATGTTCCCAATAAAACAGCAAAGTGCCATGTGCCCGTCCCCTCTGTCTTCGCCATAAACAAATAAATTAAAACAATTACCGCGCCGAGCGCCTTCCGTCTTTAATGAGAGCGCGGCCGCGTGAAATATGTGACAGCTCTCGTTTGCCCAGAACGGCGGCTGTCTCTATCGAGAGGCCGGCGGCCATCTTTCACATAAATCGCTCCTCTGCTCACAGTTTGGTCTGTTTGTCTCCTCCGTCACCGGAGATCAGGTGGTACCGCTGCTGGTTTACCTTCTGGGGGGGGGGGGCGGTCCTCAACACGTGGTCGGGGGGGCAGAGGGGGTCCAGAGGGGCCACAGCTGTACAAAACTTAACATTAGATCTGTTGACTAGAGCCTGTTAGAACCGCTGTATTATCAGCAGATCCACTGAGGAAGACCATGTGATTCGGTTGAAAGTCCTGGAAAAAGCTGGTAAGTGGCCCTTTAGTCAGGAGTGATTTGAACTAACTTTTAACGTTCACGTCGTCTCTGTTTCTCTGTTAAATGTAATGAATATTATTTTTTTTAGTATTATTATTTTTTTTTTAATACAATACATATAAGTGTGTTAATAAATAAATGAATGAATGAATGAATAAATAGATAAATAGATAGATAAATAAATAAATAAATAAATAGATGGACGGATGGATGGATGGATGGATGGATGGATAGATAGATAAATAAATGATTTAACTGAACATTTAATCAGTTTTTAGTCCTAAAACCTCAAAATCAACTTGTTTAAAATATTTCTATAGACGAGTGAAACAAAGAAATATCACTGAACAAGAATTAAGAAATATTTAATGATTTTATACAAAAAACGACTCGATTAGAGGCCAGAATGACGTAATAACATAAATTAAAGGGGCGGTTCAACTATTTGTTATCATCATGTTTCTGGTATTATAATAAAAGCACCAACACTCATAATTTAGTTGTGTCTGTGTTGAACATCTTCTCTCAGCTTTAGTTGTTTTTTTAATAACTCCCTGTTGTGGTTTTATAATCTCACCTGCAGAACTTATTGATTTCATCTGTCTGTGTTTTTAATCTCTGGGTTTAATTCAAAGTGTGTTTGTGTGTTTTTACTAATTAACTCCATAAAACAAGCGGAGCAGCTGAATCACATTTTATTTCTATTTTATCTTATTTCTAAGAAGCTTCATGATCTCGTTGTCTTTAGTCTCGTATCCGTCCTGACAGTCACAGAAACACTAACAGTTTCTAATAATAAAATAATACAAATAAATATAATAAAATCATTTTTATTAATAAGAAATATTTCGTTTTATTTAATTCTGAGTTCAGAGTTTGTCACACAGATATTTACAGATCTTTATATTTTATTTTGTTTATACTTTATTTTTTGATTAATTGTTTTCATATATGCAATTTACAGTTCATACTTACAAAAGTTTATAAACTTTTAAGTAATGAGCTTAAAAATGAACAAAGAGACAAAACAAGATGTACACAAAAGAAAACATCAGCATTAGAAATGATAAAAAATAAATAAATAGAAAATAAAATGATTTCATATTTGTCCGGATTCGTGCAGTCAGATATAATCTGAATATTCTACATAATATAACGCAGTCATATTGATTGTGTATCTGTTTTTTAATGTATTTATATTTTTATATATATATATCTGTGTTGGATTATTGTCAGCTACATGTTGAGTCTGACCTGTAGAGGAGGAGATTATTACGGCCTCGTTATATTAAACGTTCAGACACGTTGGAGTTATTAAACTCTCTACAGGAGCTGCTGTCAGATAAAAAACAGCTGGATTTAAACTTTAAAACACCGTCGATCTGATCTGAGAGCAGATCTCTCACATCTGGAATCACACGTTTTATATCCCACACATCTGGACTCTTTAAACGTTTCTGTCAGCTCGTCCTGATCTGAATCTGAAACTGGTTTTATTAGTCAGAAGAGAAACAAGCAGCTTCATTTTATAACCTCACAGTTTCATCTTCTACACTCACTGAACAAATGTCAGAGACACAGTGAGCTGATTTAAAACCTTCTATCAGTGAGCTGATGTTCAGACCTCAATAATAATCTCGTTTAGTTTCATTTTTATGTGACAGAAGTTGAAATAAAGACAACACATGAACACGAGTCTGTGATTTCACCTCTGAAGGACTGTGAGGGCGGTGGGGGGGGGGGTTTCTTTATGAGTATTTGGGACAAAGCCACCGTTTTAATGGGACTCAGGTAATGGTCCTTACACTGACCGAGGAGGAGGGGGGACAAGGGGGACGGGGGGGGGGGGACCGGGTCCAGGTTTGTGTCCACTGACCTTCACAGCGTTGAGGACTGAGAGGAGCCAGTCATCTGGACTCAGCACATCAAAATATATAAAACAGAGAAGAAGCAGATGAGAGCAAATGAGCCTTTTAATTGAGGCGTTTATTAAAGGAGCAGAAGAAGAAGAGATGGAGGGGGGGGGGGGGGGGGGGGGGGGAGGTCAAGTTCACGAGGACGATCAGATCACAGCGACGACGAGTCTCAACGTTTATTTCACATTTATGTTTTATTATTTATTCACATCTTTCTGTCATATTAAATATTATAAATATTAAGTGTGATTCTGTTCAACTGAAGCTGGTTAATAAACAGACAGACAGACAGACAGCAGAGACACAAACTAATGAACAATACATAAAACTCTCATTTATTTCATGATTTAACTCCAGGTGTCTTCAGCCACAATAAACATCTACTATTTCAAGTAAAATAAAGCCTTCACAAAGTCTGGAAACATGATTATAGGACATATAAATGTAGATTTCTGCAGGTTTAAACATTAAGAGTTAAAGAATCTGTTGTCACATCAACATGAAGATCTGAAGTTCACAGTTTTTGTCTTAAACACATTGAATGACTGATGTCGACAGTTAATCTGTGAGCAGCTGCTGCGTTAAATAAAGAGCTTTAACTTCCTCAAACACCTCCACATTATCTATATTTAACTGTGTGTTCAGACTCAACCTGAGAGGCAAACAGTCTGTGGAAAGATGCAAAGACTCGAGTTGAAAATGTGCATCTTTCTGAATCTGCTTCATGAGCGTACAGAGAGGACACAGGAAGAGAGAGACTGGAGGTCAGAGGTCAGAGGTCAGTCAGAGTAGAGGATAAACACAAAAACTCCAGCAGATGGATTTGTGTAAATGACATCAGGTCATCATTTTCTTTGCACACCTTAAAACCTCGTTGCATTTATAAAACATTTCTAAGGACCTCAAGAACCTTTTCCAGGATCTGCAGAACATTTCCAAGGACCTCTAGAATATTCTCAAGGACCCACATCTTTCCGTTTGTAATGTCTAACATAGTAATCCTGAGTTTTCATCCACACATAGTCAGCTCAGTCTCACAGCAGTTCATGAAACAGTCACGATATTTAATGTATTGATTCATGTACATAGACACGAATTTCACATTTTTTCCATGATGATCAGCATTAAATCAGTTCGTATGTAATCCACGTAATCGTGAATCGTGAAGTATAAAGAGCGGTGAACGGCGTGTAAGGAGGAGGTCGGGGTGGATGGGAGGGTCTAAAAACACCAGACTGTCCCCAGGGGACCAATGTTGGTGCCCCGTGTGAGTCAACGTTGATTTATTTGTAACTTCTGTACTTAAGTTACAGAACTTCTGGAGTTATTTTAACCCAAACCACCATCTTTAACTAAAACTAACTAAGTAGTTTTATTTTGAAAAGACTGGAGCAGAAGTTGACATGTGCGTCACATGTTGCTGGACATTCGTAGGAAAACGCTACGTTGTTGAAAGTCGTGCTGAGCGTCACGAAAAAAAAAGTGAAATTCTATGAACAAAGTCTATGAACACGAATCAAATAGATTAAATTTAGTGATTATTTCATGAACTGCTGTGAGACTGAGTTGGATGGAATCATCTGCACCTCTTTATTTTCTTAGTTATTTGACTATGTATGTATTTTATTGTACATTTTACTGCATGTATATATGATGTATAGTATTGTGAGCATCCTTGGTACAACAACGTGCCTTTAGAACGGTTAGAATAGTTCTGATTGGTTCTGAGGTGTCCTTATCGCACACATCATTGTTTCATGTATGATACTGGAGACTTTAACTGGAGACCAGGAGACATTTTCATCAGTTGCTCTTTGTTTTCAATTATCCTTTATACTTAAAAGAGCTTTTAGTCCGCTTCAGATATTCAACAACCTTTTGTTATTGTTCCTAGAATTCTTAAAGAAGTTGGGAGACGTGTTTTTAAATGAATCATTTACTCAGATCATTACTTCTTGATTTCAAGACTTCTTTGCTTGTTTATCTTAAATCTACTTGTTCTAGTTTTTGATTGTATTTCATTTGTTTTCAGTTTATGAACTCAGTATTTTGAGATAATGGTATGTTATTATTATGTTCATCATTATTTTTATGTTCATAATTTTCATGTTATGTTGGTGTGGTTTGGGATGGAATGGAAGGAGAGCCTGTGTGTGATGTTATTATGTTGATTGTTATGTTGTTGAATTTATGTTTTACTTTAATTTGTTATCATTATTATTATTTATGTGCTTACATTTTTGTTAACTTCTATGTTTTGTGTCCCTTGAAAACGAGATGATGCATCTCAGAGGGGTTTTATCCTCTAATATATTTAGAACTGAAAATAAAGATTCATCTTAAAAATCTGAATATTTTCAGAACATCCAGCAGAGTTTTTATAGGTGTCATAACGTCCTCAGCGATCGGAGAGTATTTAGAGTATTTAGAGTATTTAGAGTATTTAAAGTATTTCTATAATATGTAAGTGAACAGAGGAGACGTTTAGAGGAACATTTAATAGAAACATTACCCTCAAATCCTCCAAAACTTCCAGCGTTTAGAAGAAGAGAGAGATGCTGAATCTGGTTTCTGTACGGCGTTTGTCAACAGGAAGTGTCATCGAACACACACACACACACACACACACACACACACACACACACACACACACACAAACACACACACACACACACACACACACACACACACACACACACACACACACACACACACACTGTGTTCAGTTGATCAGCTTGTGATGAAGGATCACACACCTCCACAAGGTTCGTCCCTGTGAGCTGCTTCAAGGAGCTCAGAGAGAGTGTGTGTGTTTCAGTGTGTGTGTGTGTGTGTGTGTGTGTGTGTGTGTGTGTGTGTGTGTGTGCACTGGGAGCACTGGGAGACGGGGGGAAAGTGAAAGAGAGGAAACTGCCTCTTGTCTTTTCCAGTTTGGGGCGTCCAGATGGGAAGTCATTTTTTATTCGTCTTGAGGCGGCTCTTCACATCTGTCGGCCCAGATGTCTAATGAATACGGGAGCAGGCCGTGCTGTCGCCTCATTAATACTGCACTCGCGCGGGGAGCCCGGCCCGGCCCGGCTGCGTCGTACCGCCGCCGCCCACCGCGTCCCGGCGCGGCGCCGGAGCAGAACGCGGCGCTGCGGCGGCGTTCCTCTGGGCCCGGCGCCGGCAGCTGGCGCCCCGCAGGAACAAAGCTGCCGCACTCTGTCGGCCTAATGCCTCCCTGTGTTGTCACTTAAGGTCTTTATTGGTATTAATTGATACGATCGGAGCAACTTCGCCCCCCCCGTCTCCCAAAACACCATCACCCAGCCCCCCCCCCCCCCCCCTCACCTCACCTCTCAGCGGGGCTTCAAACAGGTGGAGCGAGGCTCCGCCCCCTCATGAGGCTGGACATCAACACATTTAAAAACAGGTGAATCATCTTCTCTGAGCTGCACCTTTAACTCATTCATCATGTTTCTATCAGCTGATCTGAAATCAGCTGAAGGTCATTCACTCCTTCACACAGTTCATACGTTCATGTGTTTAATATGTTTAATATGTTTAATATGTAATAATGTTAATATGTAATAATGTGAAGTAATAAAGAGACACAGCTGATGTGATTCTGACCTTCAGAGCTCACTGATCCTTTAACATCACTTCATGTCTGAATTACTTTTGTAAAATATAAGAACATTAACAGTATATAAATACAAAAACTGCTCATGTTAGAGGTACATTTATATAGTAAAAAAATAAAATAAAATAAACAATAAATAAAGTATATAAAAGTAGTAATTATAATTCATCTATATAAAGTTAAATTAATACAAATTCAGAATAAATTATCATTAGTCCTTAAGAAGTTTATCATACACATAATTAGTTTTAATGTGTTTTCTAAACAGTTTCATTACTGTAAAACATGTAAAATATCATCTGTTAAGAGTGTTTTCAACTCTGTTTCTGCTTTTTAATTTTCTCCTCTGTGTAGCTGTGTGTTTTTTTTAAATTTATTTCAGTTTTCAGTTTTGTCATCAGTATTTTCTAAAATGTTGCGTTTTCTATGTTGTTGATTTTGTCGAAATGTAGATTTTTCCAAAGTGTTTTATTTTCTTAACTATCATTGCCTTTTCTAAAACGTAGTTGTGTTTGATAAAGTGTCATATTTTTAAAATCAACATCTTGAGCAGAGATACAGCACCAAACAAATGCACAACAGACGTGGCAGAAAGATGTGGTTGTGTTTTCTGATGATTTGTTGTGTGTTTTTTCTTAATGCATTAGTCATCTGTTGTTGTGTTTGGCTGCTCAGGGCCTCCGTACATGAAGACCACAACCAGCTGCTGAGGTTTAATATCTGCAGAAAAGCTTGAAATCTCCAGATATTTACATAAAAACAACATTCACACAGGAGCAGGAGGAATGTGACGTTCTTTAGTCACATGATGAGACTCGAGACTGAAGCTGCTTCCTGGTTTTTATACAGGCAGCTCTCTGATTGGTCGCCTCTCACAGGTGATCTCAATCAGCTCATCACAGCCGGCAGGTGAAGCTCATTGACGTCAACATTACAACATTTAATATTCCTGACTTTAATTAACACCACAGTGGAACGTGTCATCATCAAATATCATTTTACTTCATAATAAAACGAGTGAAAAAGATCCAATTTACAGTGAATGTATTAATGGAAACTCCTCATTATTTACATTAATATATTTCATGGATTAAAGTGTGTCGAAGATAATTTTCACTCCAATCGTTGTTAATTAAAATCTTTAATTAACAACGATTAGAAATAAACTGAATTCAGTGAGTGTTGATGAAGAATCAGACGCTCTGAAAACATGTTAAAACTCTTCTGATCACATCAAACTTTAAACTTAATTAAAGCGTTTCGTTCTTTCACTCCGTCACTCAGGTTTCACATCTCAGTTTGTGCTTTGACAGATGAAATCAACTTGTTTTATCAAATACTTTTAGAAAAGAACATTTCTGAACCTGCAAGTGTTACGTCCTTATATAATATATATATAGAATATATAGAATATAAAGGTCAGAGGTGAAATCACTGTTGACTTTTTTAATATTAATCAAAGACCTTCGTCTTTCCTCAACATTAACAGAGAGCGTTGAGACTAAACAGAACCATAAGAAAAACATTAAAATCTTGCTTTGTTTGCTGTGAGTAGATTTTGTAGGAAAACTAATGAAATATGTCTGTTAACATTTTGCAGATTTGTTCATTAAAAGTGTAGAAAGCTTCATTTATAAAATACATTTCAAACACAAAACATTCAATAACAATAAGCAATAAAAAAACTTTATTTTTATTAAAATGTCCGTTTTTAGTCATCACATTATATTGAATATTTCAGTCTATCTAGTCTAGCCCAAACCAAATAATTTTAATCAAACTTATAAGATTTTATCTCATCATTATGTGATGAAGAACAGGTTGAATGATGAAGAACGCAGCTTTTACTCCGAGTCCTCCCGACTGACGTCAGTTCAGTCTGTTATGAAAGCAAATCAGCAACATGCAGAAATATGCATGATGAAAATAAAGAGAGATTTTAGTAAAAAAAAATGTTTACACTGCATTTCAGTCTCGTCTTTTTCCATCAACGATTTTTCATGTTCGATGTCGTCACCGTCGGTGTTTGATGACGTTGGTTCCGTCTCGTCACCATCTCGTCTGATGGTTCGCGTCCACAGGGGCGTTTTTTATGGCGAGGGATCGCCTCTCTTCCCAGCGTTGGACGCTTCAAACGCTGCCACTAGACACAGGACACCTGATTGGACGAACTCTTTCCCTCCATGGGCTGCTGCTCTCAGCATTCAAACCGGAACAAACATGGCGGCTCGTTTGGAAACTTTCTTCTCTTATATCACCAAAATAGTTCACCGAAATGTGTTTCTGAAAACATTTTATGAGAGAAATAATCCATGTTGATGAATCTGTCTTTATTTTAGATCCACGGTTAGTTTAAAAGCTTCAAGAGAGTTTCCAGAGGCACGAGTCGCGTTGGACGCCCCTGATTAGCATAAAGTAGCCGAGACCTCAACTTTATGTAAATGAGGAGCGGACGATGTGACGCCCCGTCTGACGAATCGCGCCGACACACTACCAGAATGCATTGCACGACTGCTAAATAGACAATGAATAGTAAGCGTTGAAAGGACGGAGGCTGTGGACACGAACCATCATAGAAAAAAAGGTTGTTTACGAACATATTTTGTCATAGTTTTTGTTTATGATGCTTCGCCCGTAAGTCCGTTATCTGTTATAGCCTGTTGCCTCCAGATGGTTATCTGTCATCGGACCGATAGCTGATGGGTTCAGAGGTCGGCTGCTGTGTGTGTGTTAGAGTAGAGACAGTAGAGTCTGACTCTAATGTGTGTTAGAGTAGAGACAGTAGAGCCTGACTCTAATGCTCTCTGACAGACCGATACTCACAGACTGGGTGTTAGCGTTAACAGCAGGAAGCAGCGTTCATTAACCTGCTCTCAGCCTCACGGTCACATGACAACCACACACATGACTGACGTGTGTTCGTCGTCGAGGCGACATCATGTGAATACAAACTGTCCTGGAGTCAGATTAGATGAATAATAGAAACCTGCAGAGATCTGTTATCATCACTCAGGAGGCTGCTATTAATTTTTATTATGATGTGATCTGCAGGAAAACATCGGAGAGACACAGTCAAGCTAAAGTGTCTTTAATTATATACAGTCAGATCAATAATATATACTCTCTCTTTATTATATTTAGCCCTGATGGAGGATGTAATGTCACTCAGTCTGGATGATAAATATACAGTCAGATCAATAATATATACTCACTCTTTATTATATTTAGTCCTGATGGAGGATGTAACGTCAGTCAGTCTGGATGATAAATATACAGTCCGATCAATAATATATACACTCACCATCAACATCATCAACACAGTTATCACAATAACAATAACATGACATAACACAACACAACGTATAAAATAACATAACATAACATAACATAACATAACATAACATAACATAACATAACATAACACAACATAACATAACATAACATAACATAACATAACCTTTAAAATAACATAACATAACATAACATAACATAACATAACATAACATAACATAACATAACATTTAACACTTAACATATAACATAACGTAACACAACATACCATATACCATAACATAACCTTTAACATAACATAACATAACATAACATAACATAACATAACATAACATAACATAACATAACATAACATAACATAACATTTAACATATAACATAACATAACATAACATAACATAACATAACATAACATAACATAACATAACATTTAACAT
The DNA here is from genome assembly GCA_916701645.2 of Sebastolobus alascanus. Lineage (NCBI taxonomy): Eukaryota > Metazoa > Chordata > Actinopteri > Perciformes > Sebastidae > Sebastolobus > Sebastolobus alascanus. The sequence goes on from CAKAOJ020000511.1 coordinate 91,149, forward strand.
ATAACATAATATAACATAACATAATATAACATAACATAACATAACATAACGTAACATAACATAACATAACATAACATAACATAACATAACATAACATAACATAACATAACATATCATAACACAACATAACATAACATAACATAACATAACATAACATAACATAACACAACACAACATAACATAACATAACACAACACAACACAACATAACACAACACAACACAACACAACACAACACAACACAACATATAACATATAACATATAACATATAACATAACATAAAACAACACAACACAACACAACACAACACAACACAACACAACACAACACAACACAACACAACACAACACAACACAACATAACATAACACGTAACACAACATTTCATTCACAACACATTTTCCCTGAAATGTTACAAGTTCTTCAGGTGTGAATTTGGCGGTACAGATTTCCCAGAATATCGATCCCTACTCCCTCTCATTCATTATGGATTTAAAAAACAAAACAAGTCTGTGACTGTATGTGAAAATAAGAGTGAACCTCTGAAACTGTGATGCGTTTTAAAGTCTCCAGGTGTTTTCTTCCTCGTCCCGTATTAATATTCAGGGTGGGGGGGTGATGGGTGCTGGGTGTGGGTGTGGGTGGGGGGGGGGGCGATGGGTGTGGATGGCGGTCGGGTCGGGGGCGACGTGGGAGCTGAAGGGCAGCTCGGTGGCAGCTGCTCGGCGGTGCTGTTCTCCGGGTGTCGGTGTGTTGGAGGAAAAGGTCACCTTATCTAAAGGCGGACCTGGCGCTCTCAGACAGGTGGCTCCGCCTGCTGCTCCAGATGTTTGTTTGTCCTCTTTAGCTTCCCGTAGATGTAGTCGGTGTCGACACGCCGTGACCTCAGCAGGAGGCGGAGGTCTGATCTTCAGCTCCAAACACATGTTCCTCCGCCACTCTGAAAACGCCCTCATTCAACTTTTCTACTAAATGTTTCTGCACTTTTTAATCAAAGATTTTTTCTGATGATCTGAACAGGATGTGTGAGTAAACAGGGGGTGGACGAAATAACAGAAACACCTGTACAATATGAAGACATCCACAAACATGATGTTTATAATAGTAGTTTTGTTGAAAGTGAACCAGAGTTTCTGCTGCTGTTCTATTAGATCGTATTATATTGTCAAGTGTTACACTTATTTTATATTTATAAAATCTATCAATAGGAAATTAAATGTACAAATGATCAAAAAGTACCTTTTAAAATCTTTTTTTTAAGTTATGTTTAAACTGCTAGATGGTATACTGATAAAAAAAAAACCTATATGTAAATGTATCCCACATCACAGATGTTGCATCAGGCAGATGTGATTCTCAGATATTTCATGTGTAAATATGCAATGTAAATTTCACATGTGATGAGTTCATATAAAGGGAAATGTGGTTTACATTTAACATATTTAAAAACAAACGAACAACATATTATCATTACATTTCTATAATATATAATTTCATACATAACAAATGAATTTTATGGGTGCTTTTGTTGGAAGACTTCCTGTTCCTGCTGTAGTTTTTACTAGTTTTTAGTTTATATATTATATTATATTAATATTATATTATTATTATTATATACACACACATATGTATACATTAAATTATATTATATTATGTTATATGTATATATTAAATAATATAATATTCTTATTTTTACTATATTTTCTTATTATATACTTTACTTTTTACAAACTGGCTGCAGTTTTTAAATAAAAGTAAACACTAACTAAACTATAACTATCACACTAAGGAACTCTGTTGCTGTTGAAAGCTTCAGATACAGTTAAGTTATCATCATCATATTATTATTTATCAAACATTTGATCACATCTGAACAACATTTTACTTTATTTGTAGATATTTCACATGTGAAATGTGATATTACATTAATTCCCACATAATTTACATTTATTAAATGTAAAAGTGTGTTTTTGTGTTTTTCACATGTGATAAATTCACATAAAGAACGTTCAGGAGATTTTCACATCTTTCATGTGAAAAACATCAATTTCTCAAATAGCATCACATGTGAAACATTTTATAAAGAGATGACAGACGTAATAATAATAATGAGGTGAGGTCACTGTGTTATAATACTGTAGATGATGTTATGGTGTAAATAAATGTTGTGTGATGAAACGATCCGAGTCCATCGACCCCCCCGACCCCCCGTCAGCTCGTGTTTCATCAATAAATGATCAGAATAAAATAAATAAGTCATCCTGACATGTATGACAGATGAATAATGAAAACATTGTTTTTCTTTACGCTCCTTTGTCTCTGAACTCCACCTGCAGGCTTTTCAAATTAAAACTACACATCACTCTCTCTCTCTCTCCTTCTCTCTCTCTCTGTTATAACATGAACTCTGCCTCGCTCCCTCTCTTTATTTGTCTGAGTAGCTTCAGGGAGAATCAGAGGTTCACACAAACAAACACAAATAAATGTAAATCTGTGAATAACAGGCTGGAAAATAACTCTGAATGAAGAAGGAATCAGATCCAGACTCCCTTAAATTGGAATTAACACCAGGAAATTACCTAAATTATCATTAGTTTTTATTAACAAAAGTGGGGATATTTGTGTAAACTGAGGACAAACTGACATCATCTGGCCACCAGGTGGCAGAAAACATGTACACACACACACACACACACACACACACACACACACACACAGTTTTGAGTGGCAGCAACACAAAGAAACACACTGAGGCCTGATGCTGATACAAACATCTGTTCACATTGTGGGGACCGTCCTCTTGTCCCAGTTAGAGGTCCACAGTTCTTACTGGTAGTCCTCCAGAGAATGAATGTCAGTCAACACGACGTCCCCACATGTCACATAAACTGTCCTCGGCTGTGTGTCTGTTCTGTAGACTTCCTGTTGACTTCCTGTAGACTTCCTGTTGACCTCCTGTAGACTTCCTGTAGACTTCCTGTTGACTTCCTGTAGACTTCCTGTTGACCTCCTGTAGACTTCCTGTTGACTTCCTGTAGACTTCCTGTCACATGTCACATAAACTGTCCTCTGCTGCGTTGACTTCCTGCAGACTTCCTGTAGACTTCCTGTAGACTTCCTGCAGACCTCCTGTAGACTTCCTGTCACATGTCACATAAACTGTCCTCTGCTGCGTTGACTTCCTGCAGACTTCCTGTAGACTTCCTGTAGACTTCCTGCAGACTTCCTGTAGACTTCCTGTCACATCACATAAATTGTCCTCTGCTGTGTTGACTTCCTGTAGACTTCCTGTAGACTTCCTGCAGACTTCCTGCAGACTTCCTGTAGACTTCCTGTCACGTCACATAAATTGTCCTCTGCTGCGTTGACTTCCTGTTGACTTCCTGTTGACTTCCTGCAGATTTCCTGCAGACTTCCTGTTGACTTCCTATTGACTTCCTGTCACATGTCTCCCCGTCCTCCTGACGTTAACCTCCTCCCGTCTCTCGATGAATATTTAACCCTGAGTTCTCGCCTGCGACCGACTTGTTAAAGAGGTGTCACCCCTCCACGCCGGCGGCGTTGCTTTGATAACACTCCGGGTCCCTGCTAGACACAGCGGAGGGCTAATTAACCCCCCTGATTACTCCAATTAACCCTGACACATTAGAGCTCATCAGAGCAGAGTGACGAGGTTTCCTCCTGAGCCTGAACTCAACGCCGACGTGTCAGAGAGTCCCCGCAGGCCGCAGAGGCAGCAGGAAGTGATGTCACAGCTGCTCACTGCTGATCTCAGGTCTGTGCTGACTGAGTTTACACCTGCACTGAGCTGCATCCTGATCAGACTGAAGATTTACTGTCTGTGAAGAAGAGGAGAGAAGACGGTAGAAAGCTCAGGAGACTAGACTCAAAGACACCGTCCTGGTCTCAGGGTCTGTAGGTGGGAAACAACAAGAAGGATAAATAATAAGAATCTGATTAACAGATGAAGATGAATCCCATAATGAGATTATAGTCAGTCTGATAAATGTTGTAAACTCGGGGGATGATCAGACGTCCTGTTGTCTCACAGCCGAGAGGACATGAAGACGCTCATGTTTTCATAATCCTGTTAACGTTTTATTAGTGAGAAGGTGAACTTTAATCTGCTTCAACTAGAACAAACAAATCTTATTCATTTAATCTGTTTAATCCTCTCACTGCTCTCTTTCACATGGAAACTCTGATATATAATAAACTGCTGTTATCCTCCTCTTTATAGATTATATACGGTGTCCCACAGGGATCAACACTTGGACCACATTAGTTCTGTTGTTATGGTTCTACGTGCTGCAACTTTATCACAACATGAATTAACAGCTTTTAAAACTAGACGACTGCTTGTTGGACGTTTATAATCCATCTTATTCCTCTGAGCTGTGGTCCCTTCAGGTTCAGCTGGTTAGATAAACGTTACTGACTTTGATTGACCTTAATTCAGTTATTGTTGTGTTTACATGTTTAATTCTTGTGCATCTGTTGTTTGAATTTAATCTGCAGAGTTTCGAGACTCCTCAGGTGATGATGCACTATAAATAAATAAATAAAACAAAGTTAAAGTTGACTTTAAAAAAAATATATACTGTCCATAAATACATAATATCCCTTTAACCTTTTAAGAAATTAGAATACCAGTGCAGTGCCCGTGCATGGCGGGCTGGTTGCTGGGCCCGCGGTTGTGCTGGTTGCAGCGTTGTCGACAACCGCTGACTCCGGTGAAGTGAAAAAGCGTTCGGTCACAACGTTAATATATCCAGCATCAACGAGCCGCGGTCTGTAAAGGCAAAGGTCTTTAAACAAACAAACAGAATTTATTTTATTGGTAGATGACACAAACTTGTTTATCTGTGATAAGATATGAAAACATGTTTTTTGGGGGATACTGTGGAATTGTTTTGAATTTAACCAACGATCTGAATTTCAGACTTTGTTCGATTCAAAGCAAATTCAAAAGAAAAATTAAGCTTTATTTGCTTGAAATGATGCTAAAATTTAAAGAGTGATAATAGAAAATAAATTCTGTAGAAAACAACATAAATTATAGGCTTCATTATACAATTTACTGTATATTAGACGTTATTACTCCACGTCTCAGCATTTTGTATTTACTTAATTGCACTGTGGTTATTTGTTATATATTGCACATCGTAATGCAAATATTTGTGCATATTTCATATTTCTTACATTCTGATGTTCTTATTTAAATTTCAGTACTTGCTTATATTTCTTTACATATATTGCGTTTATATTGTAGCTTTATTTACATAATCTATGAGTTACTTACTCCTTTATTTCTATTTTCATACATTTCTTTATGTTTATATAAGAGCAACTATAACCGGAGATCAATAAAGTATTACTGAGTCTGATTCTGAATACGTTACATATACAGTATATATATATATATATATATATATATATAAATGAATACAGCTCTAATTTTCACCTCCAGCTGATTGAGGATCAGTTTGATGTTTCCTCAGCGTGTCGGAGCTGCTCTGGCTGTTAATGACATACAGGATGAAACACACGTATGTTAAAAACACCATCAACACGCAGAGAGAGAAGAGAGAAGTGTGATTTATCTCACCTGATGTAAACGTTAACGTCAGAGCTGCTGACATGTTGGACCTTCAGCAGACGTTCAGCTGATGTTTTCAACAGGAGGACGTCTGTTAGTCTGAACTACAGTTTAATAATAAAGAGAACTGCTGCTGTAGTTTACAGCCTCGATGTGTCTTTATGAAGGATACAAACTGAAAATATCTGAACGCCATCAAACAGGAAGTGTAAATCCTAATTTGACCCTCATTTATCAGCCCACTGAATCTGAATTCCAGTCAGCGTCTGAGAGGAGCGGCGAGGTCTCACTCTGAGGAGGATTTCACATCTCTGTGAGCTGAATATTAAACGGCGTTCAGGTCGTCTGGATGGGAATTTGTTTCCGACTGACCCCGAACGGCAGAAACACAGCGCCGAAATCCAGACGGAGACGCCGGCGGGTTCATTAGCGGCGACTTGGTTGTGTCATTAAAGGAGACAAACATTAAACAGGGATTACCTCCGGCTTCGTTCCCACATCCAGCCGCTGAACCTCGGCTTCGTTAATCACAGAGACGTCCTTCAGCCTGCAGACACGGTTTCATCAAACGGAGATCAACGCTGTGATTGGCTCAGAGAGGAGGTCACCGCGCCGCTTGACTCGCTTCACTTTTATATTTTACATGTCAGAAACCTTTAGAGGAAATACAGTTATTCTTTATTATTATTCTTTATTATTCTCTTTCTCTCTGAGGGTGACATGTTCACAAGGATAGATAGCAGCAGTTAGCTTAGCTTAGCATAAAGACTGGAAACAGGGGGAAACTGCTAGCCTGGCATCAGCTTAACATAAAATAAGATAGATAAGAGAAGATGAGATAAAACTTTATTCATCGTGTTGTGCAGCAGTTGTAGTACAAACTAGGAAAGAGTGCAAATAGATGGAGCTGAGTAGTGACTTCAGGCTGGGTGAAGGAGTGAAACTAATCTAACTGGGAGGTTTTAACAAATATAACAAAATCAAAGAAACCGAATCACACAAACTTCCCTCCCTCACTGAAATAAAGAAGATAAAACCAGATCAATAGACGCATCAGAATGTCAGAGATCCTACTAACAACAGCACACACCTTTACAACAGAAACAGGAGAGGCCCTGCCGCCATCTTGGCTCCTTATATAATGGAGTGTCATCAGGAGGGAGCCAATCAGCTGCAGCCTCACACACCTGTCACACATCAGGCCATGAGAGAAACACATTAACACAACGAGGTACTGATTCACATCAGGATGACGATATTCACATTAATATTGAGACTCAGACCCGAACACAACCTGAATATGAGGATAAACCGTCTCTGAGTCGTCTCCATGTGAGTTAACAGGAGTTAACGGGAGTTAACGGGAGCAGTTTGCTGATTGCAGCAGCAGCAGCAGCAGGAACAATAAGAGAGATTTAATTTGGTCGGCTGCAGAAGGCAGATGTCTCTGACATCTGGGTGATGTCAGGGTGTTGTCAACACATTGTTAGCGCCGCAAATGTGCAAACAGATTAACAGGAAGCAGCAGATCCTCGGTAGCTGCTGCTGCTGCTGCTGAGAGGAGGAGGAGGAGGAAGGGTAGAGAAGGTAGAGAGGTAGAGTAGGTAGAGAAGGTGAGAAGGTAGAGAAGGTAGAGAAGGTAGAGAAGGTAGAGAAGGTAGAGAAGGTGAGAAGGTAGAGAAGGTAGAGAAGGTAGAGAAGGTAGAGAAGAAGGTAGAGAAGGTAGAGAAGGTAGAGAAGGTAGAGAAGGTGAGAAGGTAGAGAAGGTAGAAAAGGTGAGAAGGTAGAGAAGGTGAGAAACCAACCTGAGACTGATTGGATTCAGACCGTCTGCAGGAAGAAGGAACTCATGACAGAATTATTACTGTAATAAACATCCTGTAAATCACAGCAGCACAGCTAAAACAACACATCAGTCAATACACAGAGACAGGAAGTGGTTCGATATCTCGTTTGAAAACACATCATTCAAAATAACAAACATAAATAAATAAATAAATAAATAAATGATAACATTCATATAGGCTACACACAAAATGTTAGCTTTCTGGCTAAGTAATATTAGCTTCCTAGCTAAATAATGTTAAAGCTTTCTAGATAAGTAATATTAGCTTTAAATCATGTTAACTTTCTAGCCATGTAATGTTAGATAATATTAACTACCCTATATATATATATATATATATACAGTATATATATATATATATATATATATATAGTGTCCAGTGTTTGGACTAAGGTGTTTTCTGTGTGTCAGACAGAGGTTCAGGTTTTGTGCTGAGTTTTTCTGGTGATGATGAATATAAAAGTATAAAAGTTAAATCACAGTGTTTTTATCCACAAAGAGGTTCATTAGGAAACAATCACTATTTATATTTAATAGAAAAGAAACAGTTTGATTGAGTCTGTAAAGTTAAATCTTTATTTATATGAAGCTGTATGTGTCCTGTAGGGGCGGATGTAGAGGAATATTCATGGGTTGGTAGGCAGATATAAGTATATAAATATAAATATGAAAGTGAGCAGCTGATTAGATGTCGTCCTGTCTTCATCCCGACTGTGAGAAGAAGAACAGATGAAGTGACCCTCCTGATGTCTGCTGGTGAAGTTGACTCAGACCTTGAACACTTTGAGGAAGTTAAAGTCTCTGCAGACCTCCGTCGGTGGGATCCGGAGGCCAAGCGTTTCCTCGACACCCACGTCGCAGCGCCGCGCCCCGGGCCGCCGGACAATACACCACAGTGTGTTTAAAGCGGCCCGAGGAGGCTGCGTGGGCCTTGGCGTGGACGCCGGCCAGACCTTCCCTGAATATTCCCATCAGCTGATGAGCAGGAAGGGAGCGGGGAGAGTCCCGGCCGCTCCCTGAGTCTGGCAGATATCACGGCGTCTCGTCCCACCGCGGCTTCGTCCTAATGTAAAGCAAACAGAAACACAAAGAGCTGCTGTGACTCCTCACGTACGTGTTCATCACAGCGTTGTGTAATCTCTTCTTCTGGCCTCCAGGCCTTCGCCTCTCCCAACCCCGTGTCCGTCTAATCGGCGCCAACATGGCCTCCCTGCAGCCCGACGCCTCGTTAATCACCTCCAACCAGATTCATCTCGTCCAGAGACTCAGACTCTCCTCGTGTCCTCAAACCCTGAAACTCTGAAACTCTGCAGCAGAGCAGCAGAGAGCGATCGCTCCACCACAAACTAAAGTTTAAAACTAAGTTTACATGTTAGAGAGAAGAAAGTTCATCTCCTCCACTGGTGACCTTCAGTCAGAGGTTGTTTCTGTACTGGAGACTCGAACTAGACTATATCTAATGTACTCAAATCCTTCACTACTTTATATTAAGTCTACTTCTACCAGCACTTCTTCTTTCTTTGTCTTTTCTCTCAGTTTTTCCTCCGTTGTTTCCTTCTTTCCTTAACTTAATCCTTGATTCCTTCCTTCTTTCTGTCCTTCTTTGCTTCCTTCTTTCCTTCCTTCCGATCAGAAACCAGAACATTTCACAATCAGAACCAGAATCACGTACATACAGTACATACAGTACATACAGTACATACAGTACATACAGTACATGGAATTAGACTCAGCTCTCTCTGCACAGAATGTCCTACACAGAATAGAAATAAAAGAATAAAAGAATACAATAATAAAAATACAAGTCGAGTGTTCTGGAAGTTGTAATGATACAAACAGTTTAAATAAATAAATACTGGATGAATATACTGTACATGGACTAGATGATTATGTACATAATACATGAGTATTTGTACCGTTGTACTTTAGAGTATTTGTACTGTTGTACTTTAGAGTATTTGTGCTGTTGTACTTTAGAGTATTTGTACCGTTGTACTTTAGAGTATTTGTACCGTACAGAACTTTTCTAACTTGTAGTTCTCAGAGTTTCAGACGGAGCGTCTCCACTTCATGTCACCATGAATATGTATGTTGATGATTCTTCGTCTCCCATAACGACGCTGAAGTCTTCGCTCCATAATTACGTTTTATTTTGAAATGTATATCTGAGCCGCTGCTGTTGGTTTTAATTGTGTGGAAACACACATGAAGACTTCCAGGAAGTATCTGGGCCAGATGTGTTGGCGGCGAGCGAGCGGGGGGCAATTTGCATTTCATTTTAACGCCGTCGGCAGACTCCTCACAGCGGAGCGGTATGGAGTCGCGGCGGCGGCGTGGCAGCGAGCAGGAAGTGTTTGTAGGTGTGGTAGGTGAGTGTGTGTCTCTGTGTGAATGACTCCTCCTCCAGTAATTAGCGGTGGAGGTTGTAATTGGGCAGAATCAGTCTTACTAAGTGATTTCCTGACTGTCAAACGAGCCAAATTAATTTGAGTGATACTTTTCATTTAGTTAGCATCAAGCAGCCTCTCCACTCGGCCTCCATATGGGCGTCTGATGCAACGCTCGCCATTAAACCGCCGCAGCCAGATGTTCCCCCGCAGCCCCGCCATTATCAATGCAAATTTATTCATTAAACAATTTAATTGTGTCAATGATTGACAGGCGGCGGCGTGATGACGGAGGAATGTTATGAAGCTAATAATCTGTTAGTCTTATTAACTCCTCGTGTCGGCAATATGGCCGTCAACATTTATGTGGATTAACCCTCCTAATGGCGCCACACACACATCAGCTGCTCGCCATGACAACAGACGGGCTCACCGGTTGGTCGGCATGTTCACAAAACACACCGCCAACGACATCACGTCGCCATGGTCACCGCCCCCCCACCCTGAGAGAGAGGGGGGGGGGGGGGAGGGGTGATGTAATGTGTGATCTCCATTCAGATGAACTTCAGTAACACATTCATTCATTCATGGTTATTTACTGCACACACACACACACACACACACACACACACACACACACACACACACACACACACACACACACGTTTCTACTGTCTGAAAAACCTGCAAACAGAAGAGAGGACTAAACTAAATGTCCTCACTTTCCTCATCATGTTCACTTTCTAAAACTTTTCAAATGAATTCACTTCTCAAAAATATTTAGAAATATCCCAAAAATGTCCCCATGTTCGAAACAGTTCCCACAAATGTCCCCACTATACTGAGAATGTCCTCACCTTAAAAACAAAAAGAAAACGCTCAAAAATGTACTTACTTTCTAAAATTTTCAGAAAAAGGCCACATTTTCCAAAACCTTTCAATAGAAATCATAAAAACAAAATCCAAAAATATCTTCCCTCTCCCAAAATGTTCCCAAAATGTGCCGACTTTGCAAAACACATAAAGTTTTAAAAAATGTCATCAAAAACATTATAAAATGTCTTCACTTTTAGAAATAAACAAAAAAAATAACCATGTTCAAAATCGAGAATAATGTCCTGACTTTCAAATACTTTCTGAAAAAGTCCACATTTCCCAAAACCTTAAAAAATATAAGTTCTTAAAAACAAATCTAAAAATATCCTCAATTTCCAAAACATGTTGTCACTTTATAAAAAAACTTTACAAAATGTCCTCACTGCAAATTCTCACTTTTCAAAACTAGTTACCAAACTGTCTGATATTTTCTGAAACATTTCAAGTGTTTTCACTCTTAGAAATTCACTTTACAAAAACTTTGCTGAAGAGTCACTTTGAAAAAAAAGTTCCAAAAATGTTCAACACTAGTTCTATTACCAGGTCACCGTCAGGTCGGCGGGTCATAAATCACAACCTGAAGTCGATGAAGACGATGGATCAGATTATTCATGATGTTTATCTGAAGAACAAACATCAGTTCAGATTAATATCAACCTGCTCAGATTATCAGTACGGACGTCTGAACGCTCAGAGACGGAATAATTGAGAGAGACGGGCCGCTGTGACGGGCCGCTGTGACGGGTCGAGGTAACGCCGCCGTTCGTGACGCCGGCTCTTCTTCCTCTGTGGTGTCTGACAGTCCAAGGCTGATCACCGTGTCTTATTCATGACGCTCTGACAGGCGCTCTCAGGACGCCGTCGCCTCCTGAATCAGGATGAAGGTTCAGACGCTTCCTGTCAATCAAACAGGAAGTTAGAATGTACCATGAAAGGAGGTATTCTGCACAACCAGTACTTTTACTTTGGATACTTTAAGTACATTTTACTGATAATACTTCTGTACTTAGGCGTAACATATTGAATTCAGAGTATTTCACTGTGGTATTTCTACTCTCTAGTACTTCTTCCACTGTCGTACAGGTAGAACCAGGTAGAACCATGTAGAACCAGGTAGAACCAGGTAGAATCAGGTAGAACCAGGTAGAACCAGGTAGAACCAGTACTCAGATTAGTCTCCAGCTCTTCTGTATGTGAACAGTAATAATCATCAGGACACTAACACGCTGACTAACTAACTCTGATGGACGTCTCTCCTCCTCGTCCTCCTCGTCCTCCTCCGATGGACGTCTCTCCTCCTCGTCCTCCTCTGATGGACGTCTCTCCTCCTCGTCCTCCTCGTCCTCCTCCGATGGACGTCTCTCCTCCTCGTCCTCCTCTGATGGACGTCTCTCCTCCTCGTCCTCCTCGTCCTCCTCCGATGGACGTCTCTCCTCCTCGTCCTCCTCTGATGGACGTCTCTCCTCCTCGTCCTCCTCGTCCTCCTCCGATGGACGTCCTCCTCCTCATCCTCCTCCGATGGACGTCCTCCTCGTCCTCCTCCGATGGACGTCTCTCCTCCTCCTTGTCCTCCTCCGATGGACGTCTCTCCTCCTCCTTGTCCTCCTCTGATGGACGTCCTCCTCCTCGTCCTCCTCTGATGGACGTCCTCCTCCTCGTCCTCCTCTGATGGACGTCTCTCCTCCTCATCCTTCTCCAATGGACGTCTCTCCTCCTCATCCTCCTCCGATGGACGTCCTCCTCGTCCTCCTCCGATGGACGTCTCTCCTCCTCCTTGTCCTCCTCCGATGGACGTCTCTCCTCCTCCTTGTCCTCCTCTGCTGGACGTCCTCCTCCTCGTCCTCCTCTGATGGACGTCCTCCTCCTCGTCCTCCTCGTCCTCCTCGTCCTCCTCCGATGGACGTCTCTCCTCCTCATCCTCCTCCGATGGACGTCCTCCTCGTCCTCCTCCGATGGACGTCTCTCCTCCTCCTTGTCCTCCTCTGATGGACGTCTCTCCTCCTCGTCCTCCTCTGATGGACGTCTCTCCTCCTCGTCCTCCTCCTCGTCCTCCTCTGATGGACGTCCTCCTCGTCCTCCTCTGATGGACGTCTCTCCTCCTTGTCCTCCTCTGATGGACGTCCTCCTCGTCCTCCTCTCGTCGACCATAAAACTCTGATTTCGTCTCCATGTGTCCTCTGAGGATCGTCCACCTGAAGATCATTTCCTCCAGAACCAGCGGCCGTCCATCAGTCTGCGTCTCTGTAATGGTCCACTAGATATGAGACATTCAGTGATAATATGATTTTGTATTAAATTATAGCTCCCTGCTCACACTTCTGGTTCCACAGCTGAATCTCTGTTAAATGTCTCCAGCAGAGACGAGGTGGACGGGAGGAACACGGAAACTCTCTTTAGCTGCGCTTTTATTACCAATAAAGGTTTAATGCTGATGTTCAGTAAGTTCTGATGATCTGAAGAGAACCTGATGTCACATTAGTCATCGTATGAAAAACATGCTCACGTTTTCTGATAATATTAATGTTTGTCTTCATTTAGCAGGAAGCTGCTGCATCAGAAGAGACAGAAAACATTTGTTTCCACCCAGATGGTCGATCCCATCATCAACTAATGGAACAAATTATGTTAATATTACCAAGCAAGCTAATGCTAAATTAAGTACATCTATTATAATTCTATTATTGTTACTAATTCATCCCCCAATCTGTAAACCACATCATGCTCCCGCCTGCCTCCAGTCTTTATGCTAAGCTAAGCTAACCTGGATCTACAGACCTTTGGTTGGTAACGGAGGAGGACGAGTTAGTGAACTTTAAACAGTGAATTAAAACCAGAGCTGTTAACGCGATAGTAACACTTAACACTAACTTTATTAACTCATAATGTGATTTTCAGGTTCTAAAGCTGGAGTGAAGATACTGAACTTTGACCTCTGTATTTAACCCATCTTTAAGAGCAGCGAGCTGCTGTGAAGCTCCCAGGGAGCAACGAGGGGTTCAGCCTCTCGCTCCAGGACACTTCAACATGCAGACAGGAGGAGTCGGGGATTGAACCGACAACCTTGTGATAAAAGGACGACCCGCTCTCCCCCCTGAGCCACAGCCGCCTCCATCTTAGTTATTTAGTTTAGTTGGTGTACCTTGACTCTCAGTAACTTTGTTGTCTCCACCCGAGGCCCAACATGGAGTCAGGATGGAGGAGAGAAGCTCAGAATCCCTCTGAGGAGGCGCTCGGCGTGTTTGTGGAAATCATTACAGGCTGGAGGAGGCGAGGCCGTCGGGAGGAGGGGAAACACTCTGCATGTGTTTATGGAGGCTGACATGTTTCTGTGTTTCATTATTGACGAGGAGACCAGGAGACGAGGAGACGAGGAGACGCCTCCTGAGCTCCTCCTCACCTCCTCCTCACTAATCTTTATTTCATCACACGCTGGTTTACTCTGACTATACATTTTATTACAGTCTTCTTCACATGATGCTGTTTGTTGTGTCTCACCTGCGACGCCGGAACCAGAACTCACCTTTTCATCAGACACTGCAGGTCCTCCTACTCACCTCCTGTTCTGGAGCTTTCGACCGTATCACATGGTCCTCACATTGTGAAATAATCTAAATATGTGAACGAGCAAACAAATGAATCATTAAGAACAACTGTTCTGTTTCATTTTACCAATGCTTCTACAAAAATCCCTTTTTATTGTATGTTTTATTATTTATTTACATTGATTACTTTGACACATTTTCACAATGTTTAAATTTATTTATTACAATCATTTATTCATTGTTTTATTTAGTTGTATTTGCCTTGAAAAGTAATTTCTAAATAATTCCTTTAATTCATTTATTTTATTTTTTTATTTCTCTTTTCTTTCCACTCAGAAAGTTTTCCCACCATTCTTCCCATCAGTGTCAGTGTTTGTTGTGATTTCAGTAATAATAAAAATAAAAATATCTTTATTTATTGAGCACTTCTCACAACCCAGGTTACAAAGTGATCAATTAATTATAAAAACAAATATAAAATCTAATGAAATGGAGGAGTTTGGGGTCAGAAAAGATGTTAAAAGCATCAGAATGAAACAGATAAAACTAATTCATCGAATAAATGAAGAGATAATTTAGATGAAATCAAACAACGTGTGAAAGAAAAACAGATTTTGATGCTGAATGAAGTAAAAGAGGAGAAAACCTGGAAATCTATCAACCTTTGTGACGGAGCAACCTCTCAGAAAACGTTATATATATAAAACTATATATATATATATATATATATATATATATATATCCCTCCAGTCAGTAATGAAGTCTCTCTCTGAGAGCAGATCATGATCCTCTCGTCACACATTATTAAACACTCTAAAAACTATCAGTGAATTTAATTTCCATGAGTAGACGAGTTAATTCACTTCCTCCTTTTCTGCCTTTTTATCCCTTTTAATTTGAGGTCAGAGGTTAACGAGGACGTTCAGCTTCTGTCTTCGCCTCTTCCATATTACATGAAGCTCTCAGAGAGGACGACACCTTAAACACACCACAGAATAAGAGACCGGGATTCAAGTCAGAGGAGTTCTCTGTTGTTACAGGATCAGACGTTAAAGTCCAGCTTCACTCCGAAGAATGAAAACAAGACAAGAAGACAAACACACATGATGATCTATAATATACCAGCTCAGTCTCACAGCAGCTCATGAAATAATCACTAAATTTAATGTATTGATTTGTGTAGACATGAATTTCAAATTTTTTTGTGATGGTCAGCAGAGAAACATGGCTAATTATTATGCAAAATGATGGTGATATTTTTTATGATATCAGCTGAACCAGAGGATTGCATTGGTCTAACTAATATTAACGCAGCCATAAATCGAGGTCCATCCATGTGGTGCCCCGTGTGAGGCTTTTAGCCTCACACGGGGCACCAATAGTTATCTCCTGGTTGAAAGTCAGGTGTTAGTTTGACCCGTCCACCCCCTCCTCTCTCCACCCTGAACGGACTCTCACTCCATTAATACTACGTCACTGCTCCGACCGTCGAATAACGCCGTGGTGAGTTTATATTGGAGTTAGTTGAAAGCCCGGTTCATCACATACTGTCGCTAAAGGGCTCTTCCGAACGTCGGTGCCGAGGGGTGCTGACCAAACGGCGGTGTTTGACGAGTTGTTAGTGAGAACAGGTTGTATTGCATTCATACGCCATGTGGTGGGACCGATTCCAAAACACCAATAGTCCAAAAAATGTCTCATTGCACTGAAAAAAAGTGCATTAATCCGACAGTCCGTTACCCTGACAACAAACGACCATTACTCCGAAAATACGCACTCACCTGACGCACATGACTGATTATTAATCAGAACGATGGTGATATTATTTATGCAACCTGGTCTCATGGGAAGGCGTATAAATACCACGACTCACGCCTGTCACGAGGACGCATTTTAGCGTTTTCACGCGTCATTTGAACGCCACGCAAACGTCTGCAGTTATGCTCAGGTAAGATACAAATTTTAGTGCTGCAACATCTGAATTTGGGATGTTTGTGAACGTTGTGTTAAATAAAGTTGTGTGAGTTTGAATGAGCAGCAGCAGCGTGATGAAGATGATGGTGATAATGATGATGATGATGATGATGATGATGATGGTGAGGAGGAGATGAGGAGGAGAGGAGGAGGAGATAAGGAGGAGATAAGGAGGAGAGGAGGAGGAGATAAGGAGGAGGAGATGAGGAGGAGATAAGGAGGAGAGGAGGAGAAGATAAGGAGGAGATAAGGAGGAGAGGAGGAGGAGATAAGGAGGAGAGGAGGAGGAGATAAGAAGGAGAGGAGGAGGAGGAGATAACTGTCTGAATAAAAGTGATGAAGTCTGCAGCTCCTTAGCTCGACCCGCTCTTCTCCCCCGCCGGTGATTCCAGCCGCAGGTTCAAATCCCACAACACACAGTAATGACCCCCGGCTCCTCCCAGCATGCACTGCTGCTGTGTTTTATGTTTATTTATGGGGGCTGGTGGGGAGGCGGGGGGGGGGCTGACATGTTTATCGTGGCCCTCGGATCAGGAGCCGCCGGGGGGCCACAGGTGCAGAGTTTTACATGAGGAGAGATTTACTGTATGGTCGCCATGGAGAGGGGGGACACCAGGGGGGTCTGCTCCGGTATCTGGACCAGACTAACAAATACTGGACCAACAGATACTGGACCAACACCAACAGATACTGGACTAACAGATACTGGACCAACACCAACAGATACTGGACCAACACCAACAGATACTGGACTAACAGATACTGGACCAACACCAACAGATACTGGACCAACAGATACTGGACCAACACCAACAGATACTGGACCAACACCAACAGATACTGGACTAACAGATACTGGACCAACACCAACAGATACTGGACCAACAGATACTGGACCAACACCAACAGATACTGGACTAACAGATACTGGACCAACACCAACAGATACTGGACCGACACCAAGAGATACTGGACCAACACCAACAGATACTGGACTAACAGATACTGGACCAACACCAAGAGATACAGGACCAACACCAACAGATACTGGACCAACACCAACAGATACTGGACCAACAGATACTGGACCAACACCAACAGATACTGGACCAACAGATACTGGACCAACAGATACTGGACTAACAGATACTGAACTAACAGATACTGGACCAACTAAAGACATACTAAAGACACGCGGAAATCAAGACAGGCGTTCTTATTGTACTCTAAGCACCTCGTTCATTATCATTTATACGTCTTTTCCTGCTAACGGGCTGCACAAACCGCTGTATGAAGATATGTTGGTTTATAAATATGCTGTTTATTATTTTTAATATTTAGATTCAGATTAATTAAAGTTACTAAATATTTTATTATTTAAACGTATATGTTTGTGTCTCTGCAGATCTTCGGCCTTAAACTTGATACAGAATCCTGCTGCAGCACTTTTTCTGTTTATTATTTATCTTTCTATATTTTTCAGGTTGAGATATTTCTGCTGATCATTTTTCCGTCCGTGAGATGAGATGTTGTGAGTTTATCCTCCAGCTGCAGCCTCCGTCCATCCAGAGGGAAGTATCAGTATCACCAGCAGAGACGAGCAGTAAAACAACATCACCTGCTGATGGATTTATGATTTATACAGGTGATGTTACAGCTTCACTTTACAGCTGCAGGAAGACAAGAAGAAGAAGAAGAAGAAGAAGAAATATGTTACTGCTGTTTTATTGCTGCTGGAGTCGACCGCAGGAGAGAGAAACTACATTCACCCTCATGTTAGGAGTTATTACAGGAAACAGGACGGAGACGTCCAACAAGACGGTCATCAACACTGAGAGGAGACAATGACGGGAAAACCTTTAGAGATTGTCCACCTAAAAAACAACAAGAGACACAAGCACAACACAAAAGACAGATTTTATGTTTTTCTTTGTTTGGGTGTAAACACTGATAACTTGTTAAAGACATACAGTTCGTCTACCATCATGTTCTCTCTTTGTTTTGGCAGAAAAACTCCACACAGCTGTGATACATTATAAATAATAATATAAAGATGTTATCTGATGTGATCATAGACAACAGCAGTTCGTTAAATAGTCACTAAATTTAATCTATTTTGATTCGTGTTCATAGATACGACTTCCAACAACGTATTTTTAGTGAGTTTTCCTACGAATATCCAGCAACACGTGACGTCTTTTCAAAATAAAACTACTAAGATGGCAGTTTGGGTTAAAATAACTAGTGAAGAGCTGTAACTGAAGTACAGAAGTTACAAATAAATCACACGACAGGAGGAGAAACAAGTCAGAGAAGTTCTCTGTTGTTACAGGATCTGAAATTAAATATAGTATAGTATTACAGGCCGAATAAACACGACAACATGTGACTAAGAGGAGAACTGGAACTGATTTTCTTCCACTTCAAGCTCTGCTGAACACTGAACACTGTGTGTGTCAGTAGTTTATACTGCAGCCTAAATACAGCAGGAGGTAACGAGGGAGGTAACGAGGAACAGGTGAGGAACAGGTGAGGAACAGGTGAAGGTCATCAGGGCGGAGCAGACAATCACAGAGGCGGGAAACACACAAAGACAGGAAGTAAAACCAGATACGACACAATAAGAGAGGACTTTCAAACTACAACAGGAAACTATAATAAAACCCTTCAGGAAGAACTTCTCAAAATAAAAAACAAAAAGATATCATACTAACAAAGATTGAGATACTACTCACTTTTTTACTGTTTCTGGCATTTGTCGATGCCAGAAATGGAAATTTTTCAGACTTTTTCAGACTTTTTTCTGGCATTCTTCTGGCATTTTTCCAGACATTTTCCGGATTTTTTCCGGATTTTTTCGGATATTTGGATATTTTATTTTATTTTATATTTTTTGACATTTTTTGGGCAATTTTTCTGAATTATTTTGCCTTTTTTTTTTTTTTTTCAGACGTTTTTTTCGGATTTTCAGACTTTTTTGGGACATTTTTTGGGACAGAATTCGGGCATTTATTAGGTCCTTTATGCAGCGTCATGGTCACGACTATCCTCCTCCTCCGCCTCCTCCTCCTCCTCCTCCTCCTCCTCCTCCTCCTCCTCCTCCTCCTCCTCCTCCTTTCCTCTCTCCTCCTCCCTGATTTTTTCTTCCCTCCTTCCCTCTTGTATCTCTCCTCCTTCCTCTTCCTCAGCATCCTCCCATCTCTTCCTCTTCTATTCTCTCCTCCCTCACATCTAGTTTTTCACACCTCTTCACATTTCTTTTTGCTAATCCCTCCCTCTTCCTCTTTCTCTCCTCCTCCTCCTCCTCCTCCTCTCTCCATCCTCTTATATTTATATTCCCTCTCCTCTTCATCCCCACATTCTTTACACCTCTGCCTCTTTAGATTTCTCTTTCCTAACCCTTCCTCCCTCCTCCTCTTCCTCCTCTTCCTCTTATGATTTTACTTTCCTCATTCCTCCATATTTCCTCGCTTCCTTTCCTCCTCCCCTCCATCCCCCTCTCTCCATCCTCCCATCCCTCCCTCTTTCTCCTCCTCCTCCCAATCACTCCTATGTTTCACATTTCTCTGTATTTCCTCCCTCCTCCTCCTCCTCCTGCTCTCTCTTTCTTTCTCTCTTTCTCTCTCTCTCTCTCTCTCTAGCTTTTACCTTTTCTCAGACACTTCTGTTATTTGTCTCTTTAGATTTGTCCGAGCTAATCCCCCCCTCCCTTTCTCCTCCTCCTCCTCCTCCTCCCATCACTCCCTTCCTCTTCACATTTCTCCATATTTCCGTGCTTCCTTTTCTCTTATATCCCCCCCTCCTCCAATCCCCTCTCCCCATCCTTCCATCCCTCCTCCTCCTCCTCCTCCTCCTCCTCCTCCTCTTTCTCTCTCTCCACCTTTTACCTTTTTTCCAGACACCTCTGTTATTTGTCTCGTTAGATTTGTCCTTACTAATCCCTCCCTCCCTTTCTCCTCCTCCTCCTCCTCTTCCTCCCATTACTCCCCTTCCTCATTTCCCCATATTTCCTCGCTTCCTTTCCTCTTATATCCTCCCCTCCCTCCTCCTCCCATCCCTCCCTCCCTTCCTCTTTACATTTCTCTGTATTTCCTCCCTCCTCTTCCCTCCTCACATTTATATCTCCTCTCCTCCCTCCCTCCCTCCCTCCTCTCCTCTCCTCCCTCTCTCCTCCCTCCTCTCTCCTCTCCTCCCTCCCCTCCTCCCTCCCTCCATCCCTCCCTCCTCTCTCCTCCCTCCCTCCTCTCCCACCTCCCTCCTCCCTCCCTCTCTCCTCCCTCCCCCTCTCCTCTCCTCTACTCCCTCCCTCCCTCCTCTCCTCCCTCCTCTCCTCCCCCCCTCCTCCCCCCCTCCTCTCCTCCCTCCCTCCCTCCCTCCTCTCCTCCCCCCCTCCTCCCCCCCTCCTCTCCTCTCCTCCCTCCTCCCCCCCTCCTCTCCTCCTCCCTCCTCTCCTCCCTCCCTTCCTCCCATCCCTCCCTCCTCTCCTCCCTCCCTTCCTCCCTCCCTCCCTCCTCTCCTCCCTCCCTCCTCCCCCCCTCCTCTCCTCCCTCTTCCCTCCATCCCTCCCTCCTCTCCTCCCTCTCTCCTCCCCCCCTCCTCTCCTCTCCTCCCTCCTATCCTCCCTCTCCTCTCCCCTCCCTCCCTCCTCCCCCCCTCCTCTCCTCCCTCCCTCCCTCCCCCCTCTTCACAAACACGCCTGTAACCATGCCCTTTCCCTCTTCAAACTAATTACCTCGGCTACCTTGTACCCGCCGCCTCGCGGGACGCCAACAACTGTCAGACCAGTATTATTTTTGAAATTTAAACAATCATCTTACGTGCGGCGCCGCTAAGATCCCGGCCTTTTCGGCAGCTTCGACCTTCAGTAATTAATACCCCAGGGCCCATTATTGGCAAAGCCTTTATCCTCTGGGCCGAGGAGCCTCTAACCCGCTAATTACGGCCAAGCAGCTAATCTCCAGCCGGCTGATTGACAGCTACACCTATTCTACTAATTGCCTGTTGCAGACAACACCTGGTGAACCGCGGCGCCGGGGGAGAGCGCCGCGCTCCGACAACGCCTACGGGTCCTGAGGGAGGCCAAACAAGAGAGGGAGTGTGTGTGTGTGTGTGTGTGTGTGTGCGTGTGTGCGTGTGGAAGGACAGGAAGCTGCTCAGTTTGTGTATTTTATTGTGTGTTCAGTCAGAGACAACATGTTGCTGATCGAACATCAGAAACATTAAAACAATATGAAAACATTTAGTCTACGAGGACACCTGAGAGTCCATTCTGTCTCTGGGAGGACACCTGAGAGTCCATTCTGTCTCTGTGAGGACAACTGAGAGTCCATTCTGTCTCTATGAGGACACCTGAGAGTCCATTCTGTCTCTATAGACACCTGAGAGTCCATTCTGTCTCTGGGAGGACACCTGAGAGTCCATTCTGTCTCTGGGAGGACACCTGAGAGTCCATTCTGTCTCTATAGACACCTGAGAGTCCATTCTGTCTCTGTGAGGACACCTGAGAGTCCATTCTGTCTCTGGGAGGACACCTGAGAGTCCATTCTGTCTCTCTGAGGACAACTGAGAGTCCATTCTGTCTCTGGGAGGACACCTGAGAGTCCATTCTGTCTCTCTGAGGACAACTGAGAGTCCATTCTGTCTCTGGGAGGACACCTGAGAGTCCATTCTGTCTCTGTGAGGACACCTGAGAGTCCATTCTGTCTCTGTGAGGACACCTGAGAGTCCATTCTGTCTCTGTGAGGACACCTGAGAGTCCATTCTGTCTCTATGAGGACACCTGAGAGTCCATTCTGTCTCTATAGACACCTGAGAGTCCATTCTGTCTCTATGAGGACACCTGAGAGTCCATTCTGTCTCTGGGAGGACACCTGAGAGTCTATTCTGTCTCTGTGAGGACACCTGAGAGTCTATTCTGTCTCTGTGAGGACACCTGAGAGTCCATTCTGTCTCTGTGAGGACACCTGAGAGTCCATTCTGTCTCTATAGACACCTGAGAGTCCATTCTGTCTCTGTGAGGACACCTGAGAGTCCATTCTGTCTCTATGAGGACACCTGAGAGTCCATTCTGTCTCTATAGACACCTGAGAGTCCATTCTGTCTCTATAGACACCTGAGAGTCCATTCTGTCTCTATGAGGACACCTGAGAGTCCATTCTGTCTCTATAGACACCTGAGAGTCCATTCTGTCTCTATGAGGACACCTGAGAGTCCATTCTGTCTCTATAGACACCTGAGAGTCCATTCTGTCTCTATGAGGACACCTGAGAGTCCATTCTGTCTCTATAGACACCTGAGAGTCCATTCTGTCTCTATGAGGACACCTGAGAGTCCATTCTGTCTCTATGAGGACACCTGAGAGTCCATTCTGTCTCTATAGACACCTGAGAGTCCATTCTGTCTCTATGAGGACACCTGAGAGTCCATTCTGTCTCTATAGACACCTGAGAGTCCATTCTGTCTCTATGAGGACACCTGAGAGTCCATTCTGTCTCTATGAGGACACCTGAGAGTCCATTCTGTCTCTATGAGGACAACTGAGAGTCCATTCTGTCTCTATAGACACCTGAGAGTCCATTCTGTCTCTATGAGGACACCTGAGAGTCCATTCTGTCTCTATAGACACCTGAGAGTCCATTCTGTCTCTATGAGGACAACTGAGAGTCCACTCTGTCTCTATGAGGACAACTGAGAGTCTATTCTGTCTCTACAAGGACACCTAAGAGTCCACTCTGTCTCTATGAGGACACCTGAGAGTCTGTCCTCTGGTGTTAAATGTTGTCTATGTCCTCTGTTGTTAAAGGTTGTCTCTGTCCTCTCATGTTAAAGGTTGTCTCTGTCCTCTGGTGTTAAAGATTGTCTCTGTCCTCTCATGTTGAAGGTTGTCTCTGTCCTCTTGTGTCAAAGATTGTCCCCGTCCTCTCATGTTGAAGGTTGTCTCTGTCCTCTCATGTTAAAGGTTGTCTCTGTCCTCTCATGTTAAAGGTTGTCTCTGTCCTCTCATGTTGAAGGTTGTCTCTGTCCTCTCATGTTAAAGGTTGTCTCTGTCCTCTCATGTTGAAGGTTGTCTCTGTCCTCTCATGTTGAAGGTTGTCTCTGTCCTCTCGTGTTAAAGGTTGTCTCTGTCCTCTCATGTTGAAGGTTGTCTCTGTCCTCTCATGTTAAAGGTTGTCTCTGTCCTCTCATGTTAAAGGTTGTCTCTGTCCTCTCATGTTAAAGATTGTCTCTGTCCTCTCATGTTAAAGGTTGTCTCTGTCCTCTCACATTGAAGGTTGTCTCTGTCCTCTCATGTTAAAGGTTGTCTCTGTCCTCTGGTGACCAAACATCTGTAGTTATTTATGTGGTTTTGTGGTGTTTTTCCAGTAAAGGTCAGTGTTTGACTCCGTTTTACTGCGGCGGGTTGTTAACGGCGTGATGTCCTGATGGCGAGCTGGGGTTTAGAGAAAAGTCGGAGTGATATCTGAGCGTCTGACAGCAGCAGGACGAGGACGGACTGATGTCTGGAGGCAGCCGGGGGGGTTTGGGACTCGCTGTCAGTCTGCCGCCGTCTGACAGGCTGGCGAGGGGAAAAGGCCAGAGCTCTGAGGCTCGGCGTGGGGCCGCAGGCGTGAGGAGGACGCGGCCCGCCCGCCGCGACGAGAGGTCGCCTCCCGGTCCGACGGGACGCCCGGCGCCACCGTGTTGTGCAAATGTAACCCGTCACCCCCACGGCTCCTGACCTCAGACTGGCAGCGCCCGGCGAGCGGCCGATCGATTGATCTAAATAACATTATGAGGTGATTAACATAAACGGCCCGCCGAGGGGCGGCGGCCCCTCCGGGCCGGACCACACAGCAGGCGGCGGCACGACGAGGCAACGCCACGGATCAGAGAGTCAGAAAATCCATCTGGAGAGACTCTGCTGCTGATCAAAGTTATTATTATTATTATTATTATAATTATTATTATTATTATTATTATTATTATTATTATTACACATCCGACGTTTCTTTGATATAACTTTTCAGCATGAAGAATAAAACTTCAAATAATGAGAGATTTACTTCTTAAGAGGGAAAAAACAACAGATCTTTACAACAAACTATTAGTAAATTATAGAAAATTATATATAAAAATACGAGTTACGACTTTATTATTTCAGGCATAATAAACATCCTGAGGTCAGTGTGAGAGTTGATCCTCTCGGTGGGAAAAAGCAGAACAATAACAGTTATAAACTGTCACTAATACAGTAGATGAAGTAGTAATCCAGTAGTCCACCTACAGTGTTTATTTGGGGTCTTTTCATACATGAAAACATCTGTAAAAACATTTTAAAACTAGTTTTAAAAGTTTTGTTTTTTACTTTACTCCCATGATGCTTTGCCTCGCGGACCGTCTGTTTCCCAGCTGAGGTTGATGCTGCGTGAACACTGATATCATAGAAAAGAAAGTAATTTTCTCTGAATGAAAAACACCAAATTCCACATTCACAAATGTAAGTTTACCAAACAAAAAGCCTCATTTCTTTATATTTATGAAGGAAATGGATCAATATCTGTCAACGATTTCTTGAAAATGCTATGAAAACAATGAATGTGATATGATGATATCTTCAAAGTTTTTAAGTGAGCTTATTGTCAAACTCTCTCATGTTTTGGATTTGGTTCATTTCTGTTGTCCTTTTTATATTTGACACTGCTTTTAGTTTATGTTTTTGTTATGCTTCTTCTGTAGGTGAGTGATTCTAATGTTTCCATCTGTTACTTTGTATACTGACAGTTTGAAATAAAAACTATTTAATAAATAAATAAAGCAGGAGAAACAATACTGAGCTTATTCAGTGGGCCGTATAACCCGGAAGTAAACCAAGAAGTAAACCATGCAGTAAACTAAGAAGTAAACCAAGAAGTAAACCAAGAAGTAAACCAGGAAGTAAACCAAGAAGTAAACCAGGAAGTAAACCAGGAAGTAAACCAGGCAGTAAACCAAGAAGTAAAACAAGAAGTAAACCAAGAAGTAAATCAGGAAGTAAACCAAGAAGTAAACCAGGCAGTAAACCAAGAAGTAAACCAAGAAGTAAACCAAGAAGTAAACCAGGCAGTAAACCAATAAGTAAACCAAGAAGTAAACCAAGAAGTAAAACAAGAAGTAAACCAAGAAGTAAGTCAGGAAGTAAACCAAGAAGTAAACCAGGCAGTAAACCAATAAGTAAACCAAGAAGTAAACCAAGAAGTAAAACAAGAAGTAAACCAAGAAGTAAAACAAGAAGTAAACCAAGAAGTAAACCAGGCAGTAAACCAAGAAGTAAACCAAGAAGTAAACCAGGCAGTAAAACAAGAAGTAAACCAAGAAGTAAATCAGGCAGTAAACCAAGAAGTAAACAACGAAGTAAATCAGGAAGTAAACCAGCAAGTAAACCAGGAAGTAAATCAAGGCCTACTGAAGGAGGCTGGGTCTCAGGTGGACACATGCACAGTGTAACTGAAGCCGCGGTCGTGCGTTGCGATTGGCTCAATTTCGGCGTCTGCAGACCAGATTTTACTGCGCAGGTGTTTGACCCCAAAACCTGACGAACATGAACTGTGCATGTGTACATGTGTGTACATGTGTGTATATGTGTATATATATATATATATATATATATGTATATATATATATATATATGTATATATATATATATATATGTGTGTGTGTGTGTGTTCAGGTTCCTGACCGTTGGTCTGCAGCATCGTTGGCGGCTCATTCATCACTGTGGTAGAACAGAGATGATTAATCTGCTGTTGGAGCCTCACAGCTGTGAGCAGAGACCCAGGGGGGGGCGCTGTGGAGCTGGAGCTGGGGGGGGGGGGGGGCATGTTTAATGTATGTGTGTGTGTATGTAGGCTGAATATGTCATGACTGTGTGTGTAAACCTGTCACATGTATATACAGTATGAGTGTGTGTGTGAGCTGTTAGCCTGTTAGCTCGATGGATGCTAATGTCTGTCTGTTGGATGGTATTCAGTTTCCTCCTGCTTCAAACCAACATGTGTGCATGTTCATGTGTGTCTCTCAGGTGTTGAGGTTTTTCCAGGAGTTTCCATCTTTACGATCCTCCTCCTCCTCGTCTCCAGGCAGCCCCCCCGACCCCGGGGCTTCTGGGTAGTGTTGGCGGGGTAAAACCTGCAGCTCTGCAGCCGTAAACGAAGTAAATGGAGCAGAGAAGTATCTGAAGGGGAACGCCAGCTCGGCCCTCAGCGTGGCATCACTTCCTTCCTCCGTCCTGCGGCGGCTCCTCGTCCACTTTAACGCTCTTCGCTTAAACGACGCTCAAATGCTCCTCGGCGGGTTCGTCTGTTTCCACCGACGACGTTTTGGGGGGAAAAGTCTTCCTGGAGGAGGAGGAGGAGGAGTCAAACATGTTGAGTCCCTTTTTATCCTGTTAGCAGCTCTCTGGATGTTAACGTCTCTCTGTCCGTCCTCTTTGGACTGAAACGTCTCTACAACTACTGGATGGATGGTGATGAATGACTGTAGCAGCTACTGTTGTTGTTACAGCAGCTAATGGGGATCTAAATACATAAATATGTGTTTCATTTGAAATATGGACCCCAGGAAGAGCTGCTGTTACCAAGGCAACAACTAATGATCCTAATAAACAATAAACAATAAAGAGGATGAACACAGAGGGAGGAAGCTCACTCAGCCTCCTCTGCTTCTTCTTCTTCTTCTGTGGTGTTGAGATCAGACTCCACGCTGTCAGAAGAAGAAGAAGAAGAAGAAGGAGAAGAAGAAGAAGAAGAAGAAGAAGAAGAAGAAGAAGAAAAGGAGAAGAAGAAGAGCTGCTTTATTATTCAGAAGCTAAATTAATGCGTTCAAACAGAGAAGCTGTGGCGCTGCGAGCTCTGAGGGTCAAACATATGCAAATATTAGCATGTTGGGGCGCTCTTTAAACACGCCGTCATGTGTGTGTGTGTGTGTGTGTGTTATATAACGGAGTGTGTGTGGATTTAATTAGCTTCCTACTTACAGTCTGATATCAGCTAATGAAGCGGCCGACTGTCTGTCGGTGATGAATGGGAGGCGTCACCTTAAAACATGATAAATCGGACTCGGCCCCTCTGGACATCAGAAACACAACGCCGTCCGAGCAAGGGATCATGGGTAAATGAGACCTGAGCGTCTCCCCCCGGTGGGAGGGAGGGGGGGGGGGGAGGGAGGAGGACGGGAGGAGGAGTGATGCATCGTGGGAAGTTGTGTGTGGAAATCACCAGAGCTGAAAGGCACACAGAGCTGAAATGTCAAGACCCTGAAGAGGGGAACCGTCAGACAGAGAGACGAGTAAAACACAGAGAAGGAGAAGAAGAAGAAGAAGAAGAAGAAGAAGAAGAAGAAGAAGAAGAAGAAGAAGAAGAAGAAGAGGAGCTCAGCCTCACTTTCATGTAGAGACACTGTGAGGAAATATAAAAAACACAGCAGGAAGTATTGATATGGAACCAGATGTTTAGCTGCCTGAATCATCCTCAGCTACCTGATGGAGGAGAAACGAGGCTCAGCTACCTGATGGAGGAGAAACGAGGCTCAGCTACCTGATGGAGGAGAAACGAGGCTCAGCTACCTGACGAAGGTGAAACGAGGCTCAGCTACCTGACGGAGGAGAAACGAGGCTCAGCTACCTGACGGAGGAGAAACGAGGCTCAGCTACCTGACGGAGGAGAAACGAGGCTCAGCTACCTGATGGAGGAGAAACGAGGCTCAGCTACCTGACGGAGGAGAAACGAGGCTCAGCTACCTGATGGAGGAGAAACGAGGCTCAGCTACCTGACGGAGGAGAAACGAGGCTCAGCTACCTGACGGAGGAGAAACGAGGCTCAGCTACCTGATGGAGGAGAAACGAGGCTCAGCTACCTGATGGAGGAGAAACGAGGCTCAGCTACCTGATGGAGGAGAAACGAGGCTCAGCTACCTGACGGAGGAGAAACGAGGCTCAGCTACCTGATGGAGGAGAAACGAGGCTCAGCTACCTGACGGAGGAGAAACGAGGCTCAGCTACCTGACGGAGGAGAAACGAGGCTCAGCTACCTGACGGAGGAGAAACGAGGCTCAGCTACCTGACGGAGGAGAAACGAGGCTCAGCTACCTGACGGAGGAGAAACGAGGCTCAGCTACCTGACGGAGGAGAAACGAGGCTCAGCTACCTGACGGAGGAGAAACGAGGCTCAGCTACCTGACGGAGGAGAAACGAGGCTCAGCTACCTGACGGAGGAGAAACGAGGCTCAGCTACCTGACGGAGGAGAAATGAGGCTCAGCTACCTGACGGAGGAGAAACGAGGCTCAGCTACCTGACGGAGGAGAAACGAGGCTCAGCTACCTGATGGAGGAGAAACGAGGCTCAGCCGTTCTGTCCATTGTGATGTCACAAATCTACAAATTTAGACTATTTCACAGTTTTAAACGAGGTGAATAACATCAGCTGACAGGAAGTAAACATGGACCCAAGCTGTTGCCTAGCAACGCAATTCCGTTGAAATGCCCTAAAACGGAGTGTTTCAGACAGAGGATGAATACAGGTGTATTCAGACAGAAGGTGAATACAGATGTATTCAGACAGAAGGTGAATACAGGTATATTCAGACAGAAGGTGAATACAGGTATATTCAGACAGAGGATGAATACAGGTGTATTCAGACAGACAGTATGAGAGAAATAAAGGGTTTTTGAACATTAAAGCATGTAAACATGTTCTAGTAGAAACTCAAAATACAAGTATGAACCTGAAAATGAGCAGGATATGGGACCTTTAAGTTACTATTATTTATTTATTTATTTATTTATTTATATTAACCTCTGGCATGTTTTGTGTTTTATGTTACTTTTTTAAAAATGTAATTGTATGTTTGTTTGTTTTTATTCATCCCTTCATTTCCTTTATGTGTATTCTTTACCTGTGTATCGGTTTAAATGTTCTTTGTATTGTTCAGAAATGTAAAATAAGGTCCATTGAAATAAAAATAAATGTTAGCGCCGTGTTGTTTCTGTCTCTGTGTCTCTGTCGACTCTTCGTCTAACGACACACAGACAGACTCTTAATGCACCGACCACGACAGTGATTATCACCTCTGTAATCCTACAGTTCATTAGCCCCCCCCCCCCCCCCACCTCGCCATAATTAAGGTGGAGAAGTGCTGGACCCCGGGGATCTCCTCCTCCTCCTCCTCCTCCTCCTCCTCCTCCTCCTCCTCCTCCTCCTCACTAATGCACACATCAACACTCAGCCTCTGTTGGACTTTAAGATCTCAGGACCGGGTCTCAGGATCTGGTCTCAGGATCTGGTCTCAGGATCTGGTCTCAGGATCTGGTCTCAGGATCTGGTCTGGTCCTGTGGAGGGTCATCGGTTCATTGGGGGGACGGGGTCTTAGTGGCGTCCTGTTAGCGTTGGTTTTACGGCGTATCGATCATCAGTCGAGGTTAACGAGCAGGATGTTGAACTTTATGTTCGAGTTGTGGAAACGTTTTTTAAATGTTTACAGAGTCGCTGATCTCTGAAGAATCTCTCTAACAACTCCTCACATTCCACCGCCTGGTCAGAACCCATCGGTATCAGAGACCGACCCACGGGTTCCCCTCTGGTGTTTCTGCGGGACGGATCAGGGACGGCCTGTCAATGTACGCTTGTTACATTCATAGTGTCCTTTCAAAATAAACTTGTGTTCCACAAGAAGGTAGGAATCGGTCGTGGTTGACGTTAACTTCACTGACGAGTGACTGAAGTCCTGTGTTAGTTTGACCCGTCTGTCACCTACAGTCTCTATTCACGACCTGAGTGATCACACTCTCACGGTCCCGTCGGCTCCTGAGGACCGTTCTGCTGTTAACAGTTGTCAATAAAGTTTGGTTTGAAAGCTCTGAGGCAGTGTGTTAGCTAGCAGAGGTCTGTACGGCTCACAATGCTAACAAGGTAGAAACGTCTGAGTCGTCCTGTCTGCTGAAACGTCTAAAAACAAGAGGCAGCGGCGTAACGTTATCTGGACTCTAAGGTGGCGAGGAAGACGTGGACAGTACGGCTCGTCCATGTAGCAGAGAGAACTGGAGGTAACCTAGCTACGATTTACTATATCTATTGTACATTGTTATCTTGATAGCTTGCAAGGCAAACGACGCCCGACGAAGCTGAAATCCAGTGCGACTCTAAAATGAGTCGTATGGCTCAAAGTTCGGGTCAGAAACGGGTAAAAATCGTCCAGCTTCAGTAAACGGGGGACGTTCACGCTGCTGTTCCTTTCATACAACTTGTATGATGTTTACATCTCTTTAAGGAGTCGGATCAACCAATCAGCTTCCTCGACGTTCAGAACAGCATAAAATAAATCAACGTCTCCAGGTTTGAATCTGTCGTTGCATGTCCTCCTCCTCTCGGTCTCCATGTTTCCTCTCAAACTCTGCTGTCAATGTCGATAAAGACTCAACAAGAAGAAGAAGAAGAAGAAGTAGCAGCAACACTACAGACCATAATAACGTTTCACCTTTTGTGTTGTGTTGTTTGGGTACTTATGAGATCTCGGTCTCCTAGCACTCTGTCCAATTCATCATAAAGAGATCATCTCATCCTCCCTCTACCGGATCTGCTGTTTAAGTCCTCGGTTTTCCTGTAAGCATTTTTTCAGGTGTTTTATTTTTGCTGCCAAGCTCGACTATAAATGTATAACTGTTCACCTCCATCTTCACGGAAATCTCCTCGTAAATCGTCCGGTTGCGATAAGAATCATCGAGTTTCCTTTGAACGGACTCTTCGGCGTGTTTCTTCTGTAGTCACGCCACGAGAAGCCATTTTGTTCTTCTTCTCTTTCTCTTCTTCTTCTTCTCTTCTGTTGTCCTTTAAAAAGACGCCGTTTGTGCACGAATGAGTAGCCTACGTTCTTCTGTTTACACCGAGGACATGGGGGGGGGGCATCACACCTGTACTCAGAGCGGTCCACTAGTGATCCGATCACTGAGGACACATGTTGATACCAGGTGTGAACAGAACCTCCGTCAGGTCGCTGACTGAAAGAAGCTCAACTGTAGAAACAGGAAAATGACTCGTTGTTATTATTATTATTATTATTATTATTATTATTATATTATGTTATTATTATTTTTATCATTATTATTATTATTATTATTATTAATAATTATATTATATTATTATTATTATTATTATTATTATAACTTCTGTATGTTTTGTGAATGCAGCTCGTCACCACGGTGAAGACGAGGAGCTGGAGAGAGAGGAAGAGGACGGTTTCCCTCGGTGAGGGTCATGTCTGGACCCCCGAGCAGCGCACACACACACACACACACACACACACACACACACACACACACACACACACACACACACACACACACACACACACACACACACACACACACACACACACACACACTCTGGATGTGTAAACATTATGAGAGCAGTGGACTCTCCTCCTCCTCCTCCTCCTCCTCCTCCTCCTCCGAGGACTCGCTGCTTCATGCATAATGCAGACTCAGAGTTTGACCGCTGGCCTGCAGCTGATTGGCCGTCTCGGGGTCGGGCGGGGGGCGTGGGGGGGGGGGGTGAATGGTCCATCTCCAGCAGCCTGGAGACCCAACACACACACACACACACACACACACACACACACACACACACACACACACAGATCGATGCAGGTGGACTGAGGTGCTGCAGGATTATCTGACCACATCGACTCGGTTTTACTTTCTTTGTTCACACGAGGACGGAGATGAAGAGATGAAAACCTCAAATCTCTGTTTGTGTGTTTCTCTCCTATATTTACTCTTCATGAAATCACAGCGGCCCCTAGAGGATGCTCACCTCACTACAACACTAACACCAACACCAACACCAACAAACAACAAACAACATCGGGCTGATTTATATTTTTATATTTTCATGTATAAACAGAAATGTCCTGTTGGTGGTGCCAGAGGAAGTCACGATGAGTTTATCCCCCGGGGAGCACGCGTTTCTTTTTCAGCATTTTATTATGAAATAATTCAAGTCCTGTTTTCTTGTAGCTCCAAAAAATAATCTTAACTAAAAGCAGAATTTAGTAAATGAAACCGAAAGAGAGTCGAGGTCTTTGCACACCTAGTCTGTATTTTTCGTTCGAAATTGTCGCACGTTTAAAAATAAATACAACCTCACGTTGTGATGATTTGATTTTCAGGTTCGTTTTCCGCGTTTTTTTTTTTTGCATCCGTCAAAAGACAAACGAGAGCTGGTTGAACACCAACGTCATCATCCAAAACAGCATCTGATAAACTGATTCACGTCTCCCAGCACAAAAGCACTTCATGATAAAGAAATAAAATAATACAGTGATGCAGAATTTAAAGGTAATGATTTTTAATTAAATTTCTTTTTGGATTTTTAATGGCAGAACAGCTTGGAATCAGGGATTGTTGCAAAACAAAGGCTGTATAAAGATCAGACAGTAGTGATGGAGCTCTAAACGAGAGCTTCTTGCTAACGTCATTCATTCATTAGCCCCGTTTGGGACTAGCGCTAACCATCAAACCAACGTAATTTATTCAGTTTTGTCTCGTACTGCGAATTTTCGTAACAAAGAGAATAATAAAACACATCAGACTAAATGTGCATCGGATGACGGATTCAAAAAACGTGTACAAAAAATACATATTTAGTGTGCAAAATATTAAAGATGTTTTCAGAGTTACGCTGTGTTACATGTTATTGATCATATCAATGATTGAATTGCTTGTTGCTGCGCTGTGAGATAAACGTCTTTCATCCGGAGGGAAGATGTTGTGCAGCAGCTGCAGGACAAAGTAGGAAAGAGTTCAAATAAAATATTATTAATACGATATAAAAACCAAATGATGCCAGAAATGCAAACAGGTTAATAGTAAGTGTCGAAGTTAAAGCGTTAACGCAAATTTGTTTTAACAGCACCAATTTCTTTAACGCATTAACACAACTTGTGATTTTTCGGTTGTAGCGGCTCAGTTTCAAAGTGAAGCTCTTAATGAAGGAGGTTAAATAATGCTCCAAACTTACGTTAAATTTTGATCATATTGTTTTATGCAGTACCTGTGAGGGTTTCTGGACAATATCTGTCATTGTTTTGTGTTGTTCATTGATTTACAATAATAAATATATACATACATTTGCATAAAGCAGCATATTTGTCCACTCCCATGTTGATAAGAGGATTAAATACTTCATAAATCTGCCTTTAAGGTTCATTTAGAACAGATAAAAAATGTGTGATTAATCCTGATTAAGTATTTTGATCGGTTGACAGCTCTACTAATAAGTAATAACTAAACTGTCAGTGTCAGTTTCACTCAGTCTGTTTCAGTTTAAAACATGAAATAAACCCTCATGTGTACGAGCCTTCATTCCTCCGTTTAACTCGCTCTCATCGTCTCGTTCTCAGTTTGCTTTGAAAACCAGCGCTGAGGTTCAGAGGCCAGTTCCAACATGTCTCTGTCTTTTTTTCCATCTTTAATGGAGACGTGCTCCATGATTTATTCAAATGACAAACCTTTCCTCTCTCTCTCTTTTCCTTTCCTGAGGTATTAGTCACTGGGTGCTAATGTCAGATTACTTTACTAGCCATTCTGCTCTTGATAAATGACTGAGACAGGCAGTAAAAAATAGATCAAAACCACTGGGATGAGAAAAAGGAGGAGGAGGAGGAGGAGGAAGGAGCAGAGAGGCCGTTAAAACATTTCCCTCCGCCGCCCGACAGGCCTCGGAAAATGCCACCCATTATTTCTGTGCTCCGGCTAATCAAAGCTTCCAGAGTGATTAGAGAGGAGACGCAGCAGCAGCAGCTCCTCCTTCCTCCACCTTAACAAGCCATTATCACGCCGCCGCCGCCGCCGCAGCTTCACCCGCTGAAATATGGAGCGCTTCACCGCCCTCGCTACATCACAGGGCAGAGCGCAGGGCGGCTAACTGTGTTATTACACCTTAAATATGTAATTAAGGAATTTTCTCAAGGAGCTGAGTACAAAGAGCTGCTTCAGTCATGTGACGCCGAGAACAGGAAGTGACTTTAGGGTCAGAAAACAAGATGGAGGATCTCACTTTTGTTTGTACAGATTCGCATAACAGCTGTTTATAAAAGACAACACAGAAGGTTTAATTCAATATTAGGAGATACAGAGTCAAAATGTTGCTCTACAAGTCAGAATTATGAGACAATATGTCAGAATTTGTAGTTTGAAGGTCGAAATAAATCAAAACTTTTATTTTTCAAGTCAAACTTTTTACTTTCTGAGTCTAAATTATAGGATAATATGTAATAAAATGGTTTTCAAATTCAAAATTATGAGAAACTGAGTCAAAAATGTTACTTTATATGTCCAGCACGTTACTGTCAAAGTAAAAAAAAATGTTTGAAACTACATAAAAAAATGTAGAACTTATGAGTTTTTGACTCATAGGTATTTTGTAAGTCAATTAATATTATTATTAATTAGAGGCTACAATAACTTAAACTTTAAGTCAAAATTACAACACACCAAAATATGACTTTCTCGGTATTAATTATGAGATTTATGTTTTTAGTCAATTCAATTCTGAGATATTAAGTCGTGTTTTTCCTTCTCTCATTTAAAGTCAAATGTTTGTGATGATAAGCAAGATTTAGATTTTCTATTTCAAAATTTTTACTTTTTATGACAAAAACTACGAAATGCCAATTTGTTTTCCTTTTAGTGTTTGACAAAATATCTCATTATTAGTTTGAACTCAAAATTAGGAGATATCGAGTCAGAATGTTGCTCTACAAGTCAAAATTGTGAGAAACAAGTTATGAGTCAGAATTTGTATTTTTTTTGTTGTTG
Source organism: Sebastolobus alascanus (assembly GCA_916701645.2). Classification (NCBI taxonomy): domain Eukaryota; kingdom Metazoa; phylum Chordata; class Actinopteri; order Perciformes; family Sebastidae; genus Sebastolobus; species Sebastolobus alascanus. The sequence continues at coordinate 126,196 of CAKAOJ020000511.1, forward strand.
TTGAAATTGTAGAATAAACCAACATTTTTTTTTCTACTTTCTAAGTCCAAATTATTGGATAATATGAAATAAAATGTTTTTCAAATTCAAAATTATGAGACACTATGTCAGAATTTATATTTTGAAGGTCGAAATAAATCAAAACTTTTTACTTTCAAGTCAAAACTATGAGATAATATGTAAGTAAGTTTATATTATGTACATGTGCACTTTACAAGTTACTTTACAAGTCAGACCGATGCTTTTTTGGCATAGCTACTATCTAATAGGTATTTTTAAGTCAATATTAATATTATTATTAATTACAGGCTACAATAAGTTAAACTTTTACTAAGTCAAAGTGACAAGATACAAAAATATGACTTTCTAGATATTAATTATGAGATATAGTCAAACATTTTGTTAATCTTATTCTGGGATATTAAGTTGTGTTTTTCCTTCTCATTTAAAGTCAAACGTGATAAAAAGCAAAATTTTATACTTTTCTATTTCAACATTTTTACGACGACAACTACGAAATATGCCTTTTTTTCTTTTAATGTCAAAACTTCTATAGAAATAAAACATTCAGACACTAAGTCACAATTTTCCTTTATAAGTTAAAATTGTGAGAAACGTAACAATGTAAAAACAGTGAGTGTTTGACATAATATCTATTATTAGTTTTAACTTAAAATTAGTAGATATGGAGTCAGAATGTTGCTCTACAAGTCAAAATTATGAGAAACAAGTTATGAGTCAGAATTTGTATTTTTTTTGTTGAAATTATGAAATAAACGGTTTAATTCTACTTTCCAAATCAAAATTATGGGATAATATAAATTGTAATTTCTGAGTAACTAAGTTAAAGATGTCAAAAAGTCAAATTTATGGGGAAATACATCAAAAATGTATTTTTTAAGTCAAACCTACAAGTTTTTGAAATACTAGTTATTCAAAATTACTTGTTAGTCAAAATTAATATTAATATTAAGAGAAGAAAAAGTTAATCTTTTAAATTATTAGTCAAAATTACGAAATGTGAAGTAAAACATTTCACTTCTAGGCTAAATCAAAGTTCTTACAAAATCTAAATTATTATCTATTATGTAAAGAAGTTTTACTGTGTCAGATCTGAGAAATCTGAATCAGGACGGTCAAACAAACATCATAAAATATTTCTTCCTACATTAGAGAGTTTATTTACCTTTGTTTTCCAGCATGTGACGATATAATAAGACCTGTAAGACCACATTCTGTACAGTTTCTTTTTCTTCTCTTATTTTAGAGGAAAAACACTTGAATTATTTACGGCGTGGGTCGAGCAGAGCGACCTCTGCGCCGCAGTGACACTAAACCTGAAATAACTAAGTGAAGAACGGTGTCTGTTAGTGCATCAGAGGGTGAAGACAACAATCAGCAGGCCGGCTGCTCGGAAAACACACATCTTCAGAAGCTTCGGGCGATTTCATGAAAACTGTTTGTTCTTCAACTTTTTAAAGTATTCACTTTACACCTCATTACATTTACAATTATTGTTCTGGAGTCAATGTTCTTTTACTTTTCTTCATGATAGAGGACATTTTGTTGAATTACTGCAACGTTAACTTTTTAACCTGAAAACAGGTGAATGCAGCAGAAAACAGGTGAACACAGTATAAAAAAGGTGAACGCCTTGTGTTATGAGGAACAGCTGGGTGGGCGGAGCCTGTTTACACCTGTTCAGCAGGTAAAACACACCTGACACCTGTTGCTGTGACTCTCAGCGCCATGGCAACACCGGAAAAATAAAACACAAAATAATGACTGTTAGAGTCCAAACTGCAGGTGAGGTGTGTGTGTTCACTGACATCACCTGCACTTTACCTGCTGGCGGCAAGTTTTCTTCTTTCACAAACCACACACGACAAACATTATTAAAGGAAGGAATGAACCTCCACTGTGAAGACCATAAAGAAAGTGATCATTTGGCATTGTGGGGTCCCTAAAGGTAGTGATGAACCTGGCTTGTGGGGACCCTAAAGGTAGTGATGAACCTGCCTTGTGGGGACCCTAAAAATACTGACGAACCTCCATTGTGAGGACTTTAAAAGTGGTGACAACCTCTATTGTGAGGACCCTAAAAATACTGACGAACCTCTATTGTAGGGACCCCAAAAATAGGGACAACCCTCCCTTGTGAGGACCTTCAAGATACTGATGAACCTCTATTGTGAGGACCCTAAAAGTAGTGATGAACCTCCCTTGTGATGACCATAATGAAAGTGATCAACCTTCATTTTGGGGACCCTTAAAATACCCTTAAAATAGTGACGAACCTCTATTGTGGGGACCCTAAAAGTAGTGATGAACCTCCACTGTGAGGACGCTAAAGAAAGTAACGAACCTCCACTGTGAAGACCATAAAGAAAGTGATCATCTGGCATTGTGGGGACCCTAAAGGTAGTGATGAACCTCCCTTGTTGGGACCCTAAAGGTAGTGATGAACCTTCCTTGTGGGGACCCTAAAGGTAGTGATGAACCTGCCTTGTTGGGACCCTAAAGGTAGTGATGAACCTGCCTTGTGGGGACCCTAAAGGTAGTGATGAACCTGCCTTGTGGGGACCCTAAAGGTAGTGATGAACCTGCCTTGTTGGGACCCTACAGTCTTCCCATTGGCCTGCTGACTTGAGTTTGAGTTTTGCAGTCCTAATGAAACTTCTCATGTCATGAGGATTCATCCTCTGGGGACCATGAATGTATTAAGTATATGCATAAGTATTTGTTGAGATATTTCACTCTGAACCAAAGTATTGAACCGAGACACACAGAGACAGAAAGACAAACCTCCTCTAATGTGACTGAAAATGTACCGAAGACGGGATGTGAAACCTTAAAAACACATACTGGGGTGTTAAGAGTGTGAAATGTGCTGATTTTCGGTGAAAGGCTCCACATTACAGCGTTAACGTGGCCTTGAACAGTCTTGTTATGGAGGCTCAGAGAGGAGAAATGTGCCGGGTCATTATCATGGGCAGCGATCTCTCAGAGATGAGAGAGTCGGCTCTCGGTTTCCCCTCGATGGCAATTAGACGAGTGTGATGGGATGAACTTCACTGTTTTAGCCACGAGCGAAAAACTCTGCTGTCAGGCTGCTGCTGACAACCGGAGGAGAGAGGAATCAAATAAATCTGCAGCTCGGCTCCACGTAATCCTCTCTGAGAGGCTGCAGTACTGAAGGAAGTACCCTCTACTGCAGTATACAAGTACCTGTACCACTACACAAGAAAATACTGATCATATTCTATATGTATGTTATTACAAACACATCAATGAGCTGCAACGTTGCTGTAGTCATTACCATCAACACATGAATGAATAAAATAAAACGTTGGTCTGATTCTTCCTTCATGTACAACAATGATTAACAAAAAACTCGGGCGTGGTATGAAGTAAAAGTACATGCTGTGCAGTAAAGTGTCTCCTGTGATGGATATTATGAGGTTATTAATACTGATGCATCAACAAATACAGTAAGAATAAACACCAATATTATATTATATTATATATTGAGTTCTGAGTCACGTCAGTCGCTAGTCAGTGAAGTTAACGTCAACCAACGACTGTTTCTGGTTTCTGGTTTCTGACTGGTTGTGTTGCCTAAACTTCGATAAGGTAACTTCGATTTAGTAAGTTGAATTTGTAAGTAATTTTGCATGCGATAACAACGTCATTCTTGCTTTTGGCGTGTCATTTCACGCCATAAAGTCTGTACTGACTGCAATGTAAATGCATCCTCGTGAATGTGCTAACACAGAACTTTCAACCAGGACCGGTGTTTGTGTCCTTTTTGTTGTTGAAGTTACGTTTGTGACGTGTTTTCTGTACTTATGTTATGTTGTTTACGTACGTATTTACTTAAAATATACGTAAACTAAGTAGGCAAGACATTTCTGGTTATGCTATTGTTCCGACGGTCCATTATTCCGAAGCCCCAACGATCCGATAAATGTACCATTGGACCGAAAGCACGTTATCCCGAAAACAAACACTAACCCAAAGGCCCATTGCTCCCAAAATACCAGCCCGTGGTATATAAAAAAGGGGTTTAAATGCAACGATAAGTCGTTAAGCGTACAATAAGAACGCCTTTCTTTATTTCAGCGAGTCATTTTTACGCCATGTATCCTGAACTGACTGCAACATAAACACATCCACGTATAAATGTTACGGTCAGAGTTAGTGATGTAGAATAATAAGAGAGAAAGACCGCTGATGGTGGGGGGGGGTCCAGCAGACACCGGACGTTTAACCAGGAGGCCGTTGTTCAAGACCCGTGTTTGGTTTTGTAAGTTGCGTTAGTTGTTTCCGTACGTGTTTTACTTAGTTTACGTACTTATTTTAACCCAACCATGATGTTTTCCCTTACCTTAACTAAGTGGTTTTCTTGCCTGAACCTAACTACGGGATGTTTACACGGCGTACAAATGACACGAGAAAACGCTAAAATGCGTCCTCATGACACGAAGAATGTCTGTGTAACGTCGTGGTGTTTATACGCCTTCCTGTGAGACGAGGTTTTTTGGACCATCCTTGTCCGGATATATTTGTTTTTTAACATGGTGAAGGTATGACCCGTCCTACTATGCCTCTGGTTAGCTTATATTTTTACCCTAAACCTAACTAATCTCACTCCTCATGCCTAAACCTAACCAAACAACCCATGAAGGCAGTGAGTAATAAGAGGAGTGAGTCAAGACTTCGCCAGAAGGAAAATAAATCGGAAAGGTGCGAAGACGTCAGAGTTTGTATTTTCAGAACAATGGCCGTTTGTTTTCATCGGACAAAGCAGTCCCCGAGGCACCAACCAAACTGTACAATTTTGTCAGTATTTAATTTATTCTCACATTTTATTTATATGTGTAACTTTCATATTAAATCACCTACAAAGTCTGTGATGATCTGATGATCTGAAGGTCTCTGGGTCATTGTGACGAACATTTCTCACTATTTTCACGATTCTTTCCTCCACCTCTGGTTTCTGGATCTGTCAGCTGAAGGTCACGACAGGAAGAGATGGACTTTAAGTTTCCTCACAGCTCAGAGGAAACTCTCCGAGGCTGCGAACTGCCAATAAGTCGTACATTATTTAGGCGTCAGCTGAGGGAGCTGCTGCCAAAACACAATCTGAGCCAGAAAGTTTCCAGTTCAGCTCAGTCGGGGATAATAGAGCTAATAATGAACGACTGTCACGACTCGGAGATACATGGAATCTGTTAGTAGATGAACATGTGGCTGCAAAGATCATTAATACTGATGATTAATCATTGATCATTAATCTTTGATGTGGTTGCTGCTTCTTTATAAGTGTTTCTGTATGAAATCATGTTTTCTAATCTTCAATCTTAAAGATTTGACAGATATTACATTGGTCCAAACAACAACTCCTCTAGAGACGAGTCACCGCCTCACACTGGTTTAACTGGTTTGTTTAAACCAGTTAAAATATGTAACTGGAAATAAACTTCACACCGAGTAAAAGTTTTTTTAAAGTGCACATTTCTCTGTATATGTGTTGGTTTGTAGAGCAGAGGAGATGAAGTGAAGTGAGTTCTTCCTCAGTGTGCAGGTTCAGTGATGGTGAACAGCTGATTGGTGTCAGGTGTTCATCGTCAGCACTAATTAAACTCAGAGCACCTGAAGGCAGAGCACAGACTGGGATTTAGAAAAGTTAATGTCAGACGTCAAAAGATAAACAGTATTAAATATAAGTTATCTTATTTTTTTTATTTTTATTTTTTCATATTTAAATTGTAAAATATTTTTCTTATTTTAGATTTTATTATAATCTTATTTCTGCTTATTTAATCTATATTCATATTTAAATTGTAAAATATTTTTTCTTATTTTAAACTTTATTTTAATCTTATTTTTGCTTATTTAATCATTTTTTTTATTTATATTGTAAAATATTTTTCTTACTTAAATGTTATTATAATTTTATTTTTTTCATTTTTGCTTAATTAATCCTTTTTTATATTCAACCCTTTTTTATAGTAAATATAAAAAAGGATTAAATGAGCAAAAATAAATAATAAGATTATAATACAATTTAAAGTAAGAAAAATATGTTACAAATTAAATAAAATTAAAAATATTACTGCACTCCATTATTAATATATAGCAGTGAATATTCTCATTTGAGAAGCTGAAACCATTTACTTAACTGATTAATCATTTATCGCAGTAGTTCCACGATAATTTTGTGTCAGTCGACTAAACAATAAATCATGTAATCATTCAGCTCTGATAAAAATTAATAATGTCAGACATAAAAAGAAAAAAAATATTAAATTAAAAATTAAATCAGCAAAAAATAAGAAATATGATTATAATCAAATTTAAAATACGTTTCCCTCCAAACGTAATTGAGAACTCAGATTAGTTGTACGGGAACGAAGGAGACAGAGTTGGTCTTTTTATACACGTTTGTATTATATGACATATATTGTGTATTTTGACGTAGTATTTTTTTATTGTTACTTGTTGTAACTTGTAATAAAACACAATAAAAAATAGTTTTTATTACTTTTTATTTTACTGGAACTTAAATCCTTTTTTCTTTGGCAAAAAAGTTAAAAAAGAAAATCATCATAAAACAAACAGAAGACCTCTGGAAGAGTCCGATTTGTTAGTTTCACCTAAAACGAGCTGCAGAAGAAGAAGAAGAATTGATTTGAGCCTGAAAGCAGCGGCGTCCTTGAAACGATCAGAAGACGTCTGACATCACTTCTGTTGTTGGTTGGTTTGTTTGTTTGTTTCTTCGCCTCCGTCATCGATCAGCTGCAGAAAAACTGAAAAACCTGAAAAACTGACAACCGGACGAATCCCGACAGACTGAGGGCAGATTTCAGGAAACAACCTTGGAGATGACGGATTGAAGCATCGACCTTTATTTATTCATCACTTCCAGCTCCCGATCCATCCCTCCTCTTCTGCCTCTACTTCTTCTTCTTCTTCTTCTTCTTCTTCTTCTTCTTCTTCTTCTTCTTCTTCTTCTCTTGTTTTTTAAACGTGTCTCTGAGACGATGACGAGCAGATTTCAACACATTAGTCTGACGATCAGAAACATTTTGTCTTCATGAACCGTCTGTTTCCTGGAATCTGATTTTCCTTTTTAGTTTGAGATCTGGTTTCATGATTCTGCTGTAAACTCCAGCTGTTTCCTGTTTCATCTGTCGTGACCTTTGCCCTTTAATTTCAGAGTTCAAATGATTTAACAACTTAACAATGAGTCAAGCATTACTTTACAAAGAGGAAAGGGCAAGAAAAACATCAGTTATCCTCGTTTATCTACCTTTTAAAAAGTCTTAAATACATGAATAAACACTTATATCTGCTTACAACTACATTATAGCCTATAATAATCCATTTATTATTTTTATATACAGATTATACCGATAAATAAGAGGAGTGACCCAAAGGGAATTAATCCTATAATAGTCTCACACAATAACATTTATTTATTTATTTATTGCATTTCATTGTTTCTTCAGGCAACAAAAACAAAAGTATATTTTTCCACTGAAGTGAAATAAAAGCCATTTATTAAAACGTCTTTTTATGGATAAGAGTAATGTGTAAAACCCAAGAAAAAAACATTTTACACACAACCAAAACATTTAACTTTTATTGAAATGAATACATAAAATAACAAATTACTAATGGTCTAATATGAATAAGAGAACGTCATATAATCTGCAGATTAGTCTGGAGTCAGATCTGATCATCTGTGTTTAAAACTCAACTGTTATAACTATCAATAAAACATTTAAAATATGTCCAGAGAATCATACTGACATAATTATTTCAACCTATATTAACAATAGGATAACATTAGATTTTTTCATTTTTCAGGAGGTTATAAAAACTTTGTATTTGATTAATAATGTAACATTTTTGTTAAAACAAAAAATAAAACAAATGTTCAGATTGATTCCACTCTCATGTCTGAAGGTAGATCCAGCCAGTTAGCTTAGCTTAGCATAAAGACTGGAAACAGGGGGAAACTGTTAGCCTGGACTTGCAAGAAATTTTCCAGTACATAACCAAAATGTTTTTACACTTCTTAAACCAGATATATAAAGTGATAATCAGTGATGCTGTAGAGGAGCTTTACCTTTGGACACAGCCAGGCTAGCTGTTTCCCCCTGTTTCCAGTCTTTATGCTAAGCTAAGCTAACCGGCAGCTGGCTGTAGCTCCATATTTAGTGTACAGACATGAGAGTGGCATCAATGTGAACATCTGACCCTCAGAAGAGTAAAATGTGGAACTACTCCACTGATTATTTTTTATTCAGAGTTTATATTAATCTGTTTAAAGGGCCAGTGCATCTTTATCTTGATTTAAACCTCTGCAGGGCTAACTAACTCTGAGGTGACATTTAGTTTCTATTCCCCTGCAGATACAGACAGAAAAGTTGTTTATTGCAGAGATAATTAAGTTTGTGTTTTTAATATTTTGTCCTGGACTTGTCAAACTATTTAATAATGTAAATAGGAAGTTGTCTAATTGGATCTGGCAAATTCTCCCCGTGATGGATTTCATCATGAACCAAAAAAAAAAAAAGATTCATTTCTGACAAGGAAACCGGCTGTCGGTGCTTTTTATTAATCGCCTCCTCCTAATTTAAGTGAGCAGGCTGTCATTAAAACGCTGAGACTCTCGTCCTGTTCGAGCTTCTTTCACGACACAATTTATCTTTTTGGCTGCTTTAAGCTCCAATTTGTAATGAGTTATTGGGCTGTTCCCCAATATTCCCCTGTGATTGAGCAGGAAGTATTCGG
>CAKAOJ020000511.1:137500-231564 GCA_916701645.2 Sebastolobus alascanus
CACAAAGCAGCTCTGCTGATTATTCTCTATCTATACGGTTTATTAACATATGGAGCCAAACCAGCAGAATACAGAGAGATACTGTACGTGGACCAGGACTCAGTCGGACTTTAAACTGCTGCAGTCGTCTCATTGATAACTCACATTGTTATAACTGTATTCTCTTTGTTGTTCTATTGTATATTATAGTGAATGTTTCAACACACTTCAGGTAAAAACACTGTTCTTCATTCACTGGTCAGTTTACAGATTTTGTTCTTCTTTCAGACGAGTGGGAGGAAAACATTTATTTTACTACTTTGTCTATTTGCGTCTGTAGATTTCTCCTAAATTCACCAACAGTTAACATTAGATGGTGCCTCATTTGCAAATTTAAATTAGGGCTGTCAAAAAGAAAAGTCAAAAAAATTTACAAAAAATGTACAAAAAAAAAAAAAGTCAGAGAAATGTAAAAAATAATGTCAAATAAATTCAAAAAAATTTCAGAAAAATTGTCAGAGAAATGTCAAAAAAGTAAGAAAAATGCCCCCCAAAAGGCAGAAAAAGTCAGAAAAATGTCAGAAAGAATTTCTGATAAATGTCTGAAAAAATGTCAGAGAAAGGTAAAAAAAATAAAAATTTCAGGAAAAAAGTCAGAAAAATGTCCAAAAAATGTCTGGAAAGTGAATCCGAAAAATGTAAGCACAATGCCTGAAAAATGTCTGACATATATCTGAAAATATCTGAAAACAATTCAGAAAAATGATCAAATCGCATGATTGTGTAGTTAATTTCAAATTAATAGCATTAATAAATTAAACTCTATTTAGATAATTGATTGATGGTCTACGTCTTTATGTTCTTTCTTTGTAACTGAGAGGATTTTCTTGTTTCTCGTAGTTCATCGTCTGAGCAGGAACCACATCAGTGTGTTTGTTGTGAGGGTCGACCTCCGTTGACTCCACCCTGAACCTGACCTCCGCCTCACCCCGCCGCCTGCTAACTGGAACCAGGACGGAGGTAATGTCACCAAGATGTGTCCCCAACAAAGAGGAGCGGTGACGCTGGCGGAGGTCGGAGGTCTGGATGTCTTCCCGTCACCTCTGAGCGAAGACACAATCCGTCTCTGTGTGAAGTCGTGTGACGAGGAGGTGAACGACGAGATTTACGGCGTGGACGACGCCGTTTGGCAGACGTGACGGTAATTATTGTCTGAGAGCGGAGTGATGTGGGGATGACGTACGCTGCCTTTTGTTTAGGTCGACCTGAAGGAATGTGAGGAGGAAATAATTAGATTTGGCACCAAACGAACGTCTGAAAACAGTAAAGAGTCAAAGTCTGGAGTCACTACAGCCGATTAAAGACGGTTCATCTGAATCTGACTGCTTTTAAATGATGTCTCGTGTGAAACCACAAGTCAACGTTGATTTATTTGTCACGTAACTTCTGAGCTCAAGTTACAGCACTTAAGGAGATATTTCAACCCAAACCACCATCTTTTACTAAACTAAGTAGTTTCCTATGAAGACGGAAGTTTATTTTGAAAAGACTGTTTGCATGTAACAAGTGGAAATTGTTTGATCAACAAAATCACTTAAGTTTAGGGAAAACGTCATGGTTGGGCTTAAATAAGTTTGTAAACTAAATAAAATACGTACGGAAACAACGGAACATAACTAGGGAAAACACATCAATAACGTAACTTACCAAACAAAACAGCGTCTCCTGGTTGACAGGTAAAATCTGTAGTTGTAAATCAGAATCAGTTTTATTTGTTTTAACCAAACTCATCTCACCAAATGGTGTAAGAATGACACGGTAACGGTGTTCGTGACCCAAAGTGTTGTTGACTAATTTTGAAGTTACGCTAGTGATGTTTGTGACGTTAGTGACGTTTGTTACGTTAGTGACAATAGTTAATTTAGTGACATTAATTTAGTGACGTTAGGAAAGTTTGTTACGTTAGTGACGTTTGTTACGTTAGTGACAATAGTTACGTTAGTGACAATAGTTACGTTAGTGACAATAGTTACGTTAGTGACGTTTGTTACGTTAGTGACAATAGTTACGTTAGTGACAATAGTTACGTTAGTGACAATCGTTACGTTAGTGACAATAGGTACGTTAGTGACAATAGTTACGTTAGTGATGTTTGTTACATTAGTGACAATAGTTACGTTATTGACAATAGTTACGTTAGTGAAAATAGTTACGTTATTGACAATAGTTACGTTAGTGACAATAGTTACGTTAGTGACAATAGTTACGTTAGTGAAAATAGTTACGTTAGTGACGTTAGTGAAGTGTTTTCCGTACGTATGTTACATTGTTTACGTACATATTTTACTTAGTTTACGTACTTATTTTAAGGCCATCCATGATGTTTTTCCTAAACCTAACTAAGTGGTTTTGTTGCTTAAACATAACCGTAAGCGACGGTTTCACAGTAACGACGTGGTGTTAAATGACACATGAAAACCCTGAAATGTGTTATCATGACACGTGAAATGTTCTTAAAATGTTGTGCTATTTATACGTCTTCCCATGAGATCAAGTTGGTTTTAACAAACAAGAAATGTGTTGTTTTGGTTCATTACAAAGAAATAATAAAAGTATAAAGCAAAAGTACTTCAACAGTCAAGAAACTAATATAGAATAATAACTAAACTAGAACTTCATAACTAAATATAGAATTACAATAAAAAACATGTACATCTGTTTTTAAAATGAAGGAGCTGTACAGTTTTGTGCAGGAATGTGTAAAAGTTCACATAAATGCAACGTGCACAGAGAGGAGGAAATGATATTATAAGGTATTTTAACGGCTGGTTGAATAGTGTGAAACACAGCTGCATATTTTCTGGTGTTTACAGGTTAAATTCTTCCAACAGTTCATTGTTAACATGTGAGTGAAGGATGTGAAATACTTCCACCATGTTGGCGCAGCGTCAGACCACCACAGGAAACCCTCACACTTAACAAATATGGAGATCCGTATTTATTTTTCCAGTTGTAACTAAAGTGCTGCAGTTTTACAGCTGGAAGTCAGAGTTTCCTGCTTTCTCAGATATTTAATGTGAGAGCGTTAGTTGGCAGCAGCAGGATGTAATGGAGGAGTGTTGAGAACAGTGGTGGCATGTCCACTCAGCCAAACACTGCCAGCTCAATCTCTCTGGATTTCACATTAAGATCGCCCACCGAGAGCCAGAAGAATAATAAAAAAACCTGAATAACCTTCAGCTGCTGACAGACGCTGAGGCCACGCCCCCTCGTTCACTCCCAGGTTATTATCTCATCAACGTACGAGTCATTACCGATGTGAGCTGAGGAGGAAACGAGGACTGAAGTCAGAGAGGAAAGAAAAACATTCAGCAACATTCAGCACTGTATGGAAGACCATTACTGACAAGTACATGAACATATATATGTTGTAATAGTTACAGGATACTCTACATTTACAGCCCAGTCACACAGCAGTTTGTGAAATATTCACAACATTTAGTATATTGATTTGTGTACATAGACACAAATTTCCATTTTTTTTCGTATGTATTCCACGTAATCGTGAACCAGGAAGTATAAAGAGCAGTGAACGGCGTGTAGGGAGGAGGTCGGGGTGGATGTGTGGGTCAGAAACACCAGACTTTCACCAGGAGACCCCTCTATTGGTGCCCCGTGTGAAGCCAGAAGTCAACCTTGTTTATTTGTAACTTCTGTATTTTAGTTACAGCATTTCCTGTGTTACTTTAACCCAAACCACCGTCTTTTACTAAACCTAACTAAGTAGTTTCCTGTGAAGACGGAAGTTTATTTTGAAAAGACTGTATGCATGCAATGAGCAGAAATTGACATGTGTTGCTGGACATTCGTAGGAAAACGCACGAAAAATCATATGAGGCTACGTACGTATTATTTATCAACATTTACTTCATAATGACAAGTTAAAGCTAAACACTGGTCGTGTCCCGTATGAGTCACTTAAGTTCAGGTACTTGTTACGACACTTCCATGTTTTAATCCAAACGTTGATTTATTTGTCACGTAACTTCCGTACTTAAGTAACGCTACTTCTACGTTCTTTTCCTAAACCTAACCAAGTTGTTTCCTGTGAAGGCGGAAGTTTAATTTGAAAAGACTAAGATCATATGAACCATTGTATGAGGATATGTTTTGTTGTAACACGGGTAACATGGTCAACGTTTGATACGAAACGGTGGCGGTTTGGTTTAGGCAACAAAAATACTTTGTTATGGTTAGAAAAAGAAGGTGGTTTGGGTTGAAATAACTCCAGAAGTTCTGTAACTTATTTACAGAAGTTACAAATAAATCAACGTTGACTTCTGGCCTCACACGGGGCACCAATATTGGTCTCCTGGGGACAGTCTGGTGTTTTTAGACCCACCCATCCACCCCGACCTCCTCCCTACACGCCGTTCACTGCTCCCTATACTTCCTGGTTCACAATTATGTGGATTACATATGAATTGATTTCATGCTGATCATCACGAAAAAAAAATGTGAAATTCGTGTCTATGTACACGAATCAAAACATTAAATTTTGTAACTATTTCACAAACTGTTGTGTGACTGGGCTGATATTTTACTTACTTTACGTACTTATTTTAAGCCCAACCATGATGTTTTTCCTAAACCTAACTAAGTGTTTTTGTTGCCTAAACATAACTGTGACTTTTTCATAATAACGACGTGCCGTTAAATGACACATGAAATGTTAAAATTTCATGCTAATTATACGCCTTCCTGTGAGATCAGGTTGGTTTTTATTAAATTACATGAACTGCTGTGTGACTGGGCTGCCATATTTTCTGTGCGTAATAATACAATGTTAAAAAAAAATAGGATCAACACTGATGCAGCAGTTAAAGTGATCTAAATTGATAAATTTGACATTGTATATTATAATATAACTCATTGTTATTGCTTCCTATTCTGGCCAGGAAACATTTTTGTTTATTTATTCTACAGTGTGGTATTACTACTTCTACTGCGGTAAAATATTTGTCCACCTCTGATCGTTGAGGGTTTTTTGTTCTTGGCAGTAATGATCTTCCATATTTTCCTGTGCACACAAGGTTTTAGTGAATAGTTGTAATTTCTCTCTAATCCTGCAGTAATAACAGGAAGCAGGGAGTGCTGCAGTCTGTGGGTGGCTGGGTGGGATTATCGTCGCGTGGACGCCCAAACGGAGAGGAAACAGGAGAGGGTGCCAGCTCGGAGCTCCTTCCTCCTCCTCCTCCTCCTCCTCCTCCTCCTCCTGTTTCATCCTGAGTGCTTCCACAACCCTCACATGATTTAGAGCGCCGGCAGCAGAGTTCACGGTGGATCCACGCCAGCGACGAGCCCCCTTTTAACACCAGCTTTGTATTCTAATGACCCCCTAAACTGCACACCAATCCATTTTCTGTCCATTAGCAGCCGCTAACGCCGCTGCAGCTAATATTCTTTAATTCACTCCACAAAGGGAGAGATTGTCCGGGGCCTCGCTGCACTTAATGCCTGCAATTACATCAGGTTACACATCCTGAAGTGACCCCCGGGGACCCGAGAGAGAGCCCCACCCCTCCGGCACCGCCGAGCAGCGCCACCCAAGCACCTGATCGCCACTGGCAGCGCCGCCCGCCGCCCGCCGCCGCCGATGCTCCTCACGCAGACGATCCGTCTCTTTCTGTCGGAGTCTGACTCCCCTCTGGCGCTCCGCCGTCGCTCGCTTTCATTAAGAAATAAAACATGCTGGAATGTGACTGGACGGCGCAGATGGCCGAAACAAACCTGCAGTCAATTAGAGCCGGCACAATACGGGTTCTGTCCCGAGGAGAGGGGGAAGAACCGGGCTCAGAGTGTTGGTTTATGGCACTTATTTATTGCCTTATAACTCAGAAATCAAATTAGTTCATATTGAGCTCCAGTCTGGTGATTGATTTCCCTTCACGGGGTCGAGTTGATACGAGCGAGGAGCCGGGGCCAAAGAAAACACCAGGAGGCCGGGTCGGTCCTGGAAGAGACCCAGAGACCAGGAGGAGGAGGAGGAGGAGGAGGGAGTACTCAGGTCCTTTACTCTAGTACAAGTACCAGTACCACACTGTGAAAGACCCAGAGACCAGGAGGAGGAGGAGGAGGAGGAGGAGGAGGAGGAGGAGGAGGAGGAGGAGATGAAGAGGAGGTCTCTAAGTGTCCTCTGAGGATCCAGAATCCATCTCATGGCTCCAGATCCAGCAGAGGGTTTGAGCCGGACCCTTTATGGGTCCTGGTGGAGACCCTCATCCCTCAGCGCTCTCTGGAGACTCGGGGCCGCTTGCAGGAATGAGCCCCCCGCCGCCGGTTTCACCGCCGCCATCGCCACGACAACCAGCCAGCAGCGAGCCAATTAGAGAGAGAGAATAAAACCAGAGAGAGAGGTCAGAGATGTGACCATAAAGTACTCTCAGTCATCCTGCTGGTCCCAGGTCTGAACTGGTCCCAGGTCTGAACTGGTCCCAGGTCTGAACTGGTCCCAGGTTGTTTATCATAAAGTGGGCATGTCTGTAAAGGGGAGACTCGTGGGTACCCATAGAACCCATTTACATTCACTGATCTGGAGGTCAGAGGTCAAGGGACCCCTTTGGAAATGGACATGACAGTTTTTCCTCGACAACCTATAGTGTAAGTTCGTAGCGTTATTTAACCTCCTTCATGACCAGCTAGTCTGACCTGGTTGGTACCGATGGATTCATCAGGTTTTATAGTTTCATATGATACCAGTATCGGACTTTTCCCCTGCTTTTCTTATGGACATTTTCCAGAAATTTTTCTGACTTTTTTTTCGAACATTTTAGGGATTTTTTTTTTCGGAAATGTTTTGACTTCTTTCGGACATTTTTCAGTTTTTTGGCTTTTCTTCAGAGATTATTCGGATATTTTTCAAACATTTTTTAGCATTTATTCAGAGATTTTTCAGACTTTTTCGGACATTTTTCAGACTTTTATTTCTTTCTTTCTTCCGCCTTTTTTCGGACATTTTCTGGGTTGGTACCGATGGATTCATCAGGTTCTATAGTTTACTATGATACCAGTATCTTCACTCTAGCTTTAAAACTGAGCCGCTACAACCTAAAAATCACAAGTTGTGTTAATGCGTTAAAGAAATTAGTGGTGTTAAATCGCCCTACTATAAATATATAAACAGTATATAATATATAATATAATATATCTTTTTTTATAACATTATTAGATTCTCCATATATATACTTGAGGTTCGTACTGTTTGACAAAACAGCAGTGAGTTCAAGGGTTAATGACTCAGTCAGTAATTAACGTTTTTAATCACTAATGGATGCTATGAACATTTATAACGGCACTATTACCAAAAATAAAACATGTTTCCCAACCTGGCAACCCAAAAGTTCTTCTTCTTCTTCTTCATGGCTTATAACTGGTTTATGAAGTAGATGATTTATGAAGCATTAATGCAGCATTATAAAGGTGATTAAATGACGGAGAGGTGTTAGACGGGTCAGATGTTCCTGCAGGTAAACTGTAATTAGAAGCAGAGAAGAAGAAGAGGAGGAGCAGTGATGATGATGATGATGATGATGATGTAGTAACATGTAGAGCACAAGTTTAACTCCCCCCCCCCCTCCAGGGTCAGACAGATGTTAGAAACATTACCAACCACAGCCAACAATAAAAAGAGCCAGTGTGAGTTTTCCAGGAGTGCAAACAAAAGAATGTTTTAATGGTGCTGCTTTAAGAGGCGGCCCGGCCGGTTCGGCCCGACTCGGCCCGGCCCGTTGCACTGCTGCAGAAATTCAATTACAGCGTGATTGAGTGTTGACATTTCTGAGGCCGTAAGACAGGAAATTCATTAAAAGCAGCAGAGCAGCCTGGGAGGGGAACTGGGGGGGGGACTGGGAGGGGGGGGGAATTGGGAGGAGGGGAACTCCAGCGGCTGTAAAAGAATCCGCCGGTCCGAGGTGATTATGGAACGGATCGCTGCTCGGGTCAGAACCACCGCGCTCACTGCTGAAGCCTATTGATTGAAAATAACCCACCTGGGAGCTGGACTCACAGGAGGAGGAGGAAGAGGAGGAGGAAGAGGAGGAGGAGGAGGAGGAGGAGGAGGAGGAGGAGGAGGAGGAGGAGAGGAGGAGGAGGAGGAGGAGGAAGAGGAGGAGGAGGAGGAGGAGGAGGAAGAGGAGGAGGAGGAGGAGGAGGAGGAGGAGGAGGAGGAGGAATGTGAGGCATTGATTCTGACAGTATGGTTTTGTAATATATTCTAATAAACTGATCTGGGAGAGAAACAGTGAAGAAACGCTGCAGAACAAGAACCAACATTTGCTAGCAATTTATGACAAAGTCTGATCATTACAGCGAGGTCAGGTCAACACACTCCTACTCCTCCTTGTTCCTGTTCTTCTTCTTCTTGTTCCTGTTCTTCTTCTTCTTCTTCTTAGTTCTTCTTGTTCCTGTTCTTCTTCTTCTTGTTCCTGTTCTTCTCCTTCTTCTACTTAGTTCTTCTTCTTGTTCCTGTTCTTCTTCTTCTTAGTTCTTCTTCTTGTTCCTGTTCTTCTTCTTCTTGTTCCTGTTCTTCTCCTTCTTCTACTTAGTTCTTCTTCTTGTTCCTGTTCTTCTTCTTCTTAGTTCTTCTTCTTCTTAGTTCTTCTTTGTCTTTTTAGTTCTTCTTCTTCTTCTTGGTTTTAGTTCTTCTTCTTAGTTTTTCTTCTTGGTTTTACTTCTTCTTTGTCTTCTTAGTTCTTCTTCTTGGTTTTAGTTCTTCTTCTTAGTTCTTCTTCTTCTTAGTTCTTCTTTTTTTTAGTTCTTCTTCTTCTTCTTCTTCTTCTTCTTCTTCTTCTTGTCAGTTTATCAGGAGACAACTTGTTCTATTGTGTCCAGGAAATGATTTTAGTTTAAATAGTTTAACAGTTTAACAGCTGTTGTTATCTACAGGATGTCCTCCATTGTTCCCTCTGATAGATCGAACAGCCTTCATATGATTATTCATCAGTATAGTGATCTCTGTAGTCCTGCTATTATTCATGTTTTCAGTACGTTTGGTCACGTTTGCATTCAGACCAGCTGTTGGACATTTCAACCATCTATCCCTCACCTATAAATATATCAATAAATATGCTTTTTAAAATCTTCTTTCAGCTCGTTAACCCTCTCAATCACACCATGTGGAGTCTCAGCTGACTGTTGGAGAGGGTTGAAGTTATTCTGATGGGTAAAGGTTCTCACTGCGGCAAGTTCATCTCAGGTGAAGAAGAAGAAGAAGAAGAAAAAAGAAGAAGAAAAAGAAAGCAGGAACTCTACTGACATAAACACGACATGCAAAGAGAACAAATATATGAGAACTGTTTCTGTACCAGCAGAACTGAAGCTGAGCTGATCATCAATATAACATCTGTATTATAATCAATGCCGTGAATCAATGTGTTGATGTAATATCATTCACAAAGTGTTTCTCAAAGAAGTTTAATTTAAATCATCAGAAGTTGACGATGAAGTTTATCTTCAGCATCAGTTCGTCAGTCTGGTTATATTGTGGTTTATCCAGATGTGTTTATCTGGATATGAAACAGTGTGAGCATCATGTGACCTCCAGGTGTGACATCCTGTTACGAGTCACTTTGACCTCGACGCTGCAGCTTCCTGTCGTCCTGCTGTCCGAAGCGTTAAGCGCTCCCATGACGGAGGAGGACGACATCTGCAGCGTCTTCTCTCCGATCTGTCCATAAAGACTTTAACGTCCTCGACCGCCAACGCCGTCTCCGCCGCCGCCGCCGCCGCCGCCGGGCTGTTAACCTGTTTATAAATCGCCATCCTTCATTTGCTCCGCTAACGGCACTCTGAGGGCCCGTTGGAGGCGACCGGCGCCGGGTACCAGACCGCCACGGTTTATTCTCTAACAAAGAATATTTAATCATCTCGTCTGTGATTAAAACTTCTTTCTCAGAGTTCGGTGAAAACTTTGAAGACGTTTCACAGCATTAAAAGTGTGTTGTTGTGTTTTGCGGCTGCTCTGCAGGTGTTGAGCGGTTAACGGTGGAGTTCTCTAAACCCTCCGAGTGCAGCAGCCATCTCCAGGTGATTAAACACAGGCCTATTTCTAAATAAATGATGCCGTTCTGATCCCTTCCAGCTCAGAGAGGTCAGACTCCCAGCCCGGATTCACTCACAACTTTGAGGCAAAATAAGAGAAAGAGTCAGAAATCCTCAACAAATCATATTTTCTACCTGAGAGCGCTTTCAGAGGGGTTAAAAGAAATCCCTGAAAACAGGAGCATCCCGGGGTAATGAAGCAGCTCATGAATATTCTGTGTGGGGCTTCGCAACAAGTCCACTTTTTCTTATTTTCTAATTGACGGAAAGTTCAGACAATTATTTATTTATGGCAGCGATTCCTCGGCGCTCCCTCGGAGGCAGCCGATGGAAAATAAGAGCGGGTGTGTTGTGAGAGGAGGAGCCGGGCGGCGGACGGACCCTGAGACCTTGTAAAGATCGCTGCTAACACATTTTCTACCGAGGATTTGTGAACTCCATCTCGGCTAATCACAATGGAGCCTATTAGTGCTTGACATTTTTATCCGGCAGCCAAAGACTTCACATCTCGGCCGCGGCGGGGGCTAACGGTAGCGGACGGCTCGGCGCGGCAGCCGGGGGGCCGGGGGCCGGCCGGCGCTCCTCCTGGGTCCACCTGCAATCCAATACCTGAGCCCCAGCGCCCCGGACGCATTGATTTCTTGTCAGCCGCAGAAGTTTTCAGCCCGGGCTGAGGGCGAGGATGGGGGGGGATACGGGGTGAGAGAAATCTTAATTAAGAGAGGGGGATTTACTCGACCTGGCTGCAGCTTCTTTGGGGATCCGCTCGATGAATCATACGAAGGAGGGAGAAGAAGAAGAGCGGCGTGTTTCCTGCTGAAGATTAAACAGAGTGACAGGCCGAGCGCCGCCGCCGCCGTGATGTCGATTCCTCTCCTTCCTTACGAGGGGTGAAGGTGGGGCCTCGGGCAGATCTGCACTGTTGAACTCATTACGGAGTATTACCCACTAAGAAAACACTTCGCCGCTCTAATTGCCCAATTTAGGACTGCAGGTGGTCGCGGCAGCCGGCAGTCACTCACACCTTTTACTGCTTCTCCCGGCTCTCGCCTCGCCGCCCGACCCCGGCGCTCTAATAACAAACACATGACGGCGCTTTAAAGCGGTTCAAGTCTTCATCGTGGATGTGATCAGACAGGAAGGAAGTGATCCGTCACTCATTTTAATCTCTTTATCTCTCAGATAGGATCATAAACAAACTTCTGTTATTAGATTTAAACTGTTAAACCTGCAGAAACAGGTGAACAGGAGGCGATGTGAAACCAGGTGAACACCTGCAGCAGGTAACCGGACTCTCTCTGTCTGTTCAACCTTTAATAAAGAAACTGAAGCTTTACACTCTAATTAAACCTGTAAACAGAGAGCAGCAGCTGTCTATATATAATATAAATATTTATTTATTAAGTACAAGTTCCTGGAGTTTGTACTTAGATACTTAAGTAAATGTACTCAGTTACCCTCAGCTTCATGTGTCCCATGTTTCATCCTGAAGGAAGATAAATATTATCTCAATCAGTGGTGGTTCTGGTATCAGAGACCAGGACCAGAGTCGGACCAGGTCCACATGAATGGCTGCTCTGTGTTCAGCACCGCTGAGTTCTGGATCAGGTCCAGGGTTCTGGATCAGTGAAGACCTGGTCTGTTTTAAAACCACACACTCCACCAGAGACACAATTAGCTCGCGGAGCTAAAGCCGTTAATCCAGCGGGTCCACGATGATGTCACTTCCTGCTGGAGGAGGCGTGTTTGAAGTCTGCAGAGAGGAACAGGAAGCTGGTCTGGAGTCAGACTGGTTTAACTGGTTTAACTGGTAAAACACTGAGATCTGAGTTTGTTTTTTGGATGTTTTAAAAGGCAGATTAAACACAACGAGGCCTTCACTCCACCAGAGAACAATCAGAATGTCTCAACATGTTTTACATCCAGTCGATGGAAACGTGCACAAATTCACGTTTTATTTTGCTGAAACTGCTTAAAACTGTAACATGTAGATAAAACCGTTGGCGACGTGTTTACTGAGTTTCATCAGATACTAAAGACTCCAGAGGAGGCGGCGCTCTTCTTCTTCTCTACAGTAAATCCTGCAGGTGTGTCGACAGGTGACGCCGGTGTTTATCGGCGGACGGACGGACGGACGGACGGATGGACGCACGCAGCCTCTGACACCTGATCCCCTGCTGAAGGGATGGGAGGAGTTATTACACACATGAGCGGCGTGTCGAGACATAAATCCACGGAGGGTCAGGTAGACGATGAAAGCCCGCCGGTCGCTGTCCACGTGGATTTACGGCCGCTCGCCGCGACGCGACTTCCATTAAAATGCAGTGAGCTACAGTAAGAGGACGCAGAGCGCCGCAGGATTTATGAAAGGAAACGGCTGCACTGTGCTTTCTCTGTTTTATTGTATTTTCCAGGGGAACGTGTCACGTTCCAGCGCTCGCTGGGAACTGGACACAGGAAGCCGACGACAACATCTGGATGTGATTTCAGATGGAAGTGAAATATGAAAAGTGACGGAGGCTGACCCTCCGGCAGCTGGAGGTTAAACTCGGAGAGACAAACAGTTAAAAACATTTTACTTCTTTGACGACCAATAAGTAAATCTGTACCAGAGGGTCATAACCTCCCATAACCCTTCATATGAAGTACATTTACTCAAGTAGTACTGCTCCTAAGTACACTTTAGAGGTACTTGTACATTACATTTACTTCTGCTACACCACATTTATTTGATAACTTCACAATCCCAACAACAAGAGACGTTAGACGAGTCACCAACCAAACTCTGTGCAATTTTCAGAGTATTTAAGGAACCCCCCAAAATATCATATTTTCAGGTCATCTATGTAACTCTGATTTCAGTTATATTAGAGGGTTTTGTTTCCATAAACACTTACATTTTTGTCTCAAAAAAGAGAGAATCAGCCTTAAAATAAAGTCAACAATTGCAAAATGTAGTTTGAGGTACTTGTACTTGTAGTATTTCCATTTTATGCTACTTTATACTTCTACTCCACTACATTTTTCTGTTAGATTTTGTTGCTTTGCAGATTATTAATCGAAAAATATAATCCACTAATAAATGATGTATTTTTACAGATTAAACTACCAGCAGTATATAAAGTCATTAAAAGTAGCTCCACTTTTACCAGCTGCAACATTAAAGTGATGAACACATTAGTGCATCAATAATTATAATACTATACATACACTATACATATCTATATATAATATAGATTATTCTGCAGAATGAGGATTTTTACTTTTGGTACTTTAAGTATATTTTGATGCTGATACTTTAGTACTTTTACTGAAGTAAAATATTAGAGTACGTCAACCAGCTCTGATTAAAGATAAAGAAATCATCCAGAATTAAATCTGTGTGTCTCCAGAACATTTTTTTTTTTTTTTTTACATTAAATTAAAGAAATGATCAGATTGAATGTTTGTTTATGGTTGTTAATGAGTCTCACAGGTTTACTAAATAATAAAGTAATTTATTTGCCACAAAACAACCAAAACAATTGCAAAGATAAGGTGAGAGGAATGTTTTAAGTGAGCAGTGTAGAGGAGTGAACATGAGCTGCAGAAACGCTCCCAGGTGAGTCGCATGAAGCTGATTACCCTCCAACAGGTCTGCAGCCCGTCACACAATCACTCTCATTTATTCCTCGGAAATGTAGAAATCAGTCTCTTTAAAACACTAACTGGAACCTTCAGTAGATTTAATTAGTTCTCTTTGTCTGAAACATTAAATATTTGGAGTGTTTCTGCTCTAAAACATGATTAAAATAAAACATGTAGGTCATTAAAAGCCCATTTTGATATGATGGTAATCAACCTGTTCAGCTTTAATTTGAACCTTAATTAGTAGAAACCTCCGCTGCCCTCCTTCAGTCGGCTCTCGCCTGGAGATGAACACGTTATTGAGCAGCTGACGGAGGTTAACGCGTGTTGTCGGGTTTCCTGCCCGTGTTTCATCATCGTGTTCGCCGCAGCTTTAATATCCGACTGTCACCGGGGAGCGACACGAATATGTAGCGTCGTCGTCTGAGGCGATGAAGAAATGAAGAACACAATAACATCAAAAGAAAACAAAGCACTTTAAAGACACTTTACAGGAAAAACAGCCGAGTTCATTTCCATACGAGATGCTGGTGAACCCCCCCGAGGTGTCGGCTCCCCGGAGGAGGATCCCTCCTCACAAACACTTCCCCCTCCTTTTGTTTCAGCCTCTGACAAGTTTCTGTTTTCTAAAAATACAGCGTCTGATCAGATAAATCACGTCTGGGTCTGAAGTGTTTCCAGAGTCCGACGGTCCCTGAAGGCCTCGCCGACTGTTAACAATAACTGAACTAATATTTTAATATCCAGCCGCATGCAAGACAAACATTTACAGAAACATTTACATGTTCTGACATGGAGCTCAGACCTCTATAATAATAATAAATATATACTGTATATTATGAATGAATGGCTATAATGTTGACGTTATATCACAGCCAGAGTTTAATGTCGTTTACTGTCGTTGAGAGTCCGGAGGTCACTGAGGAGGTGGTAGAGAGGCCTTTAGGAGGTTACTGTGAGGGTATCTTGGGCCCTGAGGAGGTTTTAAGGGTTGTTGAGGAAGTTCCAGGTGTCCTTGCAAAGGTTCAAGTTGTCCTTAATAATATTCCAGGTTCTAGGGTTGCTGGTCAGGGTGGATACGAAGGGTTCATTTACTAAATCAGATATCCCAATTTGTTTTCCTTGTGCACTCCAGGAAATATCAATGAAACTGGAGTCGGTTTATTCATTATAAGAAGCTGAAGGTGGTTCTCTGGTGTTTTTGGAAAATGAAGTCTTCATATTCAAAGGGTCCTTGAGGTTTTGAAGGTTATTGACAGGGTTCAAGGGACTCCTATGAAGGGCCTCATATCAGGATCATCGATCCGTGCCCGGGTAAAGGTGTTCTCGGGTACGGTTCATGTGCACTCGGGCAGGATGTTCTAATGCACCGTTCGTAGCTATACCTACTAAAAGTAGCGCACTGTAATTCGTATATGTTCCAAATCAGTTCATATATAATCCACGTAATCGTGAACCAGGAAGTATAAAGAGGTGAACGGCGTGTAGGGAGGAGGTCGGGGTGGATGGGTGGGTCTAAAAACACCAGACTCTCACCAGGAGACCAATGTTGGTGCCCCGTGTGAGGCCAGAAGTCAACGTTGATTTGTTTGTAACTTCTGTACTTCAGTTACAGAACTTCTGGAGTTATTTTAACCCAAACCACCATCTTTTACTAAACCTAACTAAGGAGTTCTAGTTTGCAAAGACTGGAGCGGAAATTGCATCACGTGTTGCTGGACATTCGTAGGAAAACGCACGAAAAATAAGTTGTTGAAAGTCGTGTTGAGCGTCACGAAAAAAATTGAAATTTATGTCCATGTACACGAATCAAATAAATTTAGTAGGGAACAACATCACTAATGTGAAAGGTGAGCGGCGTTGGAGCGGAGAGGCGGATTATCATACTGGGCACAGTACGGATCAATTATACCTAATATGAAAACGCCCCTAGAGAGGGTTCTAGTATCCTTGGGACATGTTGGGTTCCTCAACGTGTGGTCAGGCATTTGATGACAGGGATCCTTGAGGATGTGTTAAGGGCCTTTAAGAAACTACTTCATTGAGAAGCTTCCAGTTGGTCCTTGAGGAAGTTGTTGGAGACTAAGAGGGTCCCAAGAGTCTTTGAGATGGTTAAGAGCTCTAAACAAAGATCTACAAGTTCTTTAGGAGGTTCTAATGTGTGTGAGGAAAGTTCTAGGTATCCCTACAAGGGTTCAAGAAGACCTTAAGGACATTTCAGGAACCAGGGAAGTGCATGATGAGGGTCTTGGGGTTTCAGAAATCCCTTATGAGACATTCTGGGTTCTGAGATCTCTAAGGGGGTTTTAAAACTCAGTGAGGAGGTTTTAGAGTTTCTTGACAGGATCCTGGAGGAGGTTTTGAGATTCCTAACAGTATTCTAAGGGTGCCTAAGAGGCTTTCTGGGCTCCTTGAGGATGTTCTGGTAGTCCTTGAGGGGTACTAGAGTCCCTGGAAAGGCTCCAGGGCTCCTTGAGGATGTTCCAGTGGTCCTTGAGGGGTGTTGGGGTCTCCTGGACCTGCTCCAGGGCTCCTTGAGGAAGTGTTCAGGTTTTTTTTTTTTCTCTCCAGTGTAAAACTAAGTGAGAGGAGAGTCCAGCCTCCAGGAGCAGCCTGATGTTGATCTTCCCTGCAGGGTTTCCTGTGCTCCGACTGCTGCTGGATCTACATTAAGACCAGATTACACCTCAGAGACTCATGAGAACCACTTCTACTGCAGAACACCAGAAGAAGAAGAACGAGTCGCCTCTTTCTGGATGTTTTTCTTTAGAGAGAGAGAAAGAAAAGTCAAACTGCTGTCAGACGGAAAACTCTCAGAGAGGTCGGGAGGGGGGGGTCTGGGGGGGGGGGGGTCTCTGAGGACCCCCGAGACCCCCACCACAGGATCCACCACAGAGGGGTCACATGACGGGTCGACTCGGTGCTGGATCTGTGGAGGTTTGAGGAGGAGGAGCGAGAGGAAACAGTCAGCTGTGAGCAGGGAAACCAACTCTTCCACTAACACCTACTGGTGCTCAGTGTGAGAGGGAACTGAACCTTCAACCCGTTAGTGCCTTGCTCTGTTTATGGGGATCAGGATCTAAAAGAAAACAGCCTTTAAATGTTACAATCAAGTTAATCTAACACATACATCCTTCACCTCACTGACCCAGACCTTAAAGGGAAACTAAAGCCTCATATTCTGCTAGAAAACCTTCCCAGCATGGCTGCAATGACCCAGGTGCATTCTGGGTGTTGTAGGTTTTCTACCTTATGAGTGAAAGTGAACACCACAGACCTTTTTGCTCTGTTTTCTCTGCTCATGTTGCACCGATTCCTAAGATATTTGCTCTTTTCTGCTGCACAGACAGCTCAGTTTTATTAAATACTTCTTTAAGAAATACAACAGAGGTGAAAATACTCTACATCTTTTATATCTTTTGTTCTAGTCTGATATATGTTGTTGGATCTTTGGACACATTTGGAGAATTTAAAATAAAGTTCAGTGTGTTTGAAGGATAATTATAAAACAGAAGACGTTTGAAACGAAGCAGAAAATACTGTCAGTGTGTGTGTGTGTGTGTGTGTGTGTGTGTGTGTGTGTGTGTGTGTGAGTGTGTGTCGGGGGACGTGGCCTTACATTAACCCCGCTGTGAAGGTTGAGAGGAGGATGAAGAGAAAGAAGAGGAGGGTCGCTCTGCAGCGATACAGAGAAACAGAGAAACTGGAGTGTGAATAAAGGTCAGCCGTCAACACACACACACACACACACACACACACACACACACACACACACACACACACGTCCTGAGAGATCTGATCTGAGCGTGTGCAGAGACCTGATGGTGGTTTTTTCAGACTCGTGCATCAGATGCAGCAGCTGCAGACTGACCAGTTAACAGAGTCTGAAGTTACAAGATATTTATCTTCAGCTGCAAACATCTCACTTCATATCAAAATTGTATTAGAGGAGATGTACCGAGGAGACGAAACAATATAAATCTGTAAAAAAAACAGTAAAACATGTTGGTAGAAAAACGTGAAAATGTATTTTCAGGAGCTTTAAAGATGTTTTACTGATAAATACTGGAGTATACATCATGTTTTTGCTTTAACAGGTGTTTTTAGGAGGTTCTATGGTCAGTAAAGGTCCTTGTGAGGGTTTCAAGGGTCCTTGAGGAGGTTTTAAAGGTTATTGAGGACATTCTAGGTGTTTTTTAGAGGTTTCAAGGAGTCCTTGAGGACATTTCAGGGCTTCAATAGGATGTTATAGGATCACATCAATATATTTAAGGCTGGATGCATCATTTTATTACAGGTAGGGTCGACGATATAACAGATAGTGTATACTGGAGAACATCGTCAACCCTGACTTTAAGTATCGTTAAGTAAGATCAATAGTTGTTCATCAGCTTTAGTTTAAGGGTGTTTTAAATATAATGATGGACACATTTAGAGTTCAGAACAAACCTGAACTATAAAAACTGAACCAGCTGTCGGTCGGTCGGTTTCCTTCAGTTCAACGAGTCTCAGGTGAAGTTAATCAGCTGACTCACCTGAACAGGTTTCACTCATCAGGAGGAGAAACACACGACTCTCACCTTGGAAAACACTTTGTGCTTGTGGCTTGAAAAGTGCTTTAATAAAAATGATTATTATTCTAAAAAGGAAAAGGTCAAAACTAGAAACAGAACTAATCAGTTTATGTCTTTACTGAGTTTCAGTTCTTGTGTGGATCCATTCAGAAGATTGTTTCTTCGTTAGAGAACAATAATGTTGTTTCCTGTGAGTTCTGTCTGTTTCCTTCAGAAGTCGAAGCCTCTCAGCTGTGAACGTCGGCTCTGAAGCTCGCCGCCGCCGCCGCCGTCGTCGTGGTCCTGGCAGCGGCTGAAACCACACGGAGGAACATGTCAGGAAACATGTCATGGGAACACGGTGCCGTGGATCAGGCAGCGGGCGGGAGGCTCGCCACATGAAATGATTCCTGGGAAAAATCTGGCAGAAATTCCTCCTGAATGTTTCTGATGCTGAAGCCAAACGAGCTCAAGAGTCAGAGAGCTGGCAGCACGTCTTCTTCTATGGTGAGCAAACAGGGTCAGGACAGGAAGTTCATGTGGACGGAGGGAGGGAGGGAGGGAGGGAGGGAGGGGGGGAGGGGGAGGTATTTCTGCTTTTTATATATAGAAGCAAACTGACTGCTTTCATTCATCTGCTGCTGCTCACGTCTGTAGTCCGGCGCCCACGTTGGTCACGTAGCTAATGTTGCGCCCGTCTGTGCACCCGTTGGCGGTCAGATGGAGTTGTTGATGGGACAGAGGATCAGGAGACGGTGGACGTAGAAAACCGCTCGCTGCTCCAATTCACTGAATCCACCTCTTAAATATAGCGATGTTCCCGCTGCAGGTACACCTGGCTCTTAAAGGGAGACGACTCTCTGATTGGTTTATCTCTTGTTACGCCCAAAACACACCTGTGATTTATTAGAGACTAAATTCAACCCCTTTGCTCCTTGTGCCTTAGTTTACACCCAGATTATGGGCCGCTTAACTAGCAGTAGAGGAGTTGAACACGCCCTAAATGTACTTCAGACCGCGAGCTATAGATCGTTAAAATAGCGCCCAAAATGTTCGATGTTTTCATGTGATGCTCAGTCGGTTCGTAGAGAGATAAAGAAACTTTATTAATCCTGAGGGAGAGTTGTTGAGTGCAAATAAGACTAAATATAAATAGTAAAGATTATCAATCAGGTGCAAATACAAAATATACACGTACCGGAGAGAAAACAGTTCTCATAAAAGTAAACATTTATACTTAAATAACTCCCTTAAATATTCTAATACTTTTAATAAAGGTTTTATTTTTTAATTTAGAGCCAAAGCTGGAGGTAAATCAGATTTATGTTCACTGTGAACTCTTGATGTGTGGAAGTTATTGACTGATGGAGGATGTTAGTAACAGCTCATTAGTATGCAGGCCGACCGCTGCCGGACGCTCTGATTGGACATCTGTCAATAGAGGAATTAACGTGTTGGACAGGCGTCCCCTGGACGGAGGTTAGACTATCCTGCTGAGGACGCCCCCCCACCGCCATCACACGGAGAGATTGACAACAGGATTAGAGACCCCTGAACCCCCCCTGAACCCCCCCGAAACCCCCCCCAGGTCTCTGAGAAAACCTCCCGTTTAAGATTGACAGGTGAGACTAAGAGAAATGTTCTGATTTTCTTCTTCTCTCCCGTCAGACCATAAAACCACGTTTAGTGAATCAGTCACGCTTCTCTATTCAATCTGTTTCCAGAGAAAAAGAAAAATCATGTACAGTCAAACTCACAGAAACAACACGTATAACGTCAAGAGGCATTAAAACATCAGACTAAAGATTGAATTTAACATATCTAGTTCTTTATTTTTAAAAGCTGCAAGAAGTTATGAAACAAATCTAACACCAAACAGACGAATATGATCTCAAAGAAACTCATAACTGTCCTGATTACATGTTATATATCAGCATGTTTACATTTTTTATTTCAGCCCAGTCTCACTAAAAGGTGAAATACCGAGACAGTACATGGACATTCAGCATGTCATGATTATGAATTTTAGTTTTTCCCCAGTTAGGTCCAGGCAAGAAAACCACTTAGTTAGGGTAAGGGAAAACATCATGGTTGGGCTTAAAATAATTAAGTAAACTAAGTAAAAAATGTACGGAAACAACTACGGAAAACACGTCACAAACATCAACAAAAAACACGTGACAATCATCACTAACGTAGCTTACAAAACAAAACACTGGTCGACAACAGTCTCGAACACCGGTGTTTGTCATACATATTTTACTTAGTTTACCACGTATTTTACTTAGTTTACGTACTTATTTTACTTAGTTTAGGTACATATTTTACTTTGTTTACTACGTATTTTATTTAGTTTACTAACATATTTGACTTTGTTGACTACGTATTTTACTTAGTTTACGTACATATTTAACTTAGTTTACGTACGTATTTTACTAAGTTTACTACGTATTTGACTTAATTAACTACATATTTTACTTAGTTTACGTACTTATTTTGCTTAGTTTACGTACGTATTTTACTTAGTTTACGTACATATTATACTAAGTTTATGTACGTATTTTACTAAGTTTACTACGTATTTGACTTAATTAACTACATATTTTACTTAGTTTACTTATTTATTTTGCTTAGTTTACGTACTTATTTTACTAAGTTTACGTACATATTGTACTTTGTTTACTACGTATTTTATTTAGTTTACTTACATATTTTACTTTGTTGACTACGTATTTTACTTAGTTTACGTACATATTTAACTTAGTTTACGTACGTATTTTACTAAGTTTACTACTTATTTGACTTAATTAACTACATATTTTACTTAGTTTACGTACTTATTTTGCTTAGTTTACGTACCTAATTTACTTAGTTTACGTACATATTATACTAAGTTTACTACGTATTTTACTTAGTTTACGTACTTATTTTACTAAGTTTAAGTACATATTGTACTAAGTTTACCACGTATTTTATTTAGTGTACTTACATATTTTACTTAGTTTACTACTCATTTTACTTTGTTGACTACAGATTTTACTTAGTTTATATACTCATTTTAAGCCCAACCATGATGTTTTTCCTAAACCTTACTAGGTGGTTTTGTTGTCTAAACATAACTGCGACTGTTTTACGGTAACAACGTGGCGTTAAATGACACACAAAACGTCTTAAATGCGTTATCATGACACGTGTAATGTCCTTAAAATGTTGTTTATACGCCTTCCATGAGATCAGGTTGAGTATTTCCATATTGTTTCCTTTGGTCCTTTATTTTAACAATCATTTCATTTTATAGTAAGACTAAAGTGTAAACATTGACTGTAGTTTCACCTAAAACTAAACAAGCTGCACTGGAGTGTGAAATGTTTCTACGTCATCACATCAAAACATTTAGTAACAACACGTTTAACGTCGAGTTTTTGTTGACGTTTGTGACGTGTTTTTCTATTGACGTTTGTGATGTGTTTTGTTATCATCTGATTATTAGACTGATTATTTGGCTGATTATTAGGCTTGTTATTAGCTGATTATGAGACTGATTATTAGATTGATTATTACTGATTATTAGTCTGATTATTAGCTGCTGCTGAGTATCAGAGGGTTAAATATTAAAGTGTTTGATTATGTTAAAGAGAGTAAATCCTCTTCAGTGAAAATCCGATTGAACTCACCAATAAATCATGAAAGAAAGAGGTCAAACTGCTGTTTTCCGTTTAAATATTCACACTGATGATTGAGTGCTGAGACACACACACACACACACACACACACACACACACACACACACACACACACACACATTAAACACACATGTTTAAAATTCCAGCCAGTCAACAGTCGACCATTTAGATTCAGGTCATTAGTTGCATCTCAATATGTGGGCCAACATTTATTAAGATTTTTTTTGACGGCTGAACGACTGAATAATTCATTTTTTGTTGGAGGCACATTATTTATTTATTAATCAGCCTTAAATTTGGACTCAGATCAGATTATCCGGCTGCTCTCCAACACCTTTCCTTTCTGACAGCGTCGACATCAGCTGCTCATTATTTGATCCATTGATTTCTGCAAATGGTGTTTCCCCCAAATATCAGACGGCCATTAAACAGGATGAATTATAGATGAGAGGAGCTGCTGGGAAACAAACGGCACCAGAATAAAATAATAAAAACTTTCCCTTTCACAGTAAAACAATCAGTGAAAGTTTCCAGGAGATAAATGCGTCCGGACGCCAGCGAGCGGCGGATGACCTCATCATCGCTGTAAGGAAGTGAAAGTGTTGCATCACAACAAACTCCAGAAAAAGGCCTTCAGCTATGTCTCTGAATAATTCATCAGCAGATAAAGTTGATGTGTAAATAGTGTTTTCATGGAGATAATGAGGATGAATGAAGAGTTAATATGCTGCAGAATAAACACGTTTAACAGAAACATCCTGCAGTAATAAAGTTTCATAAATCTACAAAGAGAAACATGGAAACAGATTTTATTAAATCTGAATGCCGTGTTTCATGATTGTTACACCACCAAGCTCAGATGATTGATTTTATTTTAACTTTAAAGTCAAGAAACTATCAGACAGATGTTTATTTATATTAACACACCTGTAAATACATGACACATATATCTATATTTATTATCTCTGCCAACTGTTTGTTGGTTAAATAGTTTCTGAATATATATTTTTGATTTGTCAGAAACTTGGTTGAAACTTGACTTTGGGCCAAAGAATAATTGATCAGTTTCTGGTTCAGATTTCTAAACATTTTGACTTTATTTTCCTCATCATCTCTGCCTTTGAGTGAAAAACAAAAATGTGGCCCATTTATTCTGTTATTAGATTAACGATTAGAAATATAAACACTTTATATTATTAAAATAACACATTAGTATCACAGAACTGTTGGTGCTCTGTGGTTATTTATTTGGAAATCTGTTTTATATCATATTACCAGTGTGATGATGATCATTTAAAGAGACACTCCCTGTTATTAGTATTAGTAGTTTTATTTTGAAAAGAAGCGTAAATATACCTGATATCATGTAGGTTTTCATCAGGGATTGCGTGTACTTATATCATATGTACTTACTGTGATAAACGTGTTCAGTGTATTTGCACATGTGATGAATTCACATTGTTAATGTATTTAGTATTTGTTTCTAAATACATTTACTTATTAATGTATTATTGTTTCATTTCCATCCATGTGTTGTAAACTTTACCAGCTGTTCAGCAGAGCGTTAGTTTTAAAATCTCTTCATTCTGATTGGACGTCGTCAGCGTCTCGATGACAGACTGAATCACTTCCTGTCTGAATCTACTGTACGTAATAAACTCTCTGCAGCGGCCTTGAAACTCAGATTGATTACGTTTCCTTCTCTGTGAACAGGAACCAAACCTCCGCTCTGGTTCTGATACTCGACACTGACCAGATGGCCGAGAGTGATTATGGCTGTCTGACTCAATACCTACCTGTGTCCATCTCTGCCCAACGCCGCCGCCGCCGCCACGAAGAGACGGCGCTGTTAACGTCGGCCCGGCCAACACATACACCCGCTGTGGGTGTCGGAGGTTTCAGATCGCTCAGTTTACACATTTTAGTGTCGTCACTGGACCATCATTGGAGGTGTTGATGGTGTCTCGGCGTGTTGATGGCGTTGATGGTGTTGATGATGTTGATGATGTTGATGGTGTCTTGGCGTGTTGATGGCGTTGATGGTGTTAGTTAGATAGATAGATAGATAGATAGATAGATAGATAGATAGATACTTTATTGATCTCGAAGGAAATTTAGGATGTTGATGGTATTGATGATGTTGATGCTGTTGGTGATGTTGATGGCGTTGATGGCGTTGATGATGTTGATGCTGTTGGTGATGTTGATGGCGTTGATGACGTTGATGATGTTGGTGGTGTTGGTGATGTTGATGGCGTTGATGACGTTGATGATGTTGGTGGTGTTGATGGTGTTGGTGATGTTGGTGATGTTGATGGCGTTGATGACGTTGATGGTGTTGGTGGTGTTGATGGTGTTGGTGATGTTGGTGATGTTGATGGCGTTGATGACGTTGATGATGTTGGTGGTGTTGATGATGTTGGTGGTGTTGATGACGTTGATGATGTTGGTGGTGTTGATGATGTTGGTGGTGTTGATGGCGTTGATGACGTTGATGGTGTTGGTGGTGTTGATGATGTTGGTGGTGTTGATGGCGTTGATGACGTTGATGATGTTGTTGGTGTTGATGGCGTTGATGACGTTGATGGTGTTGGTGGTGTTGGTGATGTTGATGGCGTTGATGACGTTGATGGTGTTGGTGATGTTGATGGCGTTGATGACGTTGATGATGTTGGTGGTGTTGATGATGTTGGTGGTGTTGATGACGTTGATGATGTTGGTGGTGTTGATGATGTTGGTGGTGTTGATGATGTTGGTGGTGTTGATGGCGTTGATGACGTTGATGGTGTTGGTGGTGTTGATGATGTTGGTGGTGTTGATGGCGTTGATGACGTTGATGATGTTGTTGGTGTTGATGGCGTTGATGACGTTGATGGTGTTGGTGGTGTTGGTGATGTTGATGGCGTTGATGACGTTGATGGTGTTGGTGATGTTGATGGCGTTGATGACGTTGATGGTGTTGGTGATGTTGATGGTGTTGGTGGTGTTGATGGTGTTGGTGATGTTGATGGCGTTGATGACGTTGATGGTGTTGGTGATGTTGATGGCGTTGATGACGTTGATGGTGTTGGTGGTGTTGATGGTGTCACGGTGTGTTGGTGTTGGTGGTTTCTGTTGCCTCCTGCAGAGTCATCGTGCTGCTGGTGTTTGTTGTGGTCATACTGGTGTCTGTGATGGTGAATTATGTCACAGCCTGCTGACATCAGAGCCGAGGCCGCGGTGACCTCAGCTGGTTGAAGATGTTTGAAGTGGTGAAGACGTACAGTCATCTGTGATTTCTGTTCGGGGGGGGGGGACTTTCTTACATGTGAAATATAATATGAAATCATGTGTTTTCACATGTTAAATATAGTTAACATTCAAGTAATGTGTAATGTTTACATGTGAAATATTACACGCACATAAAATATTTGTGTAGTAAGTTATATTTTGCGTATGAAAGCATGAATTTAACACGTGCTGCTCCGGTAATGACTGGATGATGAGGCTCGTTTTCATGGAGCTAAAAAGACCAAATCTGAGTCTGAATAATTTGCTGAGACGGATGTTTTGTCTCCTGGCAGGTGGCTAACGCTGCCTCCGTCTTCCTCCTCGTCACCGTGACAACACGGCGGTGTGTGATGCGTCCTCCCACAACCACGTTAACTTCACATGACCTCAGTCTTCAGCGTCTCTCTGAAGGTTTGATGATTTATCAGCTGATTAGTCAGCTGTGATCTGCTGGACACCGCTAACGGCCTCGATTAATGACCGACCCGCTGAAACTGGTTAATTGGGCGGTGGAGGGTCGTGGAGACGTCTGGACCAGTCCAGCAGTGAGCAGAAATGATCGGTTTGTTTAACCCGGATTAAGACTCAGACTAAAGGTTTAGGTTTATTTATAAATTAATTTTTAGAATAATATGAATCACCTCTTGGCGAAAAGTATGTGGACACCTGAACATTACAGCTTATATGTGATAGTTAAACTTGTCAGTCTAAAACTAACTAAAATCTAACATTTCACAACAACATTTACTGCATTCCACTGGTAATAAATTCATATATTTAACAGGTAAAATATAATATTTGAAATGTGAAATTTATTTCACATACACTTTCTTGTACATTATTCTACCTCTACCTTTTGCACTACCCTCATTCCCACTACAACCAAACTTCCATATTTGCACTAGAACTTATAACTTATCTTTACTTAACTTTTCTGTATACTTGTTGGTATAAGCTAAGTATACTGAAGTATATTTTTGTTAAGTTTAACTCTGATGAGTACATAAAAAGTAATCTGAAAGCATACACTCTTATTTTAAGTTTAAAAGAAGTATACTAATAGCACACTTGAATATACTTCTTTTTTGTGAGGGTGATTATGTATTGTGTATTTAACGTTAACATCTTAGATATATTCTCATTGTTGTGGACACGGTAATATTTAGGAGGAATCTCGTTGGGCCTCAATGACCAAAATGGAACAACGTGGAAAATACACACTGGACCTTTTGTGCATAGTTGTCAATGCAGAAAATTCCCGCACCGCATTTTCGCATCAATGTGCTGAGAAACAGCTTTAACAGACAGAACTTTCTCAATAACGAGCATTTAATCCTTCAGTCCAAACATGGAGTCACATGGTTTTCACTTTGTTAAGGGAAGAAATGAATGAGAGGAAGTTGAAGAGTAGGTGGGAGTGAGGCTGCAGAGAAAAGAAGAAGAAGAAGAAGAGGCTCTGATTAAATATCCACATGTTAAACTGAGTCCATCTTCACTGCTGCTACTTCACTTCAAAGTTTCCATTTCATTCAATATTTCCTCCATAAACTCCGGTGGTAGTTCCTAACATGAGATTCAGGATTCACTCAGTGGAAAACCTCCAACTGGCTCCATAGTTACTGTCAATGGTAACCCTGTAGTCACACTAGAAACAGAGGAAATCAGCAGGAAACAAACAATCTGTATTTCTAAATGATCTATAACTGTCTATCAAGCTCGTACTCCGAGTTTATTTCAATCAATCAATCAATCAATCTTTATTTATATAGCACCTTTCAAACAAGTCAAATGCAATTCAAAGTGCTGGACAGACGATTGATAAAAATGTAGAATGTTAAAAATGGATTTAGAGACTAATGCACCAAAACAACCCATATAAAAGTTCATTGAATAAGAAAGCAACAAGAGATGGGCACCCGAGATAATAGAAGATAAATAAAATACAAGGAAATCAAAAATAACAATAAAAATAAATAAAGAAAAATTATGAAACTACACAAAATAAGCAGATTGTATCAAAATAATAAAATTTTAATAAAACAAAATAGAATAAAAGAGATAACAATGATCAGCAAAGTAAAAGAGTAAAATAAACACTATAATGATGATGATAAATAAAATAAGTATTAAAAATAAAAACCATAAAATTATAAAATTTTATAAATCTTTATTTAAAGATATATTTGTAGCATGGACTCATGTCTATCTGCAGAGGAGGAAGAAGTACTCAGATCTTCTACTTGAGTAAAAGTACTACTACCACAGTGTAGAAATACTCTCTTACAACTAAAAGTCCTGCACTACAAAGAATTAAACTTAAAGCTACTACGAGTAACTTTAATATTGAGTTGATTCTGGACGAAAGCGGTCGTGTTTCTGAGCACCAGAGTCCATTTAGAAAACCTCTCATTTTACTGCAGCAGGGTCTGAAGTACCAAAAGTAAAAGTACCCATTCTGCCGAATAATATACATTATTGTATTATAGTTATTGATGCATTAATGTGTTCATCACTTTAATGTTGCAACTGACTTTATATTAGGGGTTACCGGTTACCGCTTTTATTGTGATAGTCTGAGTAACGTGACGTCATATCCGTTCCGTATCCGTCAACCAAAACAAACCTCAGCGAGCCGAAACGAGAAAGTAGAAGGTGGAGTTAAAAGTACAATATTTCCCTCTGAGATGTAGTAGAGTAGAAGTAGAAAGTAGCAGAACATGGAAATACAAATACTTGAGAATTGTACTTGGGTAAATGTACTTTCCTTCACTGTCTAAATAAAGGTTTTGACGACTGATATTCAAACACACATCTCCGACCTAAAGTATGAATCTGCAATAACAAACCAGAAGCTCACGATCAAGCCTGGTTTTATATGTGATATTAATATATATTTAATATATAACAAGAGATAACATCATAATGTCATTAGTTCTGCAGGTATTTGGTCATAAACTAAAGTACTGGACACATTAAAACGTTGACCTGAGTCATAAAAAGTGTGTTTTTATTTCACTGCGTCTTTAAAGAGCCACGAACCAATAAAGGTTCTGAACCGTGTTTCTCAGATTTAGAGGATTTTCTTCTAATACTTGTTTACGTTTCCTGACTTCTTGTGATTCAGTGTTATTATCCGTTTAGTTTTCTGAGGTTGTTCTTGTGGGCGGACCGGCGGATGCAGAGCGTCCTGGCCGCGGTGCAGATCAGTTTTCCTGGCGGGCCGGGTCTATGTGCTGGGTTCACTAGGTGTTTAGTGGCGACGCAGGACTGCCAAGTATGATGTTACAGCCGTCCCATGTTAATGTTCATTCAGGAAGGAGCTTTACTGGCGGAGCGGCGGGGGGGGGGGGAGCCGGCCAGCTGTGAAAACACCGTTAAAGAGGCTTTAGTGCTCATTTCACCAATACTTTACGTTTACTTATTGGAGGGGAAAAAAAGAAATTAATGGACTATGAGCTGGGCTTTTCCTTATTGTCCTTCCATCAGACGTCTCCATATGTGCCAGCGAGCGTCCGTCCAACTGAAACCGGATCCTGAAGTTCCACGTACGGAGGCGCTGGCCTTTCCCCCCCCCACTCCTGTTCTGGGATTAACGTTTGGCTCGTGAACGCAGCTCGCTCCCCTCAGAGCGGCGGCCATGTTGAATCACGCTGTAAACGTTTACCTCGGAGACGGACGCAGAGGGGGGGGGGTGAAGGACGTCCTGCTGCTGGAGGACACCGGCGTCCTCCTCAGGGAGACAATGGAGGCTCATGATGTTGTAAAATACTGCCGTTTGATTGGCCGGCAGCTGTGTGTTAAACACCTCAAACATGGTTCACACTGCAGGTTGGCATGGCAACGGGATTGATGCTCACATTACGCCACCCCTTAACTTAACTGGAACCTCCTTAAAACCTCCTCAAGGACTGAGACCTCCTCAAGGACTACTGAAAGATGCTGAAGGAATCCTGGAACCTCTTCAAGACCTCCTGGAACTGACTGAGGACCCTTCAAGGACCTCAAGGCTCCTGGAGATTAGAGTTAAGGAACCCTGGAGCATTTCCAATGACCTCTGCAGCCATGTTTTAGCACAATGATAAAGATAAAGTTGTAAAATAACTAACAGGAGTCCTGAGAAAATATGTTTTTTAATCTTTTGTGTGCAAGATAATAAATATATCATCTTTCCAACCTGATCTCACGGGAAGGCGTATTAATACCACGACATTACACGGACATTCTGCGTGTCATCAGGACGCATTTTAGACTTTTCACGTGTCATTTTTACGCCACGTAACAACTACGGTAACGTCCGCAGTTACATACAGGCAACAAAACCACTTAGTTAGGGTTAGGAAAAACATCGTGGTTGGGCTTAAAATAAGTACGTAAACACGTAAACTAAATAAAATAAGTACGTAAACGCGTAAAACAAGTAAAATAAGTACGTAAACTAAGTAAAGTAAGAATGTAAACTAAGTAAATTAAGTACGTAAACACGTAAACTAAATAAAATAAGTACGTAAACATATAAACTAAGTAAAATAAGTACGTAAACACTTAAACTAAATAAAATAAGTACGTAAACATATAAACTAAGTAAAATAAGTACGTAAACACGTAAACTAAATAAAATAAGTACGTAAACATATAAACTAAGTAAAATAAGTACGTAAACACGTAAACTAAATAAAATAAGTACGTAAACACGTAAACTAAGTAAAATAAGTACGTAACCACGTAAAATAAATAAAATAAGTACGTAAACACGTAAACTAAGTAAAATAAGTACGTAAACACGTAAACTAAGTAAAATAAGTACTTAAACTAAGTAAAATAAGTACGTAAACACGTAAAATAAATAAAATAAGTACCTAAACACGTAAACTAAGTAAAATAAGTACGTAAACACGTAAACTAAGTAAAATAAGTACTTAAACTAAGTAAAATAAGTACGTAAACACGTAAACTAAGTAAAATAAGTACGTAAACACGTAAACTAAGCAAAAGTAAGTACATAAACACGTATGAAAATTGTGTGAGGACATCATGTAGTTATAAGAAAGATAAAATTGTAAATTGCTCCTGAAGTCCTGAAAATAATATTTTTTATCTTTTCTGCATAAAATAAAAATCATCTTTTGGGACCTTTTGAGCTCCAAAATTCAACATTATAGTGAGTACTTTTACTTTTGATACTTTAAGTACAGTTTAGTACAGTACGATAGAATTTAGTCTGAAGGACTTTAGAGTATATTTATACTGTAGTATTTAAGGATGTGAGTACTTGTTGCACCACTGCTGCTAGTTGTGTTCTGGGGGGCTTTGACTGGAGGTCAGAGGTCAGAGGTCAACCTCCACACCAGGAGAAACAAAGAGCTTTTAAAGAGAGATCACACACACACACACACACACACACACACACAGAGAGGAGTAGGTTTGTGGGCGAGAGAGGAAACAGCCCATCAGTTTAAATGTCAGTGAGCGACCACATGTTGAGAGTCAGCGACGTGGGTGAGATCTGACTGGTTAATACTAGACTCACTCCTCGCCACGCCGCCGCTACAGCCAGCTGAGCGTTCTTCTTCTCTGACGGCGAGCTGAGCGTTCTTCTTCTCTGACAGCTGCTGCAGCTGCTTGTTATTGCAAAACTAAAAGTGCAACCAATTAGAGGTGCAGCACAAAGTTCTGCTGCTAAGCCGGGCTGAGTCCGGGCTGAATCCGCGCTCCGCCGAGAGGATCAGCCGAGATGAGCTGCGGCTCTCTCAGACATTAATACCTCGCCGTAGATCTCGCCGTTAAACCCGCCTGCTCTCTGTCCTTCAGCGGAGTCTGCCGGGACACCGAGCGGCCAAAAAATCAACTCGTACAAGATTGTTGGGAGTAAGTGAGGAGGATGGATGTGTCGACAGGAACCATCTGGAAACCATTACACAGTTCTTCTTCTCTGGCTGTGAGAGGTGCGGCAGGACGAGCAGCGTCCGCGGGGTTTCTTCTTCTACTGTCTGAACTTTAGTTCATCACCAAACACTCTCCGTAACACTATAAATGATCCTGATCTGATCTGGGCACAGTGACCTCACCACCAACAAGCACCTGGTGAACTACCGTTTAATACGCTCTGTTTATGTTTATACAGTCAGCCTCTGCAAATATTAAATATATATACAGTATATATAAGTACTATATAAAGTACACTGAAGAAGAAGAATGGATCGCTGGTAGTGAACGGGCAGATAGCGGTTGAAGTGATGCACAATTCATGGTGCTACCCTCATGAAAAAGTAGTATACTTTAAGTTTATATACTTAAGTAAAGTTCAAGTATACTGTATAGTTATAATATAATCTGATATAAGTTTATTCAAGTGTGCTTTAAGTATACTTCTTTTAAACTTAAAATAAGAGAGTATACTTTCAGTTTACTATTTATGTACTTATCAGAGATATACTTAACAAAATTATACTTAAGTATACTTGGTTTATACTGACAAGTATACAGAAAAGTCTAAGTATACTTGGTTTATACTGACAAGTATACAGAAAAGTCTACGTATATTTGGCTTATAGTCCTACTTGTACTTAATCTTTTGATCGAGATATACTTAAGAAAAGTATAATTAAGTATTCTTATTCAGACTTGAATCTCTGCTAAAAAGTGGGCTACAAGTATACTTTCAGTATAAAAACTATTACACTAGTAGTTTACTAAAAGTATACTTTAAAGTGTACTTTCATAAGCTAAAAAGTGGGCTACCAGTATAAAACTAGTGAACTATCAGTATACTTATAGTATATTTACAGTACAAAATATAACTTGGCTGTAAACTAGTTGTGTACTCAAAGTTTACTACTCTTACACATAAAGTATACTTTTATAAACTAAAAAGTTGGCCAATTTAGTCCCAAGAAGTATTAAAGTAGTACACTTACAAGTATACTACTAGTACATTGATATTAGTATAATTACTACATAAAGTATACTTGGGAAATATACTTGAACTTATGTATAAACTGGAAGTATAATACTTTTTCGTTCCCCTGGACATTCGTAGGAAAACGCACGAAAAATACGTTAAAAAAATCAGTCGTGTTGAGAGTCACGAACAAAAAAGGGAAATTCGTGTCTACAAACACAAATCAGAATTTTCATGACTATTTCATGAACTGCTGGGAGAACTGAGTCGGACGTACACATGACACGCCAGAAGCAAGAACGACGTTCTAATTGCACGCAAAATGATTTACAAATTAGCGCGTCATTCATACGACATTTGGTGCGATCGGTTGTTTGTTTTTGTCTTATTTTGGAGCTTGTTTAGAGGCTGTTAAAGAAGAACAGTAGTCTGATGTACTACT
Source organism: Sebastolobus alascanus (assembly GCA_916701645.2). Lineage (NCBI taxonomy): Eukaryota > Metazoa > Chordata > Actinopteri > Perciformes > Sebastidae > Sebastolobus > Sebastolobus alascanus. The sequence continues at coordinate 170,051 of CAKAOJ020000511.1, forward strand.
ACTAGATGTAGAGCGGTTATAAGACGCCACGTATCTCCGCTTCCACTATCTGTGCTATCTATCTTACAACCGTCGCAGCATCCTGTGTTTAGTGCCGTTTGGGATTGGTTTAAACCCATTTTAGAGGCTGAAGTTGTAAAGGTGTTTCCAAAACAGCCACCAGACTTCAGTCAGTTTCATCTGGTCATGTTTCTTCCTCTTCTTCAGTCTCTCAGCAGGTCTTCACTTCCTGAACATGGAGTTATGTTTCAGTCAGGAGGAGCTGGTTGGACGTCTGTGACCCTCAACAGCTTCCTGATAAATCACCATCAACCGTCCTGCGTCTGTTTCTGGTCTTCCCTCTCTGTCGAAGGATCCTGACTGGATTAAAGCCAGCAGTGTGGGGATCTCCTCTTCCTCCTCCTCCTCCTCCTCCTCCTCCTCCTCGGAGAGACCACAGCATCCTCTCATGGCTCCCAGAGACGGTGTTAAAGTGTCAGCTGAGTCCTGTTTTACAGCTCTGAGTCCGTGTTCAGCTTTATTTGTTACTGTTTGTGTTGTTTCCATGTGTGAGGAAGAGGAGGAGGAGGAGGAGGAGGAGGAGGAGTGGTGTTAAACCCAGCAGCAGCTCTCCGGAGGTCCAACAGGATAATTGGTGATTGATGATGTCGGCGTGTTTGGAGGAGCTCTGAGGGAAACCGTCGATAACGGATCAATACTATTAACTGATCAACAGCTTCACTTCAGGCTCCTCAGAGTCACTTTGTTCTTGATGTTCAACAGTAAACCGTCAGACAGGAAGTAGAGGAAACATGCTGACGGCTGGTCAAAGATAATCTACTCATAGGACTCACTTCATTGTGGTTTTTGCACAATTTGTAAAATATTCACATCATGAAAATCGAGTTATTACAAGAGTAAAGGATAATTTTCAGTCAAAAATCAGCATAGATAACAGCTACTACAGTCCTGTAAACTATAAACACTGTAAGTGGACAGATTACATGACATGACTCCAGGTGGCTTCTTGCATTTTAGAGGGAAAAAAACACAATTCAAATCGTCCTAAAGCCTAAAAAACGTTGATAGAGGCGTCCCTCAGGGATGCGTTGTAGATCCTCTGTTATTTACTCCATAGATTATGTTAATATTCAAACTGAGCGCTGCAGCGTCGTTTTATTATATTTGCACTGCAACCTGCATTTATTTATGAACACTCAAATCATAATTCCTCCTGAAACAGTGAATCTATAAAGTGTCTACGTCTTTGGAGAGATTGAAGATAAACTGAACTGTGAAAGTTTAATAATGAAGATACTTATAAGATGATGATGATGATGATGATGATGATGATGATGATGAGGATGATGGTGTAGCAGTGTAGCCAACTTAAAGAAAGGCTCACCTAAAATAATGTATATCCATTTAAGTGTCGACTATATTTAAAATATTTCCCGACAGCAAACTGAACTGTTTTAGTCATCTGATCCTGCTGTCTTTGGAGAGAACAGAGATAAGTTTCACTTTCAGTTCAGTTCCCCGTCAGAAAGGAGAAAGAGAGGGCCGTCTGACGGAGAGATAAAGTGGTGAAACTATTCTAAATATAACGTACACTTAAAGAGACGGTATGTAAGTTTTTAATGTGCAACCATAGCTAACGTTGGGTTAGAACCAGAAACTCCGGACCTGTTTAAATCTCTGAATGTGGCTGATTCAGAGGTCTGGAGGCAGCCTAAAACATTCCTCAGACCCCTTCATCTAAACTGCTCCATGCCAAACCAACCTGACCTCACGCTAGTCCTGATTCCATCCTGAAACCTGAAACCTGAACCAGGTCCTATCCCTGGAATACAGTCCCCACGATGAACAGTCAGTGGTGAGGTGATAAGGCGACCTGAGTTCTTCCAGATGACCTGGTTCTGTTTGATGGAAACATTCAAACACTGACTGATTAACATGAAAGCAGAGCGAAGGCTTTGATTGGACCGGCGGGACGATAACAGCAGATAAAGACTATAACAGGAAGTCTCTGAACCGGAGTCGGTCTGTCCTGTTCTACAGAAACGTTTCTCTCCCCGTCAGTTACTTCCTCTTACTGTCTTTAAAATGAATCAAATATTTATAACACATTGTGTGATAAAGAAGACCTGAATCTATAATTTAAACAAACAAATAATAATGCACATTAAAAATAAATTTATTTGGTACACATGCTTTATTTTACCAATCAACTTCTACAACAACTATGAGCCATAAAATTATAAAATATGCAAAATATTCTAAAACCCTATGTCTTAAACTCTCTCGGACATTTTTCGAATACATTTTGGCATTTTTATGGCCATTTTTCTGCATCTTTTAGCCTTTTTTCTGTTTTTTTGCCTTTATTTGGACATTTTGGGCCTTTTCTGACATTTTTCGTCCTTTTTTGGACATTTTTCAGACATTTTTCGTCCTCTTTTGGCCCTTCTTCAGACATTTTTTGGACATTTTTCGGCCTTTTTTCAGACATTTTTCGATAGTTTTTTGGCCTTTTTTTCGACATTTTTCTGAAATTTTTCAGACTGATTATATGTAAATATATATATATATATATATATATATATATATGTAGATAATTTTCATCATTTTCTGTGTCCCTGAAGTCATTTTTCTACCTTGGCTGTAGTTTCCCGCCCTCCAAAAAAAGATTACAATTCCATTGAGACCATTTCCAGGAAGTGACATCATTGTTGTTTTTGGAGGGAACTCAGAGGAGTAAAGAAGGGTGAGGATAAACTTTCTCTCATGTCTCTTTTTTCCATGTTTCATGATGTTAGTCTGTTTATCACACTGTTAAAGTTTCATCCTGTTCAGATAAATTATGAAGAAATTTGGTTCGATCAAAAACATTTAAAAACATATTTGATATAGTTATAAAAGTTGTGTTGACGTGTAGAAGGTTAACTAGATCAATCTTGTTTTTCAATGCTTGATCAACGCTTTGTTTCAACATGTTGTGTTTGTTTAAGAAGACTGAAGTGAAGTTGGGTTGTGGTTGCAGAAAAGAGAGTATTTAGAGAGCGAGCAGCTGCAGAAGTCATCAGTGAGAGACTTTTATCGATCAGTAACTCTATCAGATATATTATGTTCAGCGGGTCCTGCGGGGAGTCTTATCATTCACCTTAATGCTTGTATTTGTTCCAGCTGCTCGTCTGCAGCCAAGAAACACTTGAAATATCAGGTTAGAGGGATGAAAATAGACAGATCTGGTTCTGATCCAGAACGCTGCTGAACCACTTACAGGACATAAATAAGTTCTGACAGCTCCTGATATTAACTTTAAGTGGTTCAGTTCTCCGTAGTGAGCCAGAAATACTGAAAACCAGACTACAGGACTACCAGACTACAGCGGACCCCTCAGTCTCTGCACCATGATGGACTCTAAATCAGACTACAGGACTACCAGACTACAGCCGACCCCTCAGACCCTGCACCCTGCTGGACTGTAAACCAGACTACAGCCGACCCCTCAGACCCTGCACCCTGCTGGACTGTAAACCAGACTACAGCCGAGCCCTCAGACCCTGCACCCTGCTGGACTCTAAACCAGACTACAGGACTACCAGACCAAAGCCGACCCCTCAGACCCTGCACCCTGCTGGACTGTAGACTAGTCAAACACTGGACTACCACACTACAGCCGTCCATCAGACTTTTTGTAACACCACTTCCACCAGTTCAACTCAAACCACCATCTTTTCCAAAACCGAACTCAATAGTTTTATTTTGAAAAGACTGGAGCAGAAATTGACACGTGTCACCCGTTGCTGGACATTCTTAGGAAAACACATTCAAAATACGTTGTTGAAAGTCGTGCTGAGCGTCACAAAAAAAAAGGGAAATTCGTGTCTATGAACACGAATCAAATAGATTAAATTTCACGAATATTTCATGAACTGCTGTGAGACTGAGTTGGAAGAACAGAAGCTGTTAAATGTGAACGTTTTTTTTTTTTACTTTTTTCAGACATTTTTTTAGGCATTTTTCCAAACTTTTTCAGAAATTTCTCAGACTTTTTTTAAGTTGTTTTCTGAGTTTTTTTTCCAGACATTTTTTGGACAAGTGTCAAACTTTTCTTTTGCCTTTCTTTGGACTTTTTCCGGACATTATTCGAACATTTTTTTGGACTTTTTTTTTTACATTTCTTTGATTTCTTTTCATTTTTCAGAAATTTTTTTTGACAATTTTTAAACTCTTCTTTTGCCTTTCTAATGCTTTTTTTTGGCCTTTTTTCCGAACATTATTCGGACATTTTTCTGCCTTTTTTTCTGACCATTATACGGATATTATTTGGGCATTTTTAAGACTTTCCCTGAAATTTATTGGACATTTTTTGGACTTTTTTTGTAGTTTTTTACAGATTTTTTTTTTTTCAAACCTTTATTCTGCCTTTCTTCAGCCTTTTTTACGGACTTTTTATCAGACTTTTTTTGGACATTTTTCAGACTTTTTTAGGACATTTTTCTGGACATTTTCTTCCTTTTTTTCGGTCATTTTTCTGACTTTGAACAAGCATTCGATGCCGTCTTCCAGTCGTGAACAGCTTCCACTCATACTGACAGATTCTTGGTTGGTATCCAGAAAGTTCAATAATCACCAGATTAGTAAACTTTAATACCAGAGGAGCTTAATGTATCTAAAATGATGCATAAGACACGTTGTGTTTAATCTCATATATCTGTTTAAAGTGAAGCTGAGATCTAATGTGTGCGTATTTAAAGGTAATTTCCAGATCGGTGTATTAAAGCAGGACAGATCTGTGACCTGTGACGGGAGCAGGAAGGTCACGTTAAAGGTGATAAAATATTGAAGTGACCTCCTTTCCCCCCGTCGGAGCCGAGGAATTTTCCGGGTTATAATTCCATTTGGCAGATCTGATTACAACCTGGACCGCTTCCACAAAAACCCACCAAAGATGGACCCGGCGAGTCAAAGCCGCCGCCGTCGCTCTGATTGAATTCCAGTATTTTCTTTCCCCTCCAGAGAAGCCAAAGTTTGATCTTTACTAATTGATATATCCCGGCTCCGCACATGAATCTCACAGAGCTCATACCTTGGGCCAATTTAGCTGTTCCACTGGCTGAGTTTTAATTGAGTCCACATTAAAATTTACTTATAAAATAATAATGGGCTCCCATGCAAATGAGCCCATCCCGATATTGCTGCGGCTGCATTTGCATATCCACAAGCAGTCTGGGAGTTCAGAAATCAATATAGATGATTAATAATATATGGGCTACAGGAATAATTAAATCCATTTGATGCACGGACTCAGTCAGCCTTGGCAAACCAAAGGTGCAATTTTGCCACAATCTAATTTAATACAAGTTGCCTGGATTGCAGTTTCAATTACAAGGATTGAAATAATAATAATGTGTGTTAAAGAAAAAAATTACACTTTCAAATATATGTTATTTCATTTCATTTCATTGAATGCATTACCTCTTTCTTCACACATTAACATACTGAACCAAATTGCTAAATTAAACTGCTCTTTAATTTATTGCGGAGGCATTAAAATGTGCAGCTCGTCTGACGTGTTTACTCAGTTTACAGACGCAATGAGTCAAACGTGGACGTTTATTAAAAGACAGAATAACGTGAGAACATCCAGCTGTGGTTCAGTAGAGAAGACATCCATCTCTGTAGGAGAATAAAACAACATTACTGAGACTTTCTGTTAATTAGTCGCTGAACTGGATCCCAAAATAATGTTGTTATCACACTGACGGCTGGAATTACACACAATATCAATATATATATAATATATGATATATAATATATACTGGAGACCAAATAAACACATTCATTCACATCCTGAGGTGCGTTCAAGGCCCCAAACTTTGTGTTGGAGGTCAAAGTGCTCTGATGGAGATCTCACAGAGTTTATCTGCTTCAAGCAAACAAAGGTAGTCGGTCTGAATCCACCGTACTTTCTATAACTTATAGTACTTAGCCGATGATTTATGTATTACATAAAGAGACTTGCTCTTTTTGCTATTTGACTGGATGTTTTGTGATGATAAAAAATAAATAAAATTAGTTTTCTCGCAACGGATAATCCAAAAATTCTTATCAAATTCTTATCAAAACATCAGTTTACAAACTCTCACATTTTAATAGGCTACTCTATCAAAATGTAAACACAAATACAAGCCAAGTACACCTTTCTATTGGCAAGAATACTTCATTATACTTTTTTCTTTCTTGATGAAAAGATTAAGTACAAGTAGGAGCCAAGTATACTTATGTATAATTTTGTTAAGTATATCTCTGATAAGTAAAAAGTAAATTTAAAGTATACTCTCTTATTTTAAGTTTAATGGAAGTAGACTAATAGCAAACTTGAATAAACTTCTTTTTGGTAAGGGAAATCACAGCATGTCTTTTTCTCTGGTGTTCCTCAAGGTCTTGGTGTCTTAATGTGGTATTTTGGAGGGATTATTGATCATTTTATCAATTCTCCAGTGGTAAAAAATGGTTAAATTTAGCACCAAATCTGTGAAACAAATGGTATCAACCCAAAAAATTACTGCAACAACTTATGAGACATAACAGAGCATGGAGATGACCATCATATACTTCTATCATCATGTTCTATGCTCTTATACACTATTTCTGATTCATGACTAGAACAACTTGACTAAAAAGACTAAAACGGGTCTATTGAGGGTTAAACAGGTGATGCAGCACATTTACTGTGAACACCTGAGGCTCCGTCACCTGGAAGTAAACAACAAGACAGTAAACGTGAGGAGGAACAAGTACTCACATCTTTTAGCAGTAATTTTACAGTGGTATTTGTAGTTTTACTTGTGTTTTCTTCTTCATGTGATGTTTCAGGACTTAAAGTTTGATTCTGTAAAGGAACACAGAGACTATAATGAGAGAGCAGATGAATGAATGAATAAGTCTTTAATATATTCTCCTCTCACGCTGAGAGAGTTTGTCAGGAACCTTCTGGACTGATTCGACCTTTAAATCAAACCGCTGAACCGTCTCAGGAACAAACGCCACCCTCCTGTTTGTGTCACCTGACTCCACCTGTGGGTCACATGACTCGTCTCATCAGCATTCAGCCGGCGTCATCGGCGCCGATCTGGAGCTCGCCGCGGTTCGGGGAGTCTTGGGCGGCGGAGGAGATGAGATTATGACCATTACGTTCTTGACATCCTGTTACGTGGCGGCTCTGCCAAGGCGATGTCAACAATGCCCAGAATCCACTGCTGCCCCGTAATGAATGCACTCCAACATGTAATGACTGAGTAATCACATTATTTGCAGTCTCGACTTTATTCTGACGGAGCGGCCGCCCGCATCTGTGCTCCGTCGGTAATTGCCAGGCCGGGGCGGCGAGCGCGAGCAGCATTTGCATCCTGCACTGGGGAGTTGCATTGCAAATGATTATGCTGAATTGTTTTTGCAACAGGAATGTCCAATCCAATAAAGTTAATGATCTCGAAAGACATGGAGGGGAGAGGAGGAGGAGGAGGAGGAGGAGGAGGAGGAAACTAAATCGATTAAAATGCAGATGTTCGCCATCCGACGGAGGCCGTGATGGCGGAGTCGTGTCGGTGTAATTAAGCCTTTCCAGGAACTCTGTCAGCTCCTCGTTCAGGTTCCTGTTCATCACGTTGTGTTCGATTTAAGAGAACTAATAATCCTCCTCGTCTCATTATCAACACTAACTAACTAACTATCTAACTAGTTTAACTCATTAACTCTAACTCATGAATCAATCTTCATTTAGAAACATCTGAACTGAATGTTGAGATTATCTCAAACATCCTCAGATGAGTTTTAAATCAGAGGTCCAGAACAACGTTGTTAATGTCTCTCATCAGTCTGTGTGGTGGTTGAAGGACGTGTCTGTTTACAGGCAGGGAGGCTCTAATGAAAGACACCATCCAGGTGCATCATGGGAAATGTAGGATCCAGTGTTTTACTGTCTTTCTGAACTGGAAAAATTGGAAGCAAGGCTGAGTGCCGTATCCAGGTCTGATTATACATCCATGGTCCACCATCCACCCCGACCTCTGACCTCTGACTACGCTGCAGTACATAAATGTAGAACTTCATGTACTTAAAAAACACTGAAAAAGCCTTCACCAGTGATTAAAATCCAGACACTTTAGTGAGACGTAAATGTTACCTAGTTTAACCACCCCTAGTAGATCGCCTAGTTTACCCACCCTTAGTAGATCGCCTAGTTTACACACCCCTAGTAGATCGCTTAGTTTACCCACCCTTAGTAGATCGCCTAGTTTACCCACCCCTAGTAGATCGCCTAGTTTACCCACCCTTAGTAGATCACCTAGTTTACCCACCCCTAGTAGATCACCTAGTTTACCCACCCCTAGTAGATCCCCTAGTTTACCCACCCCTAGTAGATCACCTAGTTTACCCACCCCTAGTAGATCGCCTAGTTTACCCACCCCTAGTAGATCGCCTAGTTTACCCACCCTTAGTAGATCACCTAGTTTAACCACCCCTAGTAGATCGCCTAGTTTACCCACCCTTAGTAGATCACCTAGTTTACCCACCCCTAGTAGATCACCTAGTTTACCCACCCCTAGTAGATCCCCTAGTTTACCCACCCCTAGTAGATCACCTAGTTTACCCACCCCTAGTAGATCGCCTAGTTTACCCACCCCTAGTAGATCGCCTAGTTTATCCACCCCTAGTAGATCGCCTAGTTTAACCACCCCTAGTAGATCACCTAGTTTACCCACCCCTAGTAGATCGCCTAGTTTAACCACCCCTAGTAGATCGCCTAGTTTACCCACCCCTAGTAGATCACCTAGTTTAACCACCCCTAGTAGATCACCTAGTTTAACCACCCCTAGTAGATCGCCTAGTTTAACCACCCCTAGTAGATCGCCTAGTTTAACCACCCCTAGTAGATCACCTAGTTTACCCACCCCTAGTAGATCGCCTAGTTTAACCACCCCTAGTAGATCACCTAGTTTACCCACCCCTAGTAGATCGCCTAGTTTAACCACCCCTAGTAGATCACCTAGTTTACCCACCCCTAGTAGATCGCCTAGTTTAACCACCCCTAGTAGATCGCCTAGTTTACCCACCCCTAGTAGATCGCCTAGTTTAACCACCCCTAGTAGATCACCTAGTTTACCCACCCCTAGTAGATCGCCTAGTTTACCCACCCCTAGTAGATCGCTTAGTTTACCCACCCCTAGTAGATCGCCTAGTTTAACCACCCCTAGTAGATCGCTTAGTTTATCCATCCCTAGTAGATCGCCTAGTTTAACCACCCCTAGTAGATCGCCTAGTTTACCCACCCCTAGTAGATCGCCTAGTTTAACCACCCCTAGTAGATCGCCTAGTTTACCCACCCCTAGTAGATCACCTAGTTTAACCACCCCTAGTAGATCGCCTAGTTTAACCACCCCTAGTAGATCGCCTAGTTTACCCACCCCTAGTAGATCGCCTAGTTTCACAGCTTGGTCTAAGTTTCGTGAGCGGGACGCGTCGCGCTGGACGGGCTCATTTGCATAAAGGACTGTTCCCCGCCTTTTCATTTTGAAAGAGCAACGGCCAAACTCCGACACTCGGCCGACCAATCGTGTAACTTCATCACTCAGTGACAGACTCTCCCTCTGAGGTCCTGACAAAAATACGGCATTCAGATACATGGTTCGTAGTCTAAATACTCACTAGAGCACCACATGTGGATTTATCCGCTGCTGAAAATAGTCCCAACTAATTCACTATTTCTTCCTGATTGTTAGATAGAAACTACAGCGAGCAGCTGTTTGAGGAGATCACTGATTCGTGTTTTTAAAGATTGACGTCTCCTGTAGGAACCAATGGGCCACAGACAGGAATTTAATGACATGAAGGGAAATATAGAATAACACCAGAGTTATTATTTAACTGGGAGAAAAAACATGTTCAGTTATTGCAGCAATAAAAACAACAAACTGTATAAAAACACGCTGAATATTCTATGAAACTGGAACCAGTTTGTATAAAATTACATTTTACGTATCATACATCACCATCACACACACACACACACACACACACACACACACACACACACACACACCATAAAGTGGACTTTTGTGTTTTCACATGTAATTAGCCGTCCTGCGTGATTAGCAGGTAAAACAAATTATGTGTTTTGTTGGCAGCAGATAAATCTGGTCTCAACTCGCCGTAATGACCCGTGTAATTTTTAAGCAGCGCCTACATCGCCGCTCTTTTAACACGTATCATTAGTGGGGTTGTATATTAGATATACATTCTGTGGCTTAATTTGGTCTCCCAGGAGCACTTGTAATGATGCAGCTGCCGGCTACAGGACACCTTTAATTTATTTATTTTAAATGTTGAGAGTAATTGAGTTCTTGAGAGATGTGAGGCGAGCCTGCTGCTGCTGCTGCTGCTGAAAAATGCATTAATTCAACAGCGCAATCTGTTGAGAGAATTAATACGAGGGGAGCTTCTAATGGGGAGAGAAGAGGAGGAAGAGGAGGAAGAAGGAGGCAGGAGTTTCTCCTCTAAAGTCCGGAGGAGTTATTTATCTCCCTCTGAAGGGTTATTTATTAGAGACAATCAGAGCGCCGTGCAGCGCGGCGCCGCGTCGCAGCAGCTGCAGGTGATGATAGAAATCATTTGTTCTGCAGATCTCATAACAGACGTCACGACGTCCTCAATAACAAAACGGTCAATAATGAAGACGACGACGGCGACGAAGGTGGCAGGTGGCGGAGAGCGTGGGCCGTCCTCTCTGATGATGATGATGATGATGATGATGTCAGGGGAGACATCATCGCCGCCGTCTCACCTGTAAACCTTTAAATGGAGCTTTAACGCTCCTTCACTTCTCTTTAGCTGTTAAACTGATCCTGGAGCAGCAGAAACACACTGTGTACATCAGTGTGTGTGTGTGTGTGTGTGTGTGTGTGTTTGTGTGTGTGTGTGTGTGTGTGTGTGGTTGTGTGTGTGTGTGTGTGTGTGTGTGTGTGTGTGAGCAGGTGTTGGGTATAAATAGACGTGCACCAGATGCTGAATGTGAAACAGAAACGACTGAACGTATCACCAGCTTGAGTTGTGTCAGGATTGATTTTCTGCTGTTAACAGATGAGAAGTTATGAAGTCTGACTCCTCCGTTTACTGGTACAACAGGACAGGATGTTACAGTCTGACTCCTCCGTTTACTGGTACAACAGGACAGGATGTTACAGTCTGACTCCGTTTACTGGTACAACAGGACAGGATGTTACAGTCTGACTCCTCCGTTTACTGGTACAACAGGACAGGATGTTAAATGTTGTTATTTTATACTGGCAAACAGTGACGGATGTATTCAAGGCACTAAAAGGCCTACTATGAAGGGGTACATGATTAAAAACACAGCGTGCATCAACCACACACACCAATGTATCCTCATTAGGGCTGTCAAAGTCAACACGATAATAACGTGTTAACGCAAATTCGTTTTAACGCCACTAATTTCTTTGAAGCATTAATGCAACTTGTGTTTTTTATAGTGTTTAAAGCTAGAGTGAAAATACTGGTATCATATGAAACTATAAAAACCAAGGAATCCATTGGTACCAACCCGAAAAATGTCCCAAAAAAGGCGGAAGAAATTCTGAATAAATGTAAAAAAAAAATCAGAAAAATCTCTGAAAAAAAAGCCAGAAAAATTTCTGAAAAATTGTCAGAAACAAAGTCCGAAAAATGTCCAAAAAAGTCCAAAAAATGTCCAAAAAGGCGGAAGAAATGTCCAAAAAGGTGGAAGAAAAAAAAGTCTGAAAAATCTTTGAAACAAATGCCCCAAAAAATGTCTGGCAAAAAAAGTCTGAAAAATGTCAGAAAGAAAGGCAAAAGAAAAGTCCGATACTGGTATCATATGAAAGCCTAGAAAACCAGATGAATCCATTGGTGCCAACCATGTCATGCTAGCTTGTAGCGATTCATTGCGATTAAATATTTTAATCGATTGACAGCCTTACTCCTCAAACAACGGTTCATCTTACAAAAGGTTTATTCCTCTTTTTCGCGCATTTTCCTACAAATGTCCAGCAGTCTTTTCAAAATAAACCTTCATCTTCACAGGGAAATCCTTAGTTAGGTTTAGTTAAAGATGGTGGTTTGTGTTAAAATAACTCCAGAAGTTCTGTAACTGAAGTACAGAAGTTACAATTAAATCAACGTTGACTTCTGGCCTCACACGGGGCACCAACATTGGTCTCCTGGTGAGAGTCTGGTGTTTTTAGACCCACCCATCCACACCAACCTCCTCCCTACACGCTGTTCACTGCTCTCTATACTTCCTGGTTCACGATTACGTGGATTATATACGAACTGATTTCATGGGATATATATGAATTACAGTGCATTACTGTTAGTAGGTATAGATACGAACGATGGATCAGAACAACCTGCACAGACACAGCGGTTTTTATCAGGTTCAAACAATCATCTACAGGTAAATACTATGAAGAGGCTTCAGTCAGACAGGAGTGTGTCCTGATGTTTATGGGGAAACACCTCATGGAGGATCTCTTGTTGGGTCTCTACCTGCTCTATATGAGATAACCCGTTATGATTTGAATATATAAGAATAACTTTAATTGAATTCTTTTGTTGAGTGTTTTCCTACTTGAGCATCGCAGTCACATCCAGGTGGAGTTTCCTCCATCGATGTTTTCAGTTCTGTCTGTGTAGGAGCCATTTTTGATAACTGAGCCCATGTATTCTTGTGCTTTTATTTTGAAGCTTTGTGCTCTTATTCTGAAGCCTTGACTCACCTGACCTATATAATTAGGATGGTGTCACAGGTGTCTCTTTTAGTTAATCAGCACACAGTTGTTCAACAGCTTCATCAGTTTCTGTTGTTTCCTGTAACTATATAACTGGATCATCATCAACAACCGGCTCAAACACGGTAAATACCTGAACTCATCTCTCTGTTCTACTGTTAGATACTTGCTCAAAGTATGTCCGTACCAAGACTTTTGATCAGTCTGAACAAATGTTGGGGCGTATTTCCTTATCACGGTAAATATCGTCTTTGGGCACAAACGGGTTAATCAAAACCAGAATCAACAGTTCTTTGACCTGTGACCTTTAAATGTATTTTATAATATCCTGCAGACTGAAGAGCAGCACCGATAACATGCAGCTTAAGACTGAACACAGTCAGTGTTCTATATTATCTTTAGTTTAGTCTAAAATCAGACGCTGAGATCATTAAGTTCTAAAATCAGTTTTCAGGTAAAGTTTGGGAGTCTGATTCTGTTTGTTTAGTTTGTAAAGATCCAGACTGTCCTCGTCTCTCAGCATCACGTCGGTCCACCGTCAGAGCCGTCCCGACCCGCGGCGCTGCAGCCTGTTTCAGGGCTGAAGCCTCTCCACGCCGCCACCCCACCACGGCGAGGAGGAGGAGGAGGAGGAGATGCTTCCTCTCTCTCTGCCTGGCTGCTTGTTGGCTGGTCTGGGTCCTGGGGGACCGGGCTTTGGACGGAGGCCCAGATCAATGTGACCTAAATTCAAATGCGAATTAGAGGCTGTCAGTCGGAGAGGACGGTGTGTAAATGAGCTCAGACAGCGCGAGGGCCCCGGAGGAGGTGGGAACCGGGGCCCCGTGTCCGTTGGAGATCTTTAATGAGTTCCAAATGGATGTCCAGGACCCGGGTCCCGGCTCCACGCCCTCCTGCAGGCCTGCAGCCAACTGAAGCCGGGATCAGGGAGCGGAGGTGCTGCGTGGGGGCCCGGGGCCCCGAGCCGGGCACCCTGGGAACCCGCAGAGGAAAGTCAAACACGTCGGCGTCCAAATGATTAAAATTCTTCAGCAACTTTTGTGAGATGAGCAGCTCTGAAGGGAAACAGGAAGTGAACGCAGCCTGACGGCGGTCAGACTTTAGCTTTAACCAACTGTTACACCAACGGTTGACTTAGATCAGCTCAGTGCTGAAGACAGACTGACTTTATCCTTTATTAGATCCCAGTAAACAGACACTGGGCAGATTAAACCCTGAATACAGTTGTAGCGTCGGCCCATTTGACCACGGAGATGAGAGCGACGGCCGGCTCGACCGAACGTTACAGCGATACGATAACGTTTCCTGTCCGTGACAGAGTTAGCATACAGCTTTAGCCGTGATGTCTAGCTCTGCTTTTCCTGCAATGTGTGAAACCCAAAGTGTTTCCATCCTTTACTGGATGTGTAGTGTTTACCACTTTGGATTTAACATGTGAGGGTGCAGGTCGTATCCACGACGACCCTCCAACGTTTTATACTTTCTGAGGTTTGTTTTGGTTGACGGATACGGAACGGATATGACGTCACGTTACTCAGACTACCACAATAAAAGCGGTAACTTCCTTCTACCTCCACATAGACTCAGATGAAGCAGATATATCGATTCTGGTGTTAAAACATCTGTTTAGAAATCGTAAAAAAAAAAAATCTTGATACAGAGGTGAATCTATTATTTTTCCACCACTAGAACCTCCAGTAGAGACGAGTGAGTCCAGTGAACGAGCTGCTTCTGACCTTTAGTTTACGAGTCTCCGTCGGCTCGTAGTGAATCAGTGTGAACTAACTTCAGGTTCAGAACCAGCTGAGGTCACGACTTCACCTCCGTGTAATAAAAGCCCTCCTCTCCTCTTTGTGTTGAAGTGTCCCGGGAGGGTTTGACGGGCTGAGGGTGTCCTCCTCCTCCTCCTCCTCCTCCTCCTCCTCCTCCTCCTCCTCCCCGGTGGAGCTGCAGTACAGAGGAGGTGGTGGTGGTGGGGGGGGGCTGCAGTAATTAGCATGCTGATTCTGCATGTAATCAGATCACCCTGGCATGCTCGCCGGCCGCCTTCTATACATCAGGCCGAGCGTCGGCGTGGGACTGCAGCAGCTTCTGATTGTCTTCAACGCAGCATATGCTAATTGTTGATTGTCTCCAATATTATATGCTAATTGTTAAGAATTAGCATAATTCATTAACATTTGGGCCCTAATTACACAATGAAAAAAGAGTGAAAAACAGCGCGCTGTGCTCCGACTTCCTAATGTGTGATGCGATTAATGCGCCGCTCATTTGCATCCGGAGAAGGAGCCTGAAATATTAAAAGTGTTGTTCAGAGGAAATGGTGATTAGTCCCTAATCAAATGTTGTTTCTGCCGTTTTAAAAGGTGTAACGGTGTCGGCCCTCAGGTGAGAGGAAGCTTCTGTCTCCGCTCTCTGAAACACGCCGAGTCGTCCCGCCATGCAAATGAGCCGCCGCGCATCAAAACCTGCAATTAGCTGAGCGAGATTTACAGAAACGTCTCGTCTTTGATGTCTGCGGTTTATCTCGTATTAATGAGACGCTCAAACAAAAAGAAACAACCAAACTGCTCTGATTTCATCAGGACTGTAGTCGAGGGTCTGTTCACGGCGTTTAGCTGCTGGCGGCGGCGTCTGCAGCACCGTGCAACCTGCAGCAATCTGAGCCGACATGAAGACATTAACACTGATACTGCACTGTAATATAAATACTCAAGTATAGTACTCCACTGTAGTATAAGTACTCAAGTACTGACTGCAAGGTAAACTCATCAGTGGGAATCTGCTCCGCTCAGATTGACGTATATTAAAAAGAGACTGATGGAGGAGGATGGGTCCAACAAACACAGGACTTTAACCAGGAGACCGACGTTTGGTTTGGAAGTTATGTTAGTGATGTCACCATTGTCGCGTGTTTTTTATTGACGTTTCCGTACGTGTTTTTATGTTGTTTCCGTACGTGTTTTTATGTTGTTTCCATACGTGTTTTTGAGTTGTTTCCGTACGTATTTTTATGTTGTTTCCGTACCTGTTTTCATGTTGTTTCCGTACGTTTTTTTGGGGTGTTTCCGTACGTGTTTAATCTTTACGACTTGAGATCGGTGCGTCCAGGATGGACTTCAGAGCCGATCGCTGGATGTAAAAAACACTCTGAACTTTTTTTTGGGAAACATTTCAGACGTTTTTCAGAAGTTTATATCGGCCTTTTCTCGGACATATTTCAGATTCGGATTTTTGTTATTTCGGACATAAGCATTTTTTCAGCCTTTTTTTTGACATATTTCGGCTGTTTTTTGTTTTCTGACTTTAATAGCCTTTGTTCGGACTTATTTTCTGACATAATTTTGCCTTTTTTAGAAGTTAGCATGCAGCTTTAGCCGTGATGTCTAGCTCTGCTTTTCCTGCAATGTGTGAAACCAAAAGTGTTTCCATACTTTACTGGATGTGTAGTGTTTACCACTTTGGATTTAACATGGGAGGGTGCAGAATGTCCGTGTAACGGTATTTATACGCCTTCTCGTGAGACCGGGTTAAATGTCCAGCAACATGTGTCAATTTCCCCTCATTACATGTATAGAGTCTTTTCAAAATAAACGTCCGTCTTCACAGGAAACTATTTAGTTAGGTTTAGGAAAAGATGGTGGTTTGGGTTAAAATAACTCCAGAAGTGCTGTAACAACGTTGACTTCTGGTTTCACGCAGGGCACAAACAGCGGTCTCCTGGTGAAAGTCTGGTGTTTTTAGACCCATCCATCCACCCCGACCTCCTCCCTACACGCCGTTCGTTGCTCAGGAGTTGATTTCATGGGATATATATGAATTACAGAGCATTACTTATAGTTGTTATAGCTACGAACGGTGGATGAGACCAGGCTGAACCAGGTAACTACTGAAACAGAGTCCTGCAGTAACCTGAACGTCTGTGTTGTTGGTTCCTGACGAACTCCAGGGCTCAGTGAGTGACACATGACGGATGCCAGTCTGTCAGACAGCAGGGTGAAGCTCTGAGTTCAGGGTTCTCCTGTTAACAGCAGCGGGGGCCGGCGGGGGCCGGCGGGACCAACAGGACCAACGAGACCGGGCTCTCAGGGCCACACATCAGGGGACGGGGGGGGGCTCCGTTAACTCGGAGGTAATTGAAGCAGAGCTTTTGTAAGAATCTGCTTCCAATCCACAGGAGAGAGGGCAAAGAGGGGAAGAATGAGAGCTTTAATGAATGGAGGCCGTCATTAAAATGATAACTATTTCCTCCGAGATCACTTCCAATTTAAATGTGGGGGGAAAAAGAGAAAAGGCGTAATTGAAAGATCTTTTTTTTCTTCTTCTTCTGCCATTCAAAGTGTGAATTTGAATGTGGGGGAGAGGAGGGAGGTTGTTTGTAGCCATAGCTCACTAGTTCCAATTACTCCTCTCTCCGCTGCTCTTAACGCCACCAGGGAGCGCCGAGCGCTTTAACCCCTCAGCCCAAAAGCCGGCGAGCAGACGTGTTTTCTTTGGACGGGCCGCGGTCAAAGGGAACAGATCCCTATCAGAGAGTTTGGAAACAGATTGAGGCAGACGTGAGGAATGACTTAATTGATAAACAATGAGGCTGGCGGGGGGATCGGCTCGTATTAACGGAGCAGCTGCACATACAGTCATATCTCAGGTCAGACAGGAAGTCATCAGCTGGAGGGGTTTTATCTGCAGCAGGTCATTCTCTGTTTGCTTTTAGTTAAAAACACTAAATGATCCACACCTCTTTAAAAACAACCTCTGTCCATGTTTTGTGTTACATTTACAGTAACTGAGCCCAAAACCTAAACCAACTGGAAGACGATGACTCACAAAACAAAAAACATTAGATTCATCTTGTTCACTCAAGATACAATATATATATAATTATATTTATTTCAACGTATCCTCATACAACGGTTCATATGATGTCTTATAAAAACATATTTCTAGGACTGTCAAACTTAACGCGATAATAACGCGTAAACGCAAATTTGTTTTAACGCCACAAATTTCTTTAACACATTAACGCAATCGATATTTCGGAGGTTGTAGCGGCACAATTTTAAAGCTAGAGTGAAGATACTGGTATCATGTGAAACTAGAAAACCTGATGAATCCATCGGTACCAACCATGTCATACTAGCTTGACGAGAAATGTCCGTAAATTGTCCGAAAAAAAATCTGAAAAATGACAGAAAAATGTTTGAAAAAAAAATCCCAAAAAATCCCGGAAATTGTCCGAAAGAAAGGCAGAAGAAAAAGTCTGATACTGGTATCATAAGAAACTAGAAAACCTAAGGAGTCCATTGGTACCAACCATGTCATACTAGCTTGTTGAGAAATGTCCCTAAATTGTCCCAAAAAAACCCTGAAAAATGTTCGAAAAAAATGTTCAAAAAATTAACTATTTTAATTGATTGACAGCCCCAATGTAAATATATAAAACCTTTCTTTAATCAGACCTGAGACACAACCAGACAAACAAAAGCACAACATCATCACAGACGTCGTTGTTTAAGTCCTCTGTAAACTCGAGGTGATCAGATTCAGACACATCTCGTCTCTTGATCAGTTTTGTTAGGAAGCTCGTTAATATGATAACTTTATAGGACTTTATAGTGCTGTATAGTTATATTATTGTAAGAACGAAAGAATCATGAGACCTCACACAGGAAACAACCCAACACAAGGAAAAGGAAGTCGTATTATTTCCTAGAAGCAGAACTCTGATAAACTGGAGCTGGTATGAGATGAGGAACAGCGATGGTGACCTACCTCCACAGCTCGGAGCTGCGAGTGTTTTTAACACGCAGAGTTCATGAGTGTGCTAATTGAAAGCCATTATGGGCCACATTATCCTACTGTCACACTGCAGGGACGCAGCTAGCGCTCTGCAGCCTGAGCTCCACTCACAAACCTGCAGCGAGTCCACCATCACTGTTTACAGGGTGTTCTAACAGCTGTCAGACAGATACACCACATTACATCTGACCGGCTGACGCAAACGCACAAACATTGCACGAGACAATATTTACCAAAAAGCACAAGAATGCATGAGATGAACTGATGCAAGCGTCTCCGTGTTGCTCGATATTCTTCACACAATCGAGAGCTGGGGCGTCGGCGTGTTTATCAAAGAAATGACTGATCATAATATCAGCCTTATTGGTCTCAACAGAAATGCCACAACCATCTTGCAGATTACTCCTTGATGAGGAAAATGCAATTAAAACGTCAAGTGCGTTTTATTAGATTCTACCCACCCTGCAGGGTTTTAGCAGCCCCGGGAGTCCCTGGATGCTCGGGCGATGGATGGCATATATAGAGCTGCGAGCAACATTAGGAGAGCCGTGCCAAAATAACAGCCGCTCGCTCCCCGATGAACCGCCTTTCATCACCATACAATGCTGAATGTGTACATGCAGGAGGGCAGCAGCCTCACTGGGAGGCTTCACTCTCTTTATATAGACGGGTATAGATGGAGACTGCTCTGTGTTTCCATTATGGAAGATCACTGTATGTTCAACGTGTTCCTGCAGGCTGACAAAGCTTTTACACCATGTTGAAACATCAGTAAAGTCGCGTCCTTATCACATCTACTGTGTGAAGACAATACCGGTAATTCAGGAAGCTGCAGCTAATAATTAAAGGTAGAGATTATAATATTTTATGTGCATTTGAAAGTAATCAACTGGAATATTGTGCAGATACATGAGATCGATTAAAGTCTGCAACTCATGTTTAACTTGTGTTAACTTCAGCTGTAAAGAGGGAATAAAAAGGCAAACGTTTGTTTCCTGAGATGAAGGACGTTAATATATGGTGCACTATATTTACTACAATACTGAGAGTCTGAATTCTTAGACTTAGTTCCTCAAAAAATCTCCAAATTGAACAAAAACAAGTCCATGACATGTACACGACTTTCTGCTAATAATCAATGTAACGCGTCACATTTTATAGATGCAAAAATTAAACATGTCAGTGATGAAACAAAGTTATTGTTATTCATAAAAGTCTGAAATCTCAGTTTAACGTCAAACTTCTGAGTGTCTGTTTTGCAGGAAAGAATAGATCAGGGAATCAGGGCTGTCAATTCATTAAAATATTTAATTGCGATTACTCGCAAATTAATCAAATTTTTTATCTGTTCTAAATGTACCTTAAAGAGAGATTAGTTAAGTATTTAATCCTCTTATCAACATGGGAGTGGACAAATATGCTGCTTTATGTAAATGTATGTATATATTTATTATTGGACATCAATTAACAACACAACATTTTTCAGCCTTTTTTTTTTACTTTTTTTCTGACATTTTTCAGATTTTTTTCGGACAATTTACGGACAAGCTAGTCTGACCTGGTTGGTACCGATGGATTCATCAGGTTTTCTAGTTTCAGATGATACCAGTATCTTCACTCTAGTTTTAAAACTGAGCCGCTTCAACCTAAAAATCACAAGTTGCGTTAATGCGTTAAAGAAATTAGTGGCGTTTAAACAAATTTGCGTTAAGGCGTTATTATCGTGTTACCTTTGACAGCCCTAATTTTATTAGTGAGGTATGATACTGGCTAATGCTCTAATATGAGTTACTTTATCATGAAGAACTGGCTGATAATACGTAGCAGCAGACGACTGTGAACAGTGTTCATGTACAGAAAGGAAACATCAAATTAATAACTTCTCTCATAGTTTAGGGAAAATGTAACTTCATCTCTGAGAGCGACTTTTTATTTCCACTTTTTCATGTTAATTATCTGTTAATTGAGGTTTTCCATGTGGAGTAAAGAGAAACCACATGAACCAGTGTTAAGTTTAAAAGTATTTCTAACATCCATTCAGACAGAAACCTTTATATGTTCACTACCTGTGCTGTTAAGGTCAAATATGACTCACCTGAAGACAAAGTTTGTTCACACACACAGCATTTAATGAAGAGGATCTTTCTTCCAAGACACCACGAAATACCATTTTTACTGTTTATGTGGGGCTTAATTTTACATTAATTACTGTATTCGGGTGGATGCAGCGTCATGACCTTTAAAACAGGACTTTGTTTGGTTACACTTGATAAGATGACGCTGACAGTGGAGCCGGGAAAAAACACAAATAAAAAAGGAGAAAGAAAATAGATCTTTTTAATGGAGTTTAACAATCGGTCTCTGGTGGACTCATTAGGATGACCAGTTTGACTTATTTTACAGCCACTGGTAATTAGTATCTGCAGGAGTTATAGCTATAATCAGCCAAGTTTTCCCTTTGACTTTCTCTCCGTTAGCCATTAACTTTGGTGTTATACTTGCTCCAGGAAGGCGGTCAAATGTGTAAAAAGACAGCAGCCGTAAAACTAATAAAACTGTAGGGTTCCTTCTGGGGAACTTTAATACTTCCAGCGATATGATAATTCTTTTTACTTCAAAGCAGCCATTAAAAAAAGGACAATTTTCACTGCCTTTCACCGCCGTGATGGAGCTGTGAAGGCCTTGTTGGATTTGACGGGTATTTGGGGTAACGGAGCTGGCTCCTGTTGGCTCTACAGGGGGTTCACTGTTCCTGATAAATAATAAACAGCAGAGTCTCTGCGGTGGGTAAAGACAAATATTTTAAATTGTTTATCAGAGGAAACATTTTACATATCAGTATTCCTCCTTATCAAACCAATTCACAACGGCACATGAGAAAACAATTGCAAGCCGTCCGCAGCAGGAGGTTTTAGATGCGTGCTGCAGGATTTTAAAACCACATTATCAGATTTTTAATACGGACTTGATAAACAAAAACTGTTAAAGAGCAAAAACAAAACATTTTCAGCATTGTTGTGTAAAATATTTGACAGTCCCTTCATTATAAGTTTAACGTGTTATTAATGTATACCATCAATTCTCAAAGGTGGAAACTAAACCTCTTAAAACTCCTGAATTTCATTTGTTTGCCTTTAAGTTTACATGTTCACAGCCAATCAAATCTTTGCATAAAGCAGTGATGTCAGCGGTCACACTGAGCCAGGCAGCAGACTCTGAACGACAACCCACATTAGCTTGATGCTAAACTCTCCTTGTTCTGCACCTCAGCTTGTTGAATGAGCGACCAAACAAAAAGTGCACTGCTAACATCAGTTTGCAAGCTAATTAGCTGCTTTAAACTGCCTGTAAATGTACCTGCAAATGTCACTTGGGCCTGGTTAGATGCTGGTGTGGTCCTCACTCTTCAATACTACTAACAACACGCTGTCTGCACACGGCAAGTAGAGTACAACACAAGGTTGGTTACTCTGTCACTCGTCCCCTGCAGGAGCTCAGCCTGCCAGCTGCTGTCAATCAGCTGCCTGAGACAAAAAGGAGTATTTCTGTTACTTCTGATATATTCCAAAAACCTTTTTTCTTCCTTTTATTAATAAACAAACCTTTACAAAATACATTTATGTTAAGTCAAGTCAAGTCATTTTTATTTGTATAGCCCAAAATGACAAATCACAATTTTGCCTCAGGGGGCTTTACAATCTGTACAGGATACGTTTAATCAAGTATCAAACAAATAACAAATCTATGTGCTAATATTAACACAAACAGCAGATCTCTTTCACACGGCAATAACCTTAGTTCAGTATTTTGTCGGTTGCCATTCTTGGTTTGTTGGCCGTCGCCATTCTTCGTTTTTGGTCGTCACCATCTTGGTTATTTGCAACCAGAAGTGGCACGAGAGGGTGGAGCTAAGTACAACCGAACATATAACGTTCAAGTAACAAACAAATAACAAATCTATGAGTTAATATGAACACAAACAGCAGGTCTCTTTGGTGCGTTAAAAAAAATATATTAAATTGTTTATCAGTGAAGACATCTTGTCATCTTATTACCTCAATTAACAATCGCACATGAGAAAACATTGAATTATCATCAGCAGGATTTTTTGACGTGTACTGCAGTTTTTTAAAGTATCCTCTGTTTTTAATACACGTTCAACTCGCAAACAAACACCGTTAAAGGTCGAAAATAGAAACTTCTCCAAGTGCTCATCAAGAGACAACAAGACCTGTCTGAACTCATTTCAGCGTTGTTGTCTTTTTTTTTTTATATCCTCCTCTTTTTACTGCCCATCTAATGGCTTATTTATTACATTCATTCTTTATAAGCCGGCTCCTGTGTGGCCTCATTACGACTATAGCACTGCTTTGGAATTCCAGGATAATTATGAGCTTCATTGTTTTAATAAGAGTCTCGGTCAGCCCGGATCTCTGCTACATCTTCACAGTTCCCAGAGGGAAATATATGAGGGCAGCACCAGCGCCGGACAGATGGAATCAGACGCACTGCAGGTAAATATTTATACGCCGCTGTGTGAAGGAGGATACTTGAATCTCATCAACTGTCTTGTAAAAGTGGTGTGATGTGGTGTGGTACATCCACAGCCTTAATAAGTCTGTGATGCAACTTCAGCTTGTCTCTTAAATCAAAGCAGCACTTTTCTTCTCATTATGAGGTAATGCTCGGAAACTCTTCGGGTTCGGAGTGGAGCTGCCATGAAAGTTAACACCAAAATAAAACATAAGAGAGATAATATGTACATGTTATGATGTTAATTTATAGAACGTAAACGTCTGTTTTTCCTGTAAGAATCTTTTTTGATCTAGTTTTAATGCAGCTACAGCTGAATAAACATTAAGCATGTTCCCATTAACATGTTGTATGTGCTGTAAATACTCAACAAGATGACATGAACTGAAAACTACTGCAACAAAAACTAAGCAGAAATGCAGTTTTCTCCACCAGGTGGTCAGCCGCTGCTTACCTGTTGTGGTACGACAGGTGATCCACTCTGCATCTCCTAAATAACCAAAGAAACCATAAGACATCTTATTAGCCTGGATTTTACTTAAGGTGCCTCGTCATTTAAACTTATGCCTTAGTTTTTAGGCCTTAATCATTGGTTTTCATACCATTTCTATTTCTTGAGCCTATTTATTCAAGTGACTTTTATTTATTTTAACATTTTATTGTTGTAATTTATAATCTTGCAAAATTCTATTTATTGTCTATTTTGACGCTTTGTTTTGTCTTTTGTCTGTTTTAATCTTGCTCTGTGAAGCACTTTGGGCTGCATGACTGTATGAAAGGTTCTATATAAATTAAGTTAAGTTAAGAGATGTCAAAGTCGCCGCAATTGGTTTTTGTCCATCTTGGTTTTTGGTCAACTCCATCTTGGTTTTTGACCGTCTCTATCTATCTATCTATCTATCTATCTATCTATCTATCTATCTATCTATCTATCTATCTATCGCCCTCTCTACACTGCCAAGTAATTCTGTTAAATCTTGCAGGGAATATGAACCCAGATTAGTTTAATTTGATTCTAATTCTAAATTATTTTGTATAAAAATCAGCCTTTAAAATCCCAAATTATATAATCCTAGAATGTATAAACTCCCCCTTATTCCCAGCTAAATGACCCCGGACCTGAACTATTGTTAGTTTTGTGGGGAAAATGTGTAGATTTATTTAGCCAACATGTTCTGCCACCGCAGGGGGAGGTTGTGGGGTGTATGGGTCAGAAAATGTGTAGATTTATTTAGCCACCGCGGGGGGAGGATGTGGGGTGGATGGGTCAGAAAATGTGCAGCTATCTGCAATGCAACCCACTGTTGCATTTCCAAGCAGCCCTGGGACTTCCCCCCGGTGATGTGGAGTGCTGCATTAAAGGTAATGTACATCCAAACAGCCCAGCAGGTTATAACCTTGGCGCTCCCCGTGGAAGCCGTTCGTGCTGCGGTAAACGCTCCTTGGCGTTGAAGGACATCGCCTGTTGTCCATAATGGAAAGCCCGAAATCACAGAAAGATGAGTCTCTTACATGAGCTTGATGGCTGTATCATCTAATCAACTACTTACAGCGAGCCTGACTCTTTGTAGAGGCCATCTTTGAGTGGATAATGGACGGGAGCCAGTTGCCCCCAGAATCCATTTGTGCCCTCCGTGATGCTGCTCGGAGCCTCGATACATAATCGTCCGTCCTCCTGAGACGTCTGAGGAAGCTGCGACGGACTCGTGGGACAAACGGTTCTCACTCACTCCATTCTTATCCACATATCATCACTTGAAGCATAATCATTTAAACCCTGAAGACCACGTAGTTCATCTAAACAGAGCAGCAGAGCAAACACATGAACAAATACTGATCATGGAGCTGCTCATTAAATGTATTTAAGTCTGTGGAGACTGAAGGGTTTCATCCTCTGGTGAATACAGCGGCCATCTTGAAGCTGCAGCACCTGCATCTTTCACTCTGCAATAACCTTAAACTTACCGAGGACAGTGCCGACCGTAGACTGTGTACAAGAAGTGGACGTACCCAGTGGTTTGTTGGACGGCACCATCTTGGTTTTTGGTCGTCTCCATCTTGGTTTTTGGTCGTCACCATCTTCGTTTTTGGCCGCCTCCATCTTGGTTTGTTGGTCGTCTCCATCTTGGTTTGTTGGCTGCGCCATCTTGGTTTGTTGGTCGTCTCCATCTTGGTTTGTTGGCTGCGCCATCTTGGTTTTTGGTCGTCTCCATCTTGGTTTTTGGTCGTCTCCATCTTGGTTTTTGGTCGTCTCCATCTTGGTTTTTGGTCGTCTCCATCTTGGTTTTTGGCCGTCTCGAGCTTGGTCTTTGGTCGTCTCCATCTTGGTCTTTGGTCGTCTCCATCTTGGTTTGCTGGTCGTCACCATCTTGGTTTGTTGGTCGTCTCCATCTTGGTTTGTTGATCGTCACCATCTTGGTTTGTTGGTCGTCACCATCTTGGTTTTTGGTCGTCTCCATCTTGGTTTTTGGCCTTTATTTTGGCCTGAGTTTATTGGACAGCAACTTTTAATTTGAGAAACTTTATCTTCATAAACTTTTATCTTCACACTTATAAACATTTTCATTGTTATTCTGTTGCTACAGCAAAATATTTGGTCCAAGTTTACATCCTTTTTATTAAAGTTTTCTTGATTGAACACATTCTCAATTTACAGAGGTACAAATAGATACATAGACAATTTAACAAATTGATTACATACACATTTCCTAACCCCAGAGTTTGTGTTAAATGCATCATATTATATTAATTTAATAACTTTAAGGTCTTACTTGTTTTTTTTAACATTAGATAAGATGGTGCTATATTGTTTGAATTCATTAATAAAATGCAGGAAAGTTGGCTTGGTTGGTTCTTGACTTCTTTTTCTATAAATATGGAATTTTCCAAAAATAATGAATAATTGTATGACGCTATTTTCAATCATATATTGACTAAAATATATCATGACATCAAACGTATTTATTTCAACATTCATCTGAAGTTTCTTTTGTAGAAAGTTGGCTCCATCAATCCGGAACATTCTTGTATATCAACAGTGAAACAATAGATGTGAAATACTCTATTCTATACTCTATCTACTATTTTTCCACAGAAATCACATTAATAATCAATATTCAGCTTGAATCATTCTAACACAAGTTTTACTGGATATATTTTATATGTAAATAAGTTTACCTCCTGTCAGCTGCATCAACAAACAGGAAATACAAAATGACAAATTTAGAATATTTATGTTGTCAAGTTTGAAAAGTTGTTTAAACAGGAAGTATTTTTATTTTGTCGTCTCATGTCTGGATGTAAATGTCTACCTTTACTTCCTGTTTTATTTCAGGACTTTTCCTGTGAAGGACAACATTTTTCTCACTGTTTTCTTTCGGTGTTTCTCCTGTAAATGTGATGTTAAATCACTTCAGAATACAGCTTTGTGAATGTGTTGAACTTTTACCGTTTGGAGAAACATTTTTGACTTATTTTGATGCAGAAGTCTGTTAAATATGTGAAAAGTTTGTTGGAGCACATGGAGATGCTGGAGTGGAAGTGAGGAGGCGATGTCGTGGTGTTACAGCACACAGAGAGAGAAACTGTGAATCATCGGCTCTGCTACCGGTACAGTTACAGGTACGCTGCATCCATTTGATCTGCTTGTGTATTTCTTCTGTGATGTTATTTGACTCTGTGTTCTGGTTTGGTTCTGGAGGTCTGGTCTTCAGGCCTTCATCAGTCGGTTTTCTTGTTTGTTTATGTGGAAACTGAATTACAAAAATGGTCCAAATTAAGTGTTTTTACTCAGAGTTTTATCAGGATACTTTGGGAGCTTGTTGTTGTTGGTTTTTTTGCCAAGAAATGAACTGTTTAGATGTTGACCTTGTGGCTGATTTATCAGGATAAAGTTGAAAATGTGCTTCTAGTTGAGTTTGAACATGAGATATTATTCCTTTTTGAAGATTAGTTTGTCCGAAGGTGAAGTCGTGGTTCAGGTCGGTCAGTCCAGTTGAAAGCTCTGAAAAAGCCAGTAAGTGAACCTTTCAGTTGAGATTATTTAGACCTTGAAACTGTAATCTCTGAACAGCAGTACATAGTACATTTACTCAAGTACTGTACAATTTTGAGGTATAGGCCTGCTTGTGCTTTACTTGAGTATTTTCCATTTTCTGCTACTTTAAAGTAGAATATTTGTACTCCAGATATTTGTACTCCACCACATCTCAGAGGGAAATATTGTACTTCTTTTGTATCTGACAGCTTTAGTTACTTTCCAGATTCAGAATATTAATACAAAATATAATCAACTAATAAATGATGACGTATTATTATAGATTAAACTGCCCAGCAGTATATAAATTAAGGCTGTCGATCGATCAAATAATTATTGATATAACTAATAACATTTTTAATCTGTTTAAACTGTAACTTAAAGGGAGATTTATCAAGTATTTAATACTCTTACTGCTCAATACTAAGTAAAAAAATATGTGATATTAAGTCAAAATCCTGAGACAGTGAGTCAAAATTTTGACCTTAATATCTCATAATTCTAACTAAATCTATATCATCACTTACTAGATTAAAATTTTGACTTTTGACTGAAAAAGACGAGAGATATAAACCTAACATAATGTACTGTATACTGGGTACTGTGTACTGTATAAGGTACTTTAAGTATATTTTTGACGCTCATTCTTTTGTACTTTTACTTAGGTAACATTTTCAATGCAGGGTTTTTGAAATTACTACGTTTACTTAAGTAAAAGATCTTCTACCGCCGCTGAACAACGATGCTGTTGTCTCAGTTTTCTACGTAACACACTTAGTTTCTACTTTTATTTTGAAACTCCAGAGTAACAAGAAAAGTTTTCAGAACAACAAACAGGCGAAGTCGCCGTCCTGCTTCTGAATCATCATCTGTCCGTGTCATCACTTCAGTTACTCCAGACACCGCTTAACATTTGGTACCGCTGAGGGGTCAACGGGCCTGTGATGTCGGTGTGTGGCCCGTTTCCTCCTAGAGGGGGGGGAGGGGAGGGGGGGGGGGCAGCATCTCCAGCGCCCGGCCGTAAATCTGCCGCCCTACCAGAGCATCTTCATCCACGACCGCCGCGGTGCTGCTGTCCAAAACATCTCCCCGACCGCCGGCTCTGGGCGGGTGCCAGTGATTTCTGGTCTGCTGAGATCATTAAAGGTATTAGTTACCCCCCCCCCCCCCCCCCCCCCCCCCCCAAACCCCCCCCCCCCCCCCCCCCCCCTCATTAAACATGCTGAATCCATTTGTTTAGCAAGCAGCTGAGGGAGCGATGGAGAGCTCACCCAGGCCGGGGATTGATTTATTAACACTGATTTCTGCCTCCGAGACGTCCTGATGATGATCGCTGCGCTTCAGGAATGTCAATGGAGACGAGGACGGTTCGCCTGCGTGTGGACGGACTTTAATGGACAGTAATGTGAAGGACGCAGAATAAATCTATCAGTCAAAAGGCCCAATGTCTCCGTTAAACTGCCAACAATATGTATGGAAGACCAAAAGGCCCAATGTCTCCGTTAAACTGCCAACAGTATGTATGGAGGCCCAATGCTGCCAGTAACAGAAAAAAGTGTAAAAATGTATGAGGAAGGAAGTCAGAATTAATCAAAATGATGAGAAACTATATGAAATTGAAAAACTGAGGAAAAGAAAATGTCAAAATTTGATTTTGTTACGTATTTACATTTCTCATCTTGTTCAGTCAAAAGTCAAAATTTTCATCTAGTGAGTCATAATATTTTATTTATTTATATATTTATTTTTTACCTATTTTTTTTACTTTTAAGTCAAAATTGTCGACTTAATATGTCATCATCAGTTTTGACCCCATCATATAAGTTTTACTTTCTAAGTCAAATTCTGAATCAATGTCTCATAATTTTGACGAGATAAAATGTTTCCAAGTAAGTTTCTAATAAATTAAGAGTAATAGTATCATATATACAGTGTATAAATATACATATATTTGCATAAAGCAAGCATATTTGAAAATAATATTTGAATCAACATCAACATGTAAAATTTAGGAAAAGAAAAGAAGTCCAAATTTAGATTTAGTTACATTATGCCATGTTTATATCTCTCACCTTCAGTTAAAAGTCAAAAGTTTCATTTATTAAGTCATAATATTGATTTATTTAGAATTATGAGATATTATATATATATAATACTTAGTATTAAGAGCCTAAGTCAAAATTGATGGCCTAATATGTCATCATTTTGACAATATCACATAATTTGTAATTTCTGAGTCAAATTCTGAATTAATGTTTAATAATTTTGACTTAGTAACTCAAAGTATTTACTACTTTCTAAGTAGTAAGTCATCATTTTGACTTGGTGAAATTATGGTATGTTAGTTTCTCATAATATGTACTCAGTAACTTGTGTTTTTTTTTAACAAATTGTTATTGATTTTACTACATCCTTTAATGATCCATACTTCAGCAAGACAATATAATACAGCATATATATTGTTTATATGGGTGTTTCTGCAATTGCAGTCACTTTTTACTTCAGCAAATTACAAAAAAAATCTACTTCTATGAATTTTAATTTAACCATCAGAGGAAGTATTACATATAAACGGGTACAGTAAATGACAGAGCGGTTCAGATTTGGGTTTTCATCACTTACTAAATGTCCTCTCTGCAACATTACAATAACCTTAATTTTATATATTTTCCTTTTTTTGATTTCTATAATATTTTGAAGACATTTAAATTAAGTTTCATCAAACTTTGTGCATCATTTTAAATTCTGATATAAAAACATTATATTTTTTTTAAAAAGGGGATTTCATGATTTTCTCTCCACCCTGAAAAATGCAGACGGTAACCGTAAATGTCCGTCTTCATACACAAAAAAAAGTGATGTTTGGACCAATTAAATGCTCCATAGTTTTATTAAATCACATTATTTAGTAATCATTTTAGATAAGATAACACTGTGCATTTATTTATCAAGCATTGCAAAATGAAATTTTGGATTTGCATTCTGGGACTTAAACATGCCCGTAGTTATATTGCACCCAGTATAATGAATAATAATATAATTGTAACGTACTATCATCATTTTTCCTTAATGAGTTCAATTCTGACTTAAAACTTTGAGTTTCAGAAGTCGTGAGATATTGACTGTGAGTTGAAATCATGAAATAATAAGTCATGAGTAATTTAAAATGTTGACTTAATATCTGGTGATTTTTCATCTCGTGTTGTCTTGGCGTGTTTGGTCCTCCATACCTAAGTCGTGGTCCATCTGGAGAAGGTGTTTACAGTCTGACTGTCAGGAGAGATGCTTCGACATGAGCGATGAAACGCTATCTGCTCGCTGCATCCACAGATGTTGGTGAGATATTATGTTGGAGGGCTGGAGGTGCCCAGCTGTCTTTGCTGATTTTCTCTCCTCTGTTACAGTCCGAGCTCTCAGATATGTTTTATGATGAATCTACATATTTCCTCTCTCCGGGGGGACACACATTATTGGGAAGCACTCGATCTCTGCCTCCATTTCCTGTCGGCTCTAATAGCTTCCAGGTGAGAGGTGTTCCTCGGCCCTCGCCTGGGAATGCTTATTAAAACTGTTTTCCTATTGATACAGTTGGTTTGATACTTACCAGGTTTGACAAAGTAAAGATCTCATGTTTGGCGTAATATTACAAGGGAAACATAAGTGAGTTATTTGGCCTCGACGTGCTGGAAACGTAACGTTGTTAAAGCGCAGGCCCTGAAACCTGAAACGGGGTCCCTCGGCCGCATTTGGTTTTCATTATTTTTTGCGCTCGAAAACTTTAACAATAGCACCGAGGGATTAAGTCATGGTGCCGGTCGCAGCCAAGCCAAACATCCTGCCTCCTCCAGAAAAATGAAGACAGATGAAGAAGGGAAGCAGGTGTAAAGTGTACTCTAGTGCTTCGCCTCTTTCTCCTCTCCGGGAGGTGTTGTGTGCACAAAGCCTGTCCTCCGAAATCACCTCTCCGAGCTGTGAGGAGGTGAGGAAGAGGAGGAGGAGGAGGAGGAGGAGGAAACAACGTTATTCCTGCACACACTGAACACTGTTCATGGGAACTGTTAAAGGATCTGATGGTGTGTTTAATGGGAGGGGAAACAGTCGACACCCGCCTCTCTATTTATTAGGCTGCTTTCTCACCACTGTGTGTGTGTGTGTGTGTATGTGTGTGTGTGTGTGTGTGTGTGTGTGTGTGGCTGGTTACTAAATGCATGAAGGTAAATGAGGCTGATTTATGCTGCAGGGCGTCGTGGTACCAACATGGCGACGCACTGAGTATAAATGTGGATGCATTTCCTTATTTATGGTCTACACTATATGTGAGGGTCATGTTTTATATACTGTTTATCTTATATTTTATATTTTATACTATTTAAATTTTAGATTTAAGTCAGAAAAAAGTCAGAAAAAATGCTGAAATATGTCCGAAATATGGCCAAAAAAATGTCAGAAAAAAAGGTTGACATACGTCTGAATAAAAGTCTGAAAAATGTCTGAAATATTTAAAAAAAATAAAGAAAAATAATGCTGAAGAAAGACTGAAATATGGCCCCAAAAATGTCAGGAAAAAAAGGCCGATATACATCTGAATAAAAGTCTGAAATATGTCAGAAATATTTAAAAAAAAAAAAAAAAAAAATTCTCAAAAAAGACTGAAATATGAGCAAAATAAGTCTGAAAAATACCTGAAAAATGTAATAAATACTTCCTGAAAATGATCCTGATATATATTTGACTTCAGGACATCTCTGACTACATACATGCTGAAAATCAAACATTCTTACTGGATTCATTTAGAGATTTTCCAAAGTAAAAGTCTCTAAAAGTGTCTGATTCATCTTGTTCCCTTCATGGTCTAGAGTTAAAAAAAGTTAACAACAATCAGAATATTGAATCACAATACTCAAAAATCACAACACATATTGAATCAGCACCCAGGTATGGTGATAGTATGAATCAGGAGATAGGTGAATCGTCCCCTAATAACTACTTCTGCATACTTTAAGCCACAGAAACCATCAACAATTATAACACAACTCTCACTGTATGTTAACAGGAAACTAGGGATGGACCTAATGTTTCAAAATAAAAGTTCATTCTACCCAAATACTACTTTCTAGAAGTCTATTCCGCATTTGCGCTTTAAGATTTCTGTATTTTCAGCAATATATATGTTGTTTATTTGCAGTCTTTCCTATTTTGTACTGTAACTGCTGCACAACGGTTTTTATTTAAAGCTCATCTTATCTACAGATTTCTGTGTCGGGCTGCAACCAACAATTTTCATCGTTGATTAATCCGCCGATTATTTTATCCATTAATCGATTAGTTGTTTGGTTTATAAAGTGTTGATCAGTGTTTCCAAAAGACCAAGATGACTTCCTCAGATGTCTCAAAGATATTCAGTTTACTGTCATAGAAACTAGAAAACAATCATATTTAATGAGCTGCAATCAGAGAATTTAGACTTTTTTTTTCTTTAAAAATGACTGAAACGATTAATCGATTCATCAAAATATTTGCAGATTAATTTAATAGTTGACTACTATTGATTAATGTTTGCAGCTCTATTTATGTGTTTCCTCTACACTATAATCTTGCAGAGATTCATTCAGACCTGATCCCAGCTCTGTCGATCAGTAGTAAAGATTTCTTTAGATTTCTCCTAAGTGTTGCATCAGTAGACGAGTCATTCAATCAAAAAACTGTCAAATGTTTTCTTGTTGTGCAGGAGACGTGTTCCAGATTTAAGTATTCAGACAGGATTTCTGTGTTCAGTTCTTCAGTGTGAACTAGTTTCAGTCTGTACTTTGTCAAATTCTTCCTCAACAGATCGATGAAGTGAGTTTTCCCTCAGTCTGACAGGTCAACAGATCGAACGACGTCTAAGACGAAGACGGACGGACGGACAGACAGGTCGGTGACAAAGAAATCTGTTTTTCTGTTTTCAAATCAACTAACTAACCGACGCTGCTGAATGCAACAAATCAACTTAAAACCTAAAAACTAAAACAAAATAAACCCTCAAAAGTAACAATAACTTTCTACGTTATGCAGTTAATTTACTCACTTATCGATTTATGTACACACTGTAATGAATTGCTGTAAATTTACGGTGGATTTACTACAGCATCTTACAGTTTTTCATAATATTGTTAGATACTGTTAAATATTCATCATTCGCATGTAAATTAACAGTTAATACCGTCAGTTAACTATAGCAGCAGTTAACTGTAATTTAACAGAATAATATAGTATTTTCTGTCAGGCGGTGGAAATACTCGCTATCATTCCTTCACACACCGCGTGCTGGTGAGTCACTATCGATCAACATCGTACTGATGATTATTGCTAATGTTTCTGTTCTGTTAATAACACATTTTATTAATGAAAGTGCTCAGAGCCTACTGCTTATTTTTGACTGACTGTTCTTGAACGTGACATTTGGACAGCACGGTGATCTCCGTCAACAGGAGAGCAGCGCTACATGCGGAGTTCAACCAACTAACACCTCGAGGTAAAGTTGCACTTATCTCCCGAAACTTTCAGTGTCCAGTATTGTTTTGTCTGCAAGGTTATTGAACTATTGACATCTCAGATAATGTTTTAATAGGTCTGTTTCATTACGTTGGTTAAAACTTGCGAAGTAAGCTCTGTAATTTTAGCTAGCTAGAGCTTAATTAGCCGTAGTAACTTTAGCGTTAGCTAACTAACAGCACAGCCAGTAAAGTTAATGCTAAAGTTAATAAAGTTAAACGCCAGTTACAATGTAATGTTGTAATGTTATCTTGTGTTTACGTTTGCTCTTATAGAGCTGCTGAACGGGGAGACTGTCTTAAGGGAGTCTGTCTCCATGGAGATAGTGAGGTAAGGTTAACGTTACACTACATGTATTTGCAATGATTTCACCTTTCTCTCCCTCCATGTGTCTGTTTCACATTTTTATTTTACCAGTGACATTGTGTTGATGATGTTTTTGTTTGTTTTACAGGTACCAGTTATCAGTGATTGAGGATACAAACGCTGCAGTCAAGTCATCTGCTGTTCGCTGTCTTTCTCCTTGTCTGGCGCTACAGGAGCGCAACTTCCCAAGCACATTGGACAGAAAAAAAGCGTTTTCCACTGTTTTTAGACGCGGTATGTGTACGGTCCCTTACATTGATACTGTGATGCATTTATATTACACTGTTCTTGACTGTGATGCATTTATATTACACTGTTCTTTAAAAATAAATTACAGCAAAAATGTATTGAATCTGTATTGTCATTTTTTCTACTTTTTTTAATTTGTTGGGAAATAAATGCAAAAGTAGCAGATTTTATTACCTTTTGTAAAAAAACAGTAACATGCTGGCATACACTGTAAAATTACGGTAAAACCCCGTTATCCAACTGTTGTGTACTGTAATCCAATATACAGTAATATACTGTCAAAATAAATTACAGTGCTGCACTGTAAAATAACAGTAAGTTACTGGCATCCCTGCTGCCAGGTATTCTACTGTTATTTTACAGTGAAATTTGTTACAGTGCATGTTTCCGAAAAAATAAATAAATATGGCTGTCAAAGTAACGCGTTAATGCAAAATCAATTTAAAGCCACTAATTTCTTTAACGCATGAACGCAAACAATATTCAGAGGTTGTAGCGACTCAGTTTTAAAGTTAGAGTGAAGATACTGGTATCATCTGAAACTAGAGAACCTGATGAATCCATCGGTACCAACCAGGTCAGACTAGCTGGTCATGAAGGAGGTTAAATAACGCTCCAAACTTACACTAAATGTTGTCGAGGAAAAACTGTCATGTCCATTTTCAGTTTTGAGTTTGCCATGATATGATCTGAGCATATTGTTTTATGCTAAATGCAGAACCTGTGTGGGTTTCTGGACAATATCTGTCATTGTTTTGTGTTGTTAACTGATTTACAATAATAAATATATACATACATTTACATAAAGCAGCATATTTGTCCACTCCCATGTTGATAAGAGGATTAAATACTTGACTAATCTCCCTTTAAGGTTCATTTAGAACAGATAAAAAATTTGAGATTTATCACGATTAACTATTATAAAAAAACTAAAACAAGAACTCAATAACTACAAACATAAAAGTACAAAACTTTTGAATATCTTACTAAAAGTTTAACACAAAGTTTATTCCCGTCTCTAAAAATGTCGACATTTTGCAGTTTATCCTCAGAGGAACATGAATGAAAGTTTTACGGCAGTTCGTGAAACAGTTGATGAGTGAACTCAGTCTGAGACAAGAATTTGGCACAAAATCAGGAAAAAATGTTGGACTGACTGACTGGCGGACCAAGTGATATTTTTTATCGTGGCTACAAATAGAGAAGTAAATCCCTTTTGGATGTTAGGGGTGGAAAAAAATCAATTCACCTACTGCGATTTTATTTTTTATAATTTCTAAATCGATGTTTTAACACCAGAATCGATATATCTGCTTCATCTGAGTCTATGTGGAGGTAGAAGGAAGTTACCGCTTTTATTGTGGTAGTCTGAGTAACGTGACGTCATATCCGTTCCGTATCCGTCAACCAAAACAAACCTCAGAAAGTATAAAACGTTGGAGGGTCGTCGTGGATACGACCTGCACCCTCACATGTTAAATCCAGCGTGGTAAACACTACACATCCAGTAAAGGATGGAAACACTTTGGGTTTCACACATTGCAGGAAAAGCAGAGCTAGACATCACGGCTAAAGCTGCATGCTAACTCTGTCACGGACAGGAAACGTTATCGTATGGCGAGTCCTGCTGAACTCTGCAGCGTTGGTTTCAGGCGTCCCCCCCCCCCTAGCAGTGAGGAAACTGATGACCCTCTCTCTGAAATATTCTCTCTGAATTGACGGAGTCGAGGTTGAGCAACATATGGTTTCGATGGACCCACATCAGATTTCCAAAGCTAGTCCAGAACCTCGTCCTTCCCAGGAAACACGGCTGGCGAGCGTGAACCTCCTGGACGAGTGATTTACATACCTTCTCCAGCTCCAAGCCCAGTTGGCGAGGGGTTGTGGTGTCATCGCGAGGGCCGGGCAGGGGGCTCTTCCTGTGTGAGATGACTTACAGTCCCCCCCGTCAGCCCCGAGCACTGCTTTATAACAACACACACACACACACACACAGAGAATAACCTAAAACTTGGCCTGCAGTCGTATCACAATGACATCATCACCTCACAGGAAATAGTCTAATTCTTTAATAGAGCAGATGTACGGAGAGCAGCAGTGACATAATAACTCCACTCCACTCGCCCAAACCAAACACACCTGCACTCACTCCGTACCACCTCTTCCTCTGACTGATTAAAAATATTTCAACTATTCGTGAAGCCAAAACATCAGGCGCTCTGAGCTGTAACACAAACCTTTTTAGCCTTCTCCCCTCCCGTAGCGCTCAGCAGCTGCTGTCAGCAACCGTCTTCCTACTGAGCTGGAGAAATAAAACCAAATACAGTCTTTAAATGTATTAATGTGAGTCCTTCATAGTGTAGTGAGTCATAAAAACTCTAATATAGCATGTTGAAAAATGTCATGAAAAAAAAGTTATATTATAGTATGTCGAAAAATTTCATTAAAAAAAGTAATAGTATAGTATGTCGAAAAATTAAAAAAAAAAAAAAAAAAGTCATCGTATCGTATGTCGAAAAATTTTGTGAAAAAAGTCATAGTATAGTTTGTCGAAAAATATTGTGAAAAAAGTCATAGTTTAGTATGTCGAAAAATATCGTGAAAAAAAGTCATAGTGTAGTATGTCGAGAAATTTTGTGAAAAAAAGTCATAGTTTAGTGTCGAAAAATTTCGTGAAAAAAAAGTCATAGTATAGTATGTCGAAAATATCTTGAAAAAAAGGCATAGTATAGTCTGTCGAAAAATTTATGAAAAAAATTCATGGTATATTATGTCGAAAATTTCATGAAAGAAAGTCATAGTATAGTCTGTCGAAAAATATTGTAAAAAAAGTCATAGTTTAGTATGTCGAAAAATATCGTGAAAAAAATTCATAGTATAATTTGTCGAAAATTTTTATGAAAAAAAGTCATAGTATAGTATGTCGAAAATTTCTTGAAAAAAAGTCATAGTATAGTATGTCGAAAAATGTTGTGAAAAAAAAGTTATATTATAGTATGTCGAAAAATTTCATTAAAAAAAGTTATGGTTTAGTATGTCGAAAAATGTCATGAAAAAAAAAGTCATAGTATAGCATGTTGAAAAATGTCATGAAAAAAACGTTATATTATAGTATGTCGAAAGAAATCATTAAAGAAAGTCATAGTATAGTATGTCGAAAAATTAAAAAAAAAAAAAAAAGTCATCGTATCGTATGTCGAAAAATTTCGTGAAAAAAGTCATAGTATAGTATGTCGAAAATTTCTTGAAAAAAAAGTTATATTATAGTATGTCGAAAAATTTCATTGAAAAAAGTTATGGTAT
Source organism: Sebastolobus alascanus (assembly GCA_916701645.2). Taxonomy (NCBI): domain Eukaryota; kingdom Metazoa; phylum Chordata; class Actinopteri; order Perciformes; family Sebastidae; genus Sebastolobus; species Sebastolobus alascanus. The sequence goes on from CAKAOJ020000511.1 coordinate 207,686, forward strand.
AGTATGTCGAAAAATGTCATGAAAAAAAAAGTCATAGTATAGCATGTTGAAAAATGTCATGAAAAAAACGTTATATTATAGTATGTCGAAAAAAATCATTAAAAAAAGTCATAGTATAGTATGTCGAAAAATTAAAAAAAAAAAAAAAAAGTTATCGTATCGTATGTTGAAAAATTTCGTGAAAAAAGTCATAGTATAGTATGTTGAAAAATTCTTGAAAAAAAATTCATAGTATATTATGTCGAAAATTTCATGAAAGAAAGTTATAGTATAGTCTGTCGAAAAATATTGTAAAAAAAGTCATAGTTTAGTATGTCGAAAAATATCGTGAAAAAAATTCATAGTATAATATGTCGAAAAATTTTATGAAAAAAAGTCATAGTATAGTATGTCGAAAATTTCTTGAAAAAAAGTCATAGTATAGTATGTCGAAAAATGTTGTGAAAAAAAGTCATAGTATAGTATGTCGAAAAATATCGTGAAAAAAAAGTCATAGTATAGTATGTCGAAAATATCTTGAAAAAATGGCATAGTATAGTATGACGAAAAATTTATGAAAAAAAGTCATAGTATAGAATGTCGAAAATTTCATTAAAAAAAGTCATAGTATAGTATGTCGAATTTTTTCACGGAAAAAAAGTCATAGTATAGTTAGTCGAAAAATTTCATGGAAAAAAAGTCATAGTATAGTATGTCGAAAAATGTCATGAAAAAAAAGTCATAGTATTGTATATCAAAAAATTTCATGAAAAAAAAGTCATAGTTTAGTATGACGAAAAATAGAGGAAAAAAATTCATAGTATAGTATGTCGAAAATTTTCATAAAAGAAAGGTTATAGTATAGTATGTCGAAAAATTTCATACAAAAAAAGTTATAGTATAGTATGTCGAAAATTTCATGAAAAAAAGTCACAGTATAGTATTTCGAAAATTTCATGAAAAAAAGTCATAGTATAGTATGTCGAAAAATTTCGTGAAAAAAGTCATAGTATAGTATGTTGAAAAATTCTTGAAAAAAAATTCATAGTATATTATGTCGAAAATTTCATGAAAGAAAGTCATAGTATAGTCTGTCGAAAAATATTGTAAAAAAAGTCATAGTTTAGTATGTCGAAAAATATCGTGAAAAAATTCATAGTATAATATGTCGAAAAATTTTATGAAAAAAAGTCATAGTATAGTATGTCGAAAATTTCTTGAAAAAAAAGTTATATTATAGTATGTCGAAAAATTTCATTGAAAAAAGTTATGGTATAGTATGTCGAAAAATGTCATGAAAAAAAAAGTCATAGTATAGCATGTTGAAAAATGTCATGAAAAAAACGTTATATTATAGTATGTCGAAAAAAATCATTAAAAAAAGTCATAGTATAGTATGTCGAAAAATTAAAAAAAAAAAAAAAAAGTTATCGTATCGTATGTTGAAAAATTTCGTGAAAAAAGTCATAGTATAGTATGTTGAAAAATTCTTGAAAAAAAATTCATAGTATATTATGTCGAAAATTTCATGAAAGAAAGTTATAGTATAGTCTGTCGAAAAATATTGTAAAAAAAGTCATAGTTTAGTATGTCGAAAAATATCGTGAAAAAAATTCATAGTATAATATGTCGAAAAATTTTATGAAAAAAAGTCATAGTATAGTATGTCGAAAATTTCTTGAAAAAAAGTCATAGTATAGTATGTCGAAAAATGTTTTGAAAAAAAGTCATAGTATAGTATGTCGAAAAATATCGTGAAAAAAAAGTCATAGTATAGTATGTCGAAAATATCTTGAAAAAATGGCATAGTATAGTATGACGAAAAATTTATGAAAAAAAGTCATAGTATAGAATGTCGAAAATTTCATTAAAAAAAGTCATAGTATAGTATGTCGAATTTTTTCACGAAAAAAAAGTCATAGTATAGTTAGTCGAAAAATTTCATGGAAAAAAAGTCATAGTATAGTATGTCGAAAAATGTCATGAAAAAAAAGTCATAGTATTGTATGTCAAAAAATTTCATGAAAAAAAAGTCATAGTTTAGTATGACGAAAAATAGAGGAAAAAAATTCATAGTATAGTATGTCGAAAATTTTCATAAAAGAAAGGTTATAGTATAGTATGTCGAAAAATTTCATACAAAAAAAGTTATAGTATAGTATGTCGAAAATTTCATGAAAAAAAGTCATAGTATAGTATTTCGAAAATTTCATGAAAAAAAGTCATAGTATAGTATGTCCAAAAATTTCGTGAAAAAAAGTCATAGTATAGTACGTCGAAAAATTCTTGACAAAAAGTCATAGTTTAGTATGTCGAAAAATATTGTGAAAAAAAAGTCATAGTATAGAAAGTCGAAAATATCTTGAAAAAAAAACCTAGTATAGTCTGTCGAAAAATTTATGAAAAAAAGTCATAGTATAGAATTTCGAAAATTTCATTAAAAAAAGTCATAGTTCAGTATGTCAAAAACTTCCATGAAAAAAAGTCATAGAATAGTATGTCGAAAAATTTTATGAAAAAAAGTCATAGTATAGTATGTCGAAAATTTCTTGAAAAAAAGTCATAGTATAGTATGTCGAAAAATGTTGTGAAAAAAAGTCATAGTATAGTATGTCGAAAAATATCATGAAAAAAAGTCATAGTATAGTATGTCGAAAAATGTTTTGAAAAAATGGCATAGTATAGTCTGTCGAAAAATGTATGAAAAAAAGTCATAGTATAGAATGTCGAAAATTTCATTAAAAAAAGTCATAGTATAGTATGTCGAATTTTTTCACGAAAAAAAAGTCATAGTATAGTAAGTTGAAAAATTTCATGGAAAAAAAGTCATAGTATAGTATGTCGAAAAATGTCATGAAAAAAAAGTCATAGTATTGTATGTCAAAACATTTCATGAAAAAAAGTCATAGTATAGTATTTCGAAATTTCATGAAAAAATGTCATAGTATAGTATGTCCAAAAATTTCGTGAAAAAAAGTCATAGTATAGTATTGTCGAAAAATTTCATAAAAAAAAGGTTATAGTATAGTTGTCGAAAAATTTATGAAAAAAAAGTCATAGTATAGAATTTCGAAATTTCATTAAAAAAAGTCATAGTTTAGTATGCCAAAAACTTTCATGAAAAAAAGTCATAGTATTGTATGTCAAAAATTTCGTGAAAAAAAGTCATAGTATAGTACGTCGAAAAATTCTTGACAAAAAGTCATAGTTTAGTATGTCAAAAATATTGTGAAAAAAAAGTCATAGTATAGAAAGTCGAAAATATCTTGAAAAAAAAAAATAGTATAGTCTGTCGAAAAATTTATGAAAAAAAGTCATAGTATAGAATTTCGAAAATTTCATTAAAAAAAGTCATAGTTTAGTATGTTAAAAACCTCCATGAAAAAAAGTCATAGAATAGTATGTCGAAAAATTTTATGAAAAAAAGTCATAGTATAGTATGTCGAAAATTTCTTGAAAAAAAGTCATAGTATAGTATGTCGAAAAATGTTGTGAAAAAAAGTCATAGTATAGTATGTCGAAAAATATCATGAAAAAAAAGTCATAGTATAGTATGTCGAAAATATCTTGAAAAAAAGGCATAGTATAGTCTGTCGAAAAATGTATGAAAAAAAGTCATAGTATAGAATGTCGAAAATTTCATTAAAAAAAGTCATAGTATAGTATGTCGAATTTTTTCACGAAAAAAAAGTCATAGTATAGTAAGTTGAAAAATTTCATGGAAAAAAAGTCATAGTATAGTATGTCGAAAAATGTCATGAAAAAAAAGTCATAGTATTGTATGTCAAAACATTTCATGAAAAAAAGTCATAGTATAGTATTTCGAAAATTTCATGAAAAAAAGTCATAGTATAGTATGTCCAAAAATTTCGTGAAAAAAAGTCATAGTATAGTATGTCGAAAAATTTCATAAAAAAAAGGTTATAGTATAGTCTGTCGAAAAATTTATGAAAAAAAGTCATAGTATAGAATTTCGAAAATTTCATTAAAAAAAGTCATAGTTTAGTATGCCAAAAACTTCCATGAAAAAAAGTCATAGAATAGTATGTCGAAAAATTTTATGAAAAAAAGTCATAGTATAGTATGTCGAAAATTTCTTGAAAAAAAGTCATAGTATAGTATGTCGAAAAATGTTGTGAAAAAAAGTCATAGTATAGTATGTCGATAGATCATGAAAAAAAAGTCATAGTATAGTATGTCGAAAATATCTTGAAAAAAAGGCATAGTATAGTCTGTCGAAAAATGTATGAAAAAAAGTCATAGTATAGAATGTCGAAAATTTCATTAAAAAAAGTCATAGTATAGTATGTCGAAAAATGTCATGAAAAAAAAGTCATAGTATTGTATGTCGAAAATTTCTTGAAAAAAAGTCAGAGTTTAGTATGTCGAAAAATATCGTGAAAAAAAAGTCATAGTATAGTATGTCGAAAATATCTCGAAAAAAAGTCATAGTATAGTATGACGAAAAATTGTGGAAAAAAATTCATAGTATAGTATGTCGAAAATTTCATGAAAAAAAGTCATAGAATAGTATGTCGAAAATTTCATGAAAAAAAATCATAGTATAGTATGTCGAAAATTTCATGAAAAAAAGTCATAGTATAGTATGTCCAAAAATTTTGTGAAAAAAAAGTCATAGTATAGTATGTCGAAAAATGTATGAAAAAAAGTCATAGTATAGAATGTCGAAAATTTCATTAAAAAAAGTCATAGTATAGTATGTCGAAAAATGTCATGAAAAAAAAGTCATAGTATTGTATGTCGAAAATTTCTTGAAAAAAAGTCAGTTTAGTATGTCGAAAAATATCGTGAAAAAAAAGTCATAGTATAGTATGTCGAAAATATCTTGAAAAAAAGTCATAGTATAGTATGACGAAAAATTGTGGAAAAAAATTCATAGTATAGTATGTCGAAAATTTCATGAAAAAAAGTCATAGAATAGTATGTCGAAAATTTCATGAAAAAAAGTCATAGTATAGTATGTCGAAAATTTCTTGACAAAAAGTCATAGTTTAGTATGTCGAAAAATATTGTGAAAAAAAGTCATAGTATAGTATGTCGAAAATATCTTGAAAAAAAGGCATAGTATAGAATGTCGAAAATTTCATTAAAAAAAGTCATAGTATAGTATGCCGAAAAATTTTGTGAAAAAAAAGTCATAGTATTGTATGTCAAAAAATTTCATGAAAAAAAAGTTATAGTATAGTATGTCGAAAAATTTCAGGGAAAAAAAAGTCATAGTATAGTATGTCGAAAAATTTCAGGGAAAAAAAAGTCATAGTATAGTATGTCGGAAATTTTATGGAAAAAAAGTCATAGTATAGTATGTCGAAAAATTTCATAAAAAAAACGTTACAGTATAGTATATCGAAAAATTTCATACAAAAAAAGTCATAGTATAGTATGTCGAAAAATTCATAAAAAAAAGTCATAGAATAGTATGTCGAAAATTTTTAAGAAAAAAAGTCATAGTATAGTATGTCGAAAAATTTTATGGAAAAAAAAGTCATAGTATAGTATATCGAATTTTTTGCGAAAAAAAAGTAATTGTATAGTGTGTCAAACTTTTTTGAGAAAAAAAGTCATAGTATAGTATGTCTACATTTTTTGCAAAAAAAAACTCATAGTATAGTATGTCGAATTTCTGGCGAAAAAATAGTCATACTATAGTATGTCGAAATTATTTGCGAAAAAAGTCATACTGCAGTATGTCGAAATTTTTTGCCAAAAAAAGTCATAGTATAGTATGTCGACATTTTTTTTGCGAAAAAGTCGTAGTATAGTATTTCGAATTTTTTTGCGAAGAAAAGTTATTGTATAGTGTGTCAAATTTTTTTGCGAAAAAAAAGTCATAGGATAGTATGTCGACATTTTTTTTGCGAAAAAGTCGTAGTATAGTATTTCGAAATTTTTTGCGAAAAAAAGTCATTGTATAGTGTGTCAATTTTTTTTGCGAAAAAAAGTCATACTATAGAATGTCGAAATTTTTTGTGAAAAAAGTCATACTATAGTATGTCAAACTTTTTTGAGAAAAAAAGTCATAGTATAGTACGTCTACATTTTTTGCAAAAAAAAACTCATAGTATAGTATGTCGAATTTCCTGGCGAAAAAATAGTCATACTATAGTATGTCGAAATTATTTGCGAAAAAAGTCATACTGCAGTATGTCGAAATTTTTTGCCAAAAAAAGTCATAGTATAGTATGTCGACATTTTTTTTGCGAAAAAGTCGTAGTATAGTATTTCGAAATTTTTTGCGAAAAAAAGTCATTGTATAGTGTGTCAAATTTTTTTTGCGAAAAAAAAGTCATAGGATAGTATGTCGAAATTTTTTTTGCGAAAAAGTCGTAGTATAGTATTTCGAAATTTTTTGCGAAAAAAAGTCATTGTATAGTGTGTCAATTTTTTTTGCGAAAAAAAGTCATACTATAGAATGTCGAAATTTTTTGTGAAAAAAGTCATACTATAGTATGTCAAACTTTTTTGAGAAAAAAAGTCATAGTATAGTATGTCTACATTTTTTGCAAAAAAAAACTCATAGTATAGTATGTCGAATTTCCTGGCGAAAAAATAGTCATACTATAGTATGTTGAAATTATTTGCGAAAAAAGTCATACTGCAGTATGTCGAAATTTTTTGACAAAAAAAGTCATAGTATAGTATGTCGAATTTTTTTACGAAAAAAAGTTATAGTATAGTATGTCGAAAAATTTCATAAAAAAAAGGTTATAGTATAGTCTGTCGAAAAATTTATGAAAAAAAGTCATAGTATAGAATTTCGAAAATTTCATTAAAAAAAGTCATAGTTTAGTATGCCAAAAACTTCCATGAAAAAAAGTCATAGAATAGTATGTCGAAAAATTTTATGAAAAAAAGTCATAGTATAGTATGTCGAAAATTTCTTGAAAAAAAGTCATAGTATAGTATGTCGAAAAATGTTTTGAAAAAAAGTCATAGTATAGTATGTCGAAAAATATCATGAAAAAAAAGTCATAGTATAGTATGTCGAAAATATCTTGAAAAAAAGGCATAGTATAGTCTGTCGAAAAATGTATGAAAAAAAGTCATAGTATAGAATGTCGAAAATTTCATTAAAAAAAGTCATAGTATAGTATGTCGAATTTTTTCACGAAAAAAAAGTCATAGTATAGTAAGTTGAAAAATTTCATGGAAAAAAAGTCATAGTATAGTATGTCGAAAAATGTCATGAAAAAAAAGTCATAGTATTGTATGTCAAAACATTTCATGAAAAAAAGTCATAGTATAGTATTTCGAAAATTTCATGAAAAAAAGTCATAGTATAGTATGTCCAAAAATTTCGTGAAAAAAATTCATAGTATAGTATGTCGAAAATATCTTGAAAAAAAGGCATAGTATAGAATGTCGAAAATTTCATTAAAAAAAGTCATAGTATAGTATGCCGAAAAATTTTGTGAAAAAAAAGTCATAGTATTGTATGTCAAAAAATTTCATGAAAAAAAAGTTATAGTATAGTATGTCGAAAAATTTCAGGGAAAAAAAAAGTCATAGTATAGTATGTCGAAAAATTTCAGGGAAAAAAAAGTCATACTATAGTATGTCGGAAATTTTATGGAAAAAAAGTCATAGTATAGTATGTCGAAAAATTTCATAAAAAAAACGTTACAGTATAGTATATCGAAAAATTTCATACAAAAAAAGTCATAGTATAGTATGTCGAAAAATTCATGAAAAAAAGTCATAGAATAGTATGTCGAAAATTTTTAAGAAAAAAAGTCATAGTATAGTATGTCGAAAAATTTTATGGAAAAAAAAGTCATAGTATAGTATATCGAATTTTTTGCGAAAAAAAAGTAATTGTATAGTGTGTCAAACTTTTTTGAGAAAAAAAGTCATAGTTTAGTATGTCTACATTTTTTGCAAAAAAAAACTCATAGTATAGTATGTCGAATTTTCTGGCGAAAAAATAGTCATACTATAGTATGTCGAAATTATTTGCGAAAAAAGTCATACTGCAGTATGTCGAAATTTTTTGCCAAAAAAAGTCAAAGTATAGTATGTCGACATTTTTTTTGCGAAAAAGTCGTAGTATAGTATTTCGAAATTTTTTGCGAAGAAAAGTCATTGTATAGTGTGTCAAATTTTTTTGCGAAAAAAAAGTCATAGGATAGTATGTCGAATTTTTTTTTGCGAAAAAGTCGTAGTATAGTATTTCGAAATTTTTTGCGAAAAAAAGTCATTGTATAGTGTGTCAATTTTTTTTGCGAAAAAAAGTCATACTATAGAATGTCGAAATTTTTTGTGAAAAAAGTCATACTATAGTATGTCAAACTTTTTTGAGAAAAAAAGTCATAGTATAGTATGTCTACATTTTTTGCAAAAAAAAACTCATAGTATAGTATGTCGAATTTCCTGGCGAAAAAATAGTCATACTATAGTATGTCGAAATTATTTGCGAAAAAAGTCATACTGCAGTATGTCGAAATTTTTTGCCAAAAAAAGTCATAGTATAGTATGTCGAATTTTTTTACGAAAAAAAGTCACAGTATAGTATGTCGAAATTTTTGGCGAAAAAAATTCATAGTATAGTATGTCGAATTTTTTTAAGAAAAAAAAAGTCATAGTATGGTATCTCGAAATTTTTTGCGAAAAAAAAGGCATAGTATAGTATATCGAAAAATGTCATGAAAAAAGTCATAGTATAGTACGTCGAATTTTTTTATGAAAAAAAAGTCATAGTATAGTATGTCGAATTTTTTTACGAAAAAAAGTCATAGTATAGTATGTCGAAAAATTTCATAAAAAAAAGGTTATAGTATAGTCTGTCGAAAAATTTATGAAAAAAAGTCATAGTATAGAATTTCGAAAATTTCATTAAAAAAAGTCATAGTTTAGTATGCCAAAAACTTCCATGAAAAAAAGTCATAGAATAGTATGTCGAAAAATTTTATGAAAAAAAGTCATAGTATAGTATGTCGAAAATTTCTTGAAAAAAAGTCATAGTATAGTATTTCGAAAAATGTTGTGAAAAAAAGTCATAGTATAGTATGTCGAAAAATATCATGAAAAAAAAGTCATAGTATAGTATGTCGACAATATCTTGAAAAAAAGGCATAGTATAGTCTGTCGAAAAATGTATGAAAAAAAGTCATAGTATAGAAGGTCGAAAATTTCATTAAAAAAAGTCATAGTATAGTATGTCGAATTTTTTCACGAAAAAAAAGTCATAGTATAGTAAGTTGAAAAATTTCATGGAAAAAAAGTCATAGTATAGTATGTCGAAAAATGTCATGAAAAAAAAGTCATAGTATTGTATGTCAAAACATTTCATGAAAAAAAGTCATAGTATAGTATTTCGAAAATTTCATGAAAAAAAGTCATAGTATAGTATGTCCAAAAATTTCGTGAAAAAAAGTCATAGTATAGTATGTCGAAAAATTTCATAAAAAAATGGTTATAGTATAGTCTGTCGAAAAATTTATGAAAAAAAGTCATAGTATAGAATTTCGAAAATTTCATTAAAAAAAGTCATAGTTTAGTATGCCAAAAACTTCCATGAAAAAAAGTCATAGAATAGTATGTCGAAAAATTTTATGAAAAAAAGTCATAGTATAGTATGTCGAAAATTTCTTGAAAAAAAGTCATAGTATAATGTGTCGAAAAATGTTGTGAAAAAAAGTCATAGTATAGTATGTCGAAAAATATCATGAAAAAAAAGTCATAGTATAGTATGTCGAAAATATCTTGAAAAAAAGGCATAGTATAGTCTGTCGAAAAATGTATGAAAAAAAGTCATAGTATAGAATGTCGGAAATTTCATTAAAAAAAGTCATAGTATAGTATGTCGAATTTTTTCACGAAAAAAAAGTCATAGTATAGTAAGTTGAAAAATTTCATGGAAAAAGAGTCATAGTATAGTATGTCGAAAAATGTCATGAAAAAAAAGTCATAGTATTGTATGTCAAAACATTTCATGAAAAAAAGTCATAGTATAGTATTTCGAAAATTTCATGAAAAAAAGTCATAGTATAGTATGTCCAAAAATTTCGTGAAAAAAAGTCATAGTATAGTATGTCGAAAAATTTCATAAAAAAAAGGTTATAGTATAGTCTGTCGAAAAATTTATGAAAAAAAGTCATAGTATAGAATTTCGAAAATTTCATTAAAAAAAGTCATAGTTTAGTATGCCAAAAACTTCCATGAAAAAAAGTCATAGAATAGTATGTCGAAAAATTTTATGAAAAAAAGTCATAGTATAGTATGTCGAAAATATCTTGAAAAAAAGGCATAGTATAGTCTGTCGAAAAATGTATGAAAAAAAGTCATAGTATAGTATGTCGAAAATTTCATGAAAAAAAGTCATAGTATTGTATGTCGAAAAATGTCATGAAAAAAAAGTCATAGTATTGTATGTCGAAAATTTCTTGAAAAAAAGTCAGAGTTTAGTATGTCGAAAAATATCGTGAAAAAAAAGTCATAGTATAGTATGTCGAAAATATCTTGAAAAAAAGTCATAGTATAGTATGACGAAAAATTGTGGAAAAAAATTCATAGTATAGTATGTCGAAAATTTCATGAAAAAAAGTCATAGAATAGTATGTCGAAAATTTCATGAAAAAAAATCATAGTATAGTATGTCGAAAATTTCATGAAAAAAAGTCATAGTATAGTATGTCCAAAAATTTTGTGAAAAAAAAGTCATAGTATAGTATGTCGAAAATTTCATGAAAAAAAGTCATAGTATAGTATGTCCAAAAATTTTGTGAAAAAAAAGTCATAGTATAGTATGTCGAAAATTTCTTGACAAAAAGTCATAGTTTAGTATGTCGAAAAATATTGTGAAAAAAAGTCATAGTATAGTATGTCGAAAATATCTTGAAAAAAAGGCATAGTATAGAATGTCGAAAATTTCATTAAAAAAAGTCATAGTATAGTATGCCGAAAAATTTTGTGAAAAAAAAGTCATAGTATTGTATGTCAAAAAATTTCATGAAAAAAAAGTTATAGTATAGTATGTGGAAAAATTTCAGGGAAAAAAAAAGTCATAGTATAGTATGTCGAAAAATTTCAGGGAAAAAAAAGTCATAGTATAGTATGTCGGAAATTTTATGGAAAAAAAGTCATAGTATAGTATGTCGAAAAATTTCATAAAAAAAACGTTACAGTATAGTATATCGAAAAATTTCATACAAAAAAAGTCATCGATAGTATGTCGAAAAATTCATGAAAAAAAGTCATAGAATAGTATGTCGAAAATTTTAAAGAAAAAAAGTCATAGTATAGTATGTCGAAAAATTTTATGGAAAAAAAAGTCATAGTATAGTATATCGAATTTTTTTTCGAAAAAAAAGTAATTGTATAGTATGTCAAACTTTTTTGAGAAAAAAAGTCATAGTATAGTATGTCTACATTTTTTGCAAAAAAAAACTCATAGTATAGTATGTCGAATTTCCTGGCGAAAAAATAGTCATACTATAGTATGTCGAAATTATTTGCGAAAAAAGTCATACTGCAGTATGTCGAAATTTTTTGCCAAAAAAAGTCATAGTATAGTATGTCGACATTTTTTTTGCGAAAAAGTCGTAGTATAGTATTTCGAAATTTTTTTGCGAAGAAAAGTCATTGTATAGTGTGTCAAATTTTTTTGCGAAAAAAAAGTCATAGGATAGTATGTCGAAATTTTTTTTGCGAAAAAGTCGTAGTATAGTATTTCGAAATTTTTTGCGAAAAAAAGTCATTGTATAGTGTGTCAATTTTTTTTGCGAAAAAAAGTCATACTATAGAATGTCGAAATTTTTTGTGAAAAAAGTCATACTATAGTATGTCAAACTTTTTTGAGAAAAAAAGTCATAGTATAGTATGTCTACATTTTTTGCAAAAAAAAACTCATAGTATAGTATGTCGAATTTCCTGGCGAAAAAATAGTCATACTATAGTATGTCGAAATTATTTGCGAAAAAAGTCATACTGCAGTATGTCGAAATTTTTTGCCAAAAAAAGTCATAGTATAGTATGTCGACATTTTTTTTGCGAAAAAGTCGTAGTATAGTATTTCGAAATTTTTTGCGAAGAAAAGTCATTGTATAGTGTGTCAAATTTTTTTGCGAAAAAAAAGTCATAGGATAGTATGTCGAAATTTTTTTTGCGAAAAAGTCGTAGTATAGTATTTCGAAATTTTTTGCGAAAAAAAGTCATTGTATAGTGTGTCAATTTTTTTTGCGAAAAAAAGTCATACTATAGAATGTCGAAATTTTTTGTGAAAAAAGTCATACTATAGTATGTCAAACTTTTTTGAGAAAAAAAGTCATAGTATAGTATGTCTACATTTTTTGCAAAAAAAAACTCATAGTATAGTATGTCGAATTTCCTGGCGAAAAAATAGTCATACTATAGTATGTTGAAATTATTTGCGAAAAAAGTCATACTGCAGTATGTCGAAATTTTTTGACAAAAAAAGTCATAGTATAGTATGTCGAATTTTTTTACGAAAAAAAGTTATAGTATAGTATGTCGAAAAATTTCATAAAAAAAAGGTTATAGTATAGTCTGTCGAAAAATTTATGAAAAAAAGTCATAGTATAGAATTTCGAAAATTTCATTAAAAAAAGTCATAGTTTAGTATGCCAAAAACTTCCATGAAAAAAAGTCATAGAATAGTATGTCGAAAAATTTTATGAAAAAAAGTCATAGTATAGTATGTCGAAAATTTCTTGAAAAAAAGTCATAGTATAGTATGTCGAAAAATGTTTTGAAAAAAAGTCATAGTATAGTATGTCGAAAAATATCATGAAAAAAAAGTCATAGTATAGTATGTCGAAAATATCTTTAAAAAAAGGCATAGTATAGTCTGTCGAAAAATTTATGAAAAAAAGTCATAGTATAGAATGTCGAAAATTTCATTAAAAAAAGTCATAGTATAGTATGTCGAATTTTTTCACGAAAAAAAAGTCATAGTATAGTAAGTTGAAAAATTTCATGGAAAAAAAGTCATAGTATAGTATGTCGAAAAATGTCATGAAAAAAAAGTCATAGTATTGTATGTCAAAACATTTCATGAAAAAAAGTCATAGTATAGTATTTCGAAAATTTCATGAAAAAAAGTCATAGTATAGTATGTCCAAAAATTTCGTGAAAAAAAGTCATAGTATAGTATGTCGAAAATATCTTGAAAAAAAGGCATAGTATAGAATGTCGAAAATTTCATTAAAAAAAGTCATAGTATAGTATGCCGAAAAATTTTGTGAAAAAAAAGTCATAGTATTGTATGTCAAAAAATTTCATGAAAAAAAAGTTATAGTATAGTATGTCGAAAAATTTCAGGGAAAAAAAAAGTCATAGTATAGTATGTCGAAAAATTTCAGGGAAAAAAAAGTCATACTATAGTATGTCGGAAATTTTATGGAAAAAAAGTCATAGTATAGTATGTCGAAAAATTTCATAAAAAAAAACGTTACAGTATAGTATATCGAAAAATTTCATACAAAAAAAGTCATAGTATAGTATGTCATAAATTTCATGAAAAAAAGTCATAGAATAGTATGTCGAAAATTTTTAAGAAAAAAAGTCATAGTATAGTATGTCGAAAAATTTTATGGAAAAAAAAGTCATAGTATAGTATATCGAATTTTTTGCGAAAAAAAAGTAATTGTATAGTGTGTCAAACTTTTTTGAGAAAAAAAGTCATAGTTTAGTATGTCTACATTTTTTGCAAAAAAAAACTCATAGTATAGTATGTCGAATTTTCTGGCGAAAAAATAGTCATACTATAGTATGTCGAAATTATTTGCGAAAAAAGTCATACTGCAGTATGTCGAAATTTTTTGCCAAAAAAAGTCAAAGTATAGTATGTCGACATTTTTTTTGCGAAAAAGTCGTAGTATAGTATTTCGAAATTTTTTGCGAAGAAAAGTCATTGTATAGTGTGTCAAATTTTTTTGCGAAAAAAAAGTCATAGGATAGTATGTCGAATTTTTTTTTGCGAAAAAGTCGTAGTATAGTATTTCGAAATTTTTTGCGAAAAAAAGTCATTGTATAGTGTGTCAATTTTTTTTGCGAAAAAAAGTCATACTATAGAATGTCGAAATTTTTTGTGAAAAAAGTCATACTATAGTATGTCAAACTTTTTTGAGAAAAAAAGTCATAGTATAGTATGTCTACATTTTTTGCAAAAAAAAACTCATAGTATAGTATGTCGAATTTCCTGGCGAAAAAATAGTCATACTATAGTATGTCGAAATTATTTGCGAAAAAAGTCATACTGCAGTATGTCGAAATTTTTTGCCAAAAAAAGTCATAGTATAGTATGTCGAATTTTTTTACGAAAAAAAGTCACAGTATAGTATGTCGAAATTTTTGGCGAAAAAAATTCATAGTATAGTATGTCGAATTTTTTTACGAAAAAAAAAGTCATAGTATGGTATCTCGAAATTTTTTGCGAAAAAAAAGGCATAGTATAGTATATCGAAAAATGTCATGAAAAAAGTCATAGTATAGTACGTCGAATTTTTTTATGAAAAAAAAGTCATAGTATAGTATGTCGAATTTTTTTACGAAAAAAAGTCATAGTATAGTATGTCGAAAAATTTCATAAAAAAAAGGTTATAGTATAGTCTGTCGAAAAATTTATGAAAAAAAGTCATAGTATAGAATTTCGAAAATTTCATTAAAAAAAGTCATAGTTTAGTATGCTAAAAACTTCCATGAAAAAAAGTCATAGAATAGTATGTCGAAAAATTTTATGAAAAAAAGTCATAGTATAGTATGTCGAAAATTTCTTGAAAAAAAGTCATAGTATAGTATTTCGAAAAATGTTGTGAAAAAAAGTCATAGTATAGTATGTCGAAAAATATCATGAAAAAAAAGTCATAGTATAGTATGTCGACAATATCTTGAAAAAAAGGCATAGTATAGTCTGTCGAAAAATGTATGAAAAAAAGTCATAGTATAGAAGGTCGAAAATTTCATTAAAAAAAGTCATAGTATAGTATGTCGAATTTTTTCACGAAAAAAAAGTCATAGTATAGTAAGTTGAAAAATTTCATGGAAAAAAAGTCATAGTATAGTATGTCGAAAAATGTCATGAAAAAAAAGTCATAGTATTGTATGTCAAAACATTTCATGAAAAAAAGTCATAGTATAGTATTTCGAAAATTTCATGAAAAAAAGTCATAGTATAGTATGTCCAAAAATTTCGTGAAAAAAAGTCATAGTATAGTATGTCGAAAAATTTCATAAAAAAATGGTTATAGTATAGTCTGTCGAAAAATTTATGAAAAAAAGTCATAGTATAGAATTTCGAAAATTTCATTAAAAAAAGTCATAGTTTAGTATGCCAAAAACTTCCATGAAAAAAAGTCATAGAATAGTATGTCGAAAAATTTTATGAAAAAAAGTCATAGTATAGTATGTCGAAAATTTCTTGAAAAAAAGTCATAGTATAATGTGTCGAAAAATGTTGTGAAAAAAAGTCATAGTATAGTATGTCGAAAAATATCATGAAAAAAAAGTCATAGTATAGTATGTCGAAAATATCTTGAAAAAAAGGCATAGTATAGTCTGTCGAAAAATGTATGAAAAAAAGTCATAGTATAGAATGTCGGAAATTTCATTAAAAAAAGTCATAGTATAGTATGTCGAATTTTTTCACGAAAAAAAAGTCATAGTATAGTAAGTTGAAAAATTTCATGGAAAAAGAGTCATAGTATAGTATGTCGAAAAATGTCATGAAAAAAAAGTCATAGTATTGTATGTCAAAACATTTCATGAAAAAAAGTCATAGTATAGTATTTCGAAAATTTCATGAAAAAAAGTCATAGTATAGTATGTCCAAAAATTTCGTGAAAAAAAGTCATAGTATAGTATGTCGAAAAATTTCATAAAAAAAAGGTTATAGTATAGTCTGTCGAAAAATTTATGAAAAAAAGTCATAGTATAGAATTTCGAAAATTTCATTAAAAAAAGTCATAGTTTAGTATGCCAAAAACTTCCATGAAAAAAAGTCATAGAATAGTATGTCGAAAAATTTTATGAAAAAAAGTCATAGTATAGTATGTCGAAAATATCTTGAAAAAAAGGCATAGTATAGTCTGTCGAAAAATGTATGAAAAAAAGTCATAGTATAGAATGTCGAAAATTTCATTAAAAAAAGTCATAGTATAGTATGTCGAAAAATGTCATGAAAAAAAAGTCATAGTATTGTATGTCGAAAATTTCTTGAAAAAAAGTCAGAGTTTAGTATGTCGAAAAATATCGTGAAAAAAAAGTCATAGTATAGTATGTCGAAAATATCTTGAAAAAAAGTCATAGTATAGTATGACGAAAAATTGTGGAAAAAAATTCATAGTATAGTATGTCGAAAATTTCATGAAAAAAAGTCATAGAATAGTATGTCGAAAATTTCATGAAAAAAAATCATAGTATAGTATGTCGAAAATTTCATGAAAAAAAGTCATAGTATAGTATGTCCAAAAATTTTGTGAAAAAAAAGTCATAGTATAGTATGTCGAAAATTTCTTGACAAAAAGTCATAGTTTAGTATGTCGAAAAATATTGTGAAAAAAAGTCATAGTATAGTATGTCGAAAATATCTTGAAAAAAAGGCATAGTATAGAATGTCGAAAATTTCATTAAAAAAAGTCATAGTATAGTATGCCGAAAAATTTTGTGAAAAAAAAGTTATAGTATAGTATGTCGAAAAATTTCAGGGAAAAAAAAAGTCATAGTATAGTATGTCGAAAAATTTCAGGGAAAAAAAGTCATAGTATAGTATGTCGGAAATTTTATGGAAAAAAAGTCATAGTATAGTATGTCGAAAAATTTCATAAAAAAAACGTTACAGTATAGTATATCGAAAAATTTCATACAAAAAAAGTCATAGTATAGTATGTCGAAAAATTCATGAAAAAAAGTCATAGAATAGTATGTCGAAAATTTTTAAGAAAAAAAGTCATAGTATAGTATGTCGAAACATTTTATGGAAAAAAAAGTCATAGTATAGTATATCGAATTTTTTGCGAAAAAAAGTAATTGTATAGTGTGTCAAACTTTTTTGAGAAAAAAAGTCATAGTATAGTATGTCTACATTTTTTGCAAAAAAAAACTCATAGTATAGTATGTCGAATTTTCTGGCGAAAAAATAGTCATACTATAGTATGTCGAAATTATTTGCGAAAAAAGTCATACTGCAGTATGTCGAAATTTTTTGCCAAAAAAAGTCATAGTATAGTATGTCGACATTTTTTTTGCGAAAAAGTCGTAGTATAGTATTTCGAAATTTTTTGCGAAGAAAAGTCATTGTATAGTGTGTCAAATTTTTTTGCGAAAAAAAAGTCATAGGATAGTATGTCGAAATTTTTTTTGCGAAAAAGTCGTAGTATAGAATTTCGAATTTTTTTGCGAAAAAAAGTCATTGTATAGTGTGTCAATTTTTTTTGCGAAAAAAAGTCATACTATAGAATGTCGAAATTTTTTGTGAAAAAAGTCATACTATAGTATGTCAAACTTTTTTGAGAAAAAAAGTCATAGTATAGTATGTCTACATTTTTTGCAAAAAAAAACTCATAGTATAGTATGTCGAATTTCCTGGCGAAAAAATAGTCATACTATAGTATGTCGAAATTATTTGCGAAAAAAGTCATACTGCAGTATGTCGAAATTTTTTGCCAAAAAAAGTCATAGTATAGTATGTCGAATTTTTTTACGAAAAAAAGTCACAGTATAGTATGTCGAAATTTTTGGCGAAAAAAATTCATAGTATAGTATGTCGAATTTTTTTACGAAAAAAAAAGTCATAGTATGGTATCTCGAAATTTTTTGCGAAAAAAAAGGCATAGTATAGTATATCGAAAAATGTCATGAAAAAAGTCATAGTATAGTACGTCGAATTTTTTTATGAAAAAAAAGTCATAGTATAGTATGTCGAATTTTTTTACGAAAAAAAAGTCATACTATAGTATGTCGAAATTTTATGCGATAAAACCTCATAACTTTTTTGTCATGAGGTTTTTTGGGAAAAAAGTCATACTATAGTATGTCGAAATTTTTTGCGAAAAAAATGTCATAGTATAGTATGTCAAATTTTTGCGGAAAAAAACTCATACTATAGTATGTCGAAATTTTTTGCGAAAAAAAACCCATATTATAGTATGTTGAAATTTTTTGCGAAAAAAGTCATAGTATAGTATGTCGAAATTTTTTCATGAAAAAAAAGTCATACTATAGTATGTCGAAAATTATCGTGAAAAAATGTCATAGTATAAAATGTCGAAAATTTTCATGAAAAAAGGCATAGTATAGTATGTCGAAACTTTTTAAGAAAAAAAGTCATAGTATAGTATGTCGAAAAATTTTATGGAAAAAAAAGTCATAGTATAGTATATCGAATTTTTTGCGAAAAAAAAGTAATAGGATAGTATGTCGACATTTTTTTTGCGAAAAAGTCGTAGTATAGTATTTCGAATTTTTTTGCGAAAAAAAGTCATTGTATAGTGTGTCAATTTTTTTTGCGAAAAAAAGTCATACTATAGAATGTCGAAATTTTGTGAAAAAAGTCATACTATAGTATGTCAAACTTTTTTGAGAAAAAAAGTCATAGTATAGTATGTCTACATTTTTTGCAAAAAAAAACTCATAGTATAGTATGTCGAATTTTCTGGCGAAAAAATAGTCATACTATAGTATATCGAAATTATTTGCGAAAAAAGTCATACTGCAGTATGTCCAAATTTTTTTGCCAAAAAAAGTCATAGTATAGTATGTTGACATTTTTTTTGCGAAAAAGTCGTAGTATAGTATTTCGAAATTTTTTGCGAAAAAAAGTCATTGTATAGTGTGTCAAATTTTTTTGCGAAAAAAAAGTCATAGGATAGTATGTCGACATTTTTTTTGCCAAAAAGTTGTAGTATAGTATTTCGAAATTTTTTGCGAAAAAAAGTCATTGTATAGTGTGTCAATTTTTTTTGCGAAAAAAAGTCATACTATAGAATGTCGAAATTTTTTGTGAAAAAAGTCATAGTATGGTATCTCGAAATTTTTTGCGAAAAAAAAGGCATAGTATAGTATATCGAAAAATGTCATGAAAAAAGTCATAGTATAGTACGTCGAATTTTTTTATGAAAAAAAAGTCATAGTATAGTATGTCGAATTTTTTTACGAAAAAAAAGTCATACTATAGTATGTCGAAATTTTATGCGATAAAACCTCATAACTTTTTTGTCATGAGGTTTTTTGGGAAAAAAGTCATACTATAGTATGTCGAAATTTTTTGCGAAAAAAATGTCATAGTATAGTATGTCAAATTTTTGCGGAAAAAAACTCATACTATAGTATGTCGAAATTTTTTGCGAAAAAAAACCCATATTATAGTATGTTGAAATTTTTTGCGAAAAAAGTCATAGTATAGTATGTCGAAATTTTTTCATGAAAAAAAAGTCATACTATAGTATGTCGAAAATTATCGTGAAAAAATGTCATAGTATAAAATGTCGAAAATTTTCATGAAAAAAGGCATAGTATAGTATGTCGAAACTTTTTAAGAAAAAAAGTCATAGTATAGTATGTCGAAAAATTTTATGGAAAAAAAAGTCATAGTATAGTATATCGAATTTTTTGCGAAAAAAAAGTAATAGGATAGTATGTCGACATTTTTTTTGCGAAAAAGTCGTAGTATAGTATTTCGAATTTTTTTGCGAAAAAAAGTCATTGTATAGTGTGTCAATTTTTTTTGCGAAAAAAAGTCATACTATAGAATGTCGAAATTTTGTGAAAAAAGTCATACTATAGTATGTCAAACTTTTTTGAGAAAAAAAGTCATAGTATAGTATGTCTACATTTTTTGCAAAAAAAAACTCATAGTATAGTATGTCGAATTTTCTGGCGAAAAAATAGTCATACTATAGTATATCGAAATTATTTGCGAAAAAAGTCATACTGCAGTATGTCCAAATTTTTTTGCCAAAAAAAGTCATAGTATAGTATGTTGACATTTTTTTTGCGAAAAAGTCGTAGTATAGTATTTCGAAATTTTTTGCGAAAAAAAGTCATTGTATAGTGTGTCAAATTTTTTTGCGAAAAAAAAGTCATAGGATAGTATGTCGACATTTTTTTTGCCAAAAAGTTGTAGTATAGTATTTCGAAATTTTTTGCGAAAAAAAGTCATTGTATAGTGTGTCAATTTTTTTTGCGAAAAAAAGTCATACTATAGAATGTCGAAATTTTTTGTGAAAAAAGTCATACTATAGTATGTCAAACTTTTTTGAGAAAAAAAGTCATAGTATAGTATGTCGAATTTTTTTTGCGAAAAAGTCGTAGTATAGTATTTCGAAATTTTTTGCGAAAAAAAGTCATTGTATAGTGTGTCAAATTTTTTTGCAAAAAAAAGTCATAGGATAGTATGTCGACATTTTTTTTGCGAAAAGGTCGTAGTATAGTATTTCGAAATTTTTTGCGAAAAAAAGTCATTGTATAGTGTGTCAATTTTTTTTGCGAAAAAAAGTCATACTATAGAATGTCGAAATTTTTTGCCAAAAAAAGTCATAGTATAGTATGTCGAATTTTTTTACGAAAAAAAGTCACAGTATAGTATGTCGAAATTTTTGGCGAAAAAAATTCATAGTATAGTATGTCGAATTTTTTTACGAAAAAAAGTCATAGTATGGTATCTCGAAATTTTTTGCGAAAAAAAAGGCATAGTATAGTATATCGAAAAATGTCATGAAAAAAGTCATAGTATAGTACGTCGAATTTTTTTACGAAAAAAAAGTCAGTATAGTATGTCGAATTTTTTTTCGAAAAAAAATTATACTATAGTATGTCGAAATTTTATGCGATAAAACCTCATAACTTTTTTGTCATGAGGTTTTTTGCGAAAAAAGTCATACTATAGTATGTCGAAATTTTTTGCGAAAAAAAAGTCATAGTATAGTATGTCAAGTTTTTGCGGAAAAAAACTCATACTATAGTATGTCGAAATTTTTTGCGAAAAAAAACCCATACTATAGTATGTTGAAATGTTTTTGCGAAAAAAGTCATAGTATAGTATGTCGAATTTTTTTATGAAAAAAAAAGTCACACTATAGTATGTCGAAATTTTTTCCATGAAAAAAAAGTCATACTATAGTATGTCGAAAATTATCGTGAAAAAATGTCATAGTATAAAATGTCGAAAATTTTCATGAAAAAAGGCATAGTATAGTCTGTCGATTAATTTTGTGGAAAAAAAACTCATAGTTAAAAATATCGAACATTTTCTTAAAAAAAAAGTCATACTATAGCAAGTCGAAAATTTTCGTGAAAAAATGTCGTACTATAAAATGTCGAAAATGTTCATGACAAAAGGCAAATTATATTATGTAGATTAATTTTGTGGTAAAAAAAACCTCATAGTTTAGAATTTTTAAAATTTTCATGGAAAAAAAGTCATACTATAGTATGTCGAAAATTTTCGTGAAAAAATGTAATACTATAGAATGACGAAAATGTTCATGAAAAAAGGCATAGTATAGTATATTATTATTTCAGCCTAGCAGTCCTGCCGACGAGAACATTATTCATTTTAAGCCGCTGCCTCTCTATAACCCTCTGTTGTTAATGTCCCACAAGCACTGCTGTGTGCCTCGCTCTCTCTCTCTCTCTCTCTCTCTCTCTCTCGCTCTCTCTCTCCCCTCTCTCTCCTTTGAATCAGGCTTCTCCGTGATGGACCATCAGTCGCTCTGTGACGTTGCTCTGACTCTCTGGTGGTACATGGTAGAGAGGAGGTCGTGTTGCTCGGGCTCTATCTATCGTGATGTGGAGAGGAGGTCGTGTTGCTCTGGCTCTATCGATCTGGCATGGAGAGGAGGTTGCGTTGCTCAGGCTCTACCTGTATGGCGTTGAGAGGAGGTTACGCAGCTAAGGCTCTATCTGATTGGCGTGGAGTGGAAGTCGTGCTGCTCTGGCTCTACCGGTTTGGACGTCATGAGGAGGTCGTGTTGCTCTGGCTCTATCTGTTTGGCGTCGCCTGGAAGCTGCTTGACATCCTCCTGGATCCACCTTCTCACATATATTCACATTATATGTATTCATTTTTGTCATGAATTGTCTATGTTGTGTTTTCATTATGTTGTTACTCTGTACACACGACATCTATTGCACGTCTGTCCATCCTGGAAGGGGGATCCCTCCTCTGCCGCTCTTCCTGAGGTTTCTTCCATTTTTCCTCCCTGTTAAAAGGGTTTTTTTGTGGTTAAGTTTTTCCTTAGCCGATGTGAGGGTTGCACTGTCAAGGACAGAGGGTGTTGTATTCTGTACAGATTGTAAAGCCCCCCGAGGCAAATTTGTGATTTGTGATTTTGGGCTATACAAATAAAATTGATTTGATTTGATTTGATTTGACTATGACGATTAATTTTGTGGGAAAAAAACTCATAGTTTAAAATATCGAACATTTTCATAAAAAAAAAGTCATACTATAACATGTTGGAAATTTTCGTGAAAAAATGTCGTAGTATAAAATGTCGAAAATGTTCATGACAAAAGTCATAGTATAGTATGTCAAGTTTTTGCGGAAAAAAACTCATACTATAGTATGTCGAAATTTTTTGCGAAAAAACACATACTATAGTATGTTGAAATTTTTTGCGAAAAAAGTCATAGTATAGTATGTCGAATTTTTTTATGAAAAAAAAAGTCACACTATAGTATGTCGAAATTTTTTCCATGAAAAAAAAGTCATACTATAGTATGTCGAAAATATTCGTAAAAAAATGTCATAGTATAGAATGTCAAACATTTTCATGAAAAAAGGCATAGTATAGTATGACTTTTTTGAAAATTGACGAAATTTTAAACTGAGTTTTTTTCCACCAAATTAATCGACAGACTATACTATGCCTTTTTTCATGAAAATTTTCGACATTCTATACTATGACATTTTTTTACGAATATTTTCGACATGACTTTTTTCATGAAAATTTTCGAAAATATTCGTAAAAAAATGCCATAGTATAGAATGTCGAAAATGTTCATGAAAAAAGGCATAGTATAGTCTGTCGATTAATTTGGTGGAAAAAAAACTCAGTTTAAAATTTCGAAATTTTCATGAAAAAAGTCATAGTATAGTATGACTTTTTTGAAAATTGACGAAATTTTAAACTGAGTTTTTTTTCCACCAAATTAATCGACAGACTATACTATGCCTTTTTTCATGAAAATTTTCGACATTCTATACTATGACATTTCTTTAGGAATATTTTCGACATGACTTTTTTCATGAAAATTTTCGAAAATATTCGTAAAAAAATGCCATAGTATAGAATGTCGAAAATTTTCATGAAAAAAGGGATAGTATAGTCTGTCCATTAATTTGGTGGAAAAAAAAATCAGTTTAAAATTTCGAAATTTTCATGAAAAAAGTCATAGTATAGTATGACTTTTTTGAAAATTGACGAAATTTTAAACTGAGTTTTTTTTCCACCAAATTAATCGACAGACTATACTATGCCTTTTTTCATGAAAATGTTCGACATTCTATACTATGACATTTTCTTACGAATATTTTCGACATTACTTTTTTCATGAAAATTTTCGAAAATATTCGTAAAAAAATGCCATAGTATAGAATGTCGAAAATGTTCATGAAAAAAGGCATAGTATAGTCTGTCCATTAATTTGGTGGAAAAAAAAATCAGTTTAAAATTTCGAAATTTTCATGAAAAAAGTCATAGTATAGTATGACTTTTTTGAAAATTGACGAAATTTTAAACTGAGTTTTTTTTCCACCAAATTAATCGACAGACTATACTATGCCTTTTTTCATGAAATTTTTCGACATTCTATACTATGACATTTTTTTACGAATATTTTCGACATGACTTTTTTCATGAAAATTTTCGAAAATATTCGTAAAAAAATGCCATAGTATAATTGAATTTCGAAAAAAAACATAG
>CAKAOJ020000512.1:0-32500 GCA_916701645.2 Sebastolobus alascanus
CAGGACAGTCCAAATACACTGCTACTCTACCAGAGGAGGAGGAGGAGGAGGAGGAGGAGGAGGAGGAGGAGGAGGTGATGGGTGTACTTCTGTTATTGTGATAGACACAGTAACCATCATCAGAGCACCTCAGACTCCAGGAATGATCATTCCTTCCAAACACACTGTGTTCTCCGTCTCCTCTCCTGCTGATTCCTCTGTAACTCACTGATATATCAACCACTCCTCTCCACTCGACCTCCCAGTAACAGCGACCAGTCAGACCAGTCCAACACAGCAGCTGATTCCAGTAGATAAATCTGCGTGGATGATCAGGATATGACTGATCCTCCTTCACATATATCACCTCCCTGTTGCTGTCAGACAGTTTGAGGTTTCTGTTTACTGTGTTTGTGTCCAGGTCCAGTTCACAGACATCTGATGGAGAGAAGAAGACACAATACAGTAGCTGAGTAGTTGTACTTTTACTTGAGTAAATATTTTCAGTCCTCTACCCTCCGCTGGGTTTTACAATCCAGAAGAATGTGGCTGAGAAACCTAAACTTGAAGAGACACCATAAACCCTCGTTATGTGAGCTCAGTTCATTTAGTGGACTAAAAGCCAACGGAGGAAAACCTGTATCCTACTCTGTGGTTGGGCTATAAAGAGCAGCAGAGAAGAGACGTTGGGTCCTTTAAAGGACTGACAGCAGAGCCAGGAGAACATCAGGTATGATTTCATGTGTAGGGAAGACTCAGCATTGTAGCATTGGTTTAATGACAGCCAGTTACTTTGACTATTTTCTGTACAGTTAAAAATGTAATGCAGCTTATGGCACCGAGTGCAGGGCAGCATTAGACTAAAGATAGTTTAAGTACAGTTATCTGTGTAGAAACAAACTAAACCTTGTTACTGTGGAAGTACTGATCTGCCTCAGAGCTTTACAGATTGTTCATCACTTCACCGTCTGTAGCAATGGAGTCAATAACGTAGCTAAATATGCTAGTGTAGGTTATCTGAGGCCACTTCTTCAGGTCGTCCTCCATCCCTCCATAGTAGAAGGCAGAGCTATGATCACATTATCCTGTTTGAGCTGTAATAGGTGGTGTTCACACATGTTTTACTAGATTTATTAATACAATCGCTCTAGGAGAGAGGATTAGCATAGCTTTAACATGGAAAACAGCGGTTCTGGTTCAATGAAATGACGCGCCTGACGTTGCGCCCATAATTCTCGCAAGGCATCATTGGTAGGAAAAAGGTGGATATGATGATGCCTTACTCCTCTAAACCTTTTATCCTGTTGATCTGTTCATGTTCTGCTTTCTCTGGATCTAATTTTACATGTTGTCATGTTTTAAAGACTAATTTAACATCAGGCTGACAGACAACAGTTGAAAACTAGCCTTTCGGCATAAAATAAATACATCAAACTTAAAACACACTCACACTTCCTCAGACCAGGGCTCAGTCTCTGCTGTCCACCATGGTCCATCCTGCAGGAGGAAACACAGTCACAAGTCATACAGCTTCACTCATATCCTCCATTAATCATGAACCAGAGTTCCTCAGTTAGGGACAGAGAGACAGTGTGAGAGCTGCTGTTGTCTTTCTGTCTGTCCATCTGTCCACACCTCAGAGAGTCCACTCTGTTGTCTGTCCATACCTGAGAGAGTCCAGTCTGTTGTCTGACCATACCTGAGAGTGTCCAGTCTCTGGGTTTGTCCATACCTGGGAATGTCCAGTCTTTTGTCTGTCCATACGTGAGAGAGTCCAGTCTGTTGTCTGTCCATACCTGAGATAGTCCAGTCTGTTGTCTGTCCACACCTGAGAGTCCAGTCTGTTGTGTGTCTGTACATACCTCAGAGTGTCCAGTCTCTTGGTTTGTCCATACCTGAGAGAGTCCAGTCTGTTTTCTGTCCATACCTGAGAGAGTCCAGTCTGTTTTCTGTCCATACCTGAGAGTGTCCAGTCTGTTTTCTGTCCATATCTGAAAGTGTCCAGTCTGTTTTCTGTCCATACCTGAGAGTGTCCAGTCTGTTTTCTGTCCATACCTGAGAGTGTCCAGTCTGTTTTCTGTCCATACCTGAGAGTGTCCAGTCTGTTTTCTGTCCATACCTGAGAGAGTCCAGTCTGTTGTCTGTCCATACCTTAGAGTGTCCAGTCTGTTGTCTGTCCATACCTGAGAGAGTCAAGTCTCCAATGTGGATCCTCCAGTCCAGCAGACAGCAGCTTCTCTCCAGAGTCTCCTGGATGATTGTAGCTCAGGTCCAGCTCTCTCAGATGGGAGGGGTTGGAGCTCAGAGCTGAGGCCAGAGAGGAACAGCCTTCCTCTGTGATCAGACAGCCTGACAGACTAAACACACACAAACACACACAGTGTAAACTCTCTAAATTAAAATTAGTTCTGTTGTGGAGGAGGCTGCTTGGAGTTGTGGTCAGCAACACAATATAGAGGTAGCCGGGGGGTGGATGGTGTCCTGATGGCCTCAGGATTGCATCTCTGTCTCTTGGGGAGGATGATGTTCTGCTGGATGAATTTATCTGTGACCTCCAGTAAACACTGGGGCACCTTCAAGTGTGTGGCCATAGCACGCTACCAGAAAATGGTGAAGTGGTCCTTTAGGGTTGGGAGTGAGTCACTGCCCCATGTGAGGTCCAGCATTCTCAGACTAGAGGACTGAGAGTTGAAAACTGAGGACAGAGCTTCACAACACCCATCTGACAATGTACAGCCTCTCAGCCTGAAGAAGATTTTTAGTCATTCAATTTACATATCAAATATAAAAAGTAAATAACAGCTTGTTGGGTAAACTTTTACAAATAGCTGAACACCAACCTGAGAGTTTCCAGTGTACAGTGGGGACTCTTCAGTCCAGCCGACAGCAGCTTCACTCCTGAATCCTGCAGGTTGTTGTTACTCAGGTCCAGATCTCTCAGACTAGAGGACTGGGAGCTGAGAACTGAGGACAGAGCTTCACAGCTTCTCTCTGAGAGATTACAGCCACTCAGTCTGAAGAAGAATCAACAATACATAAGAAACAATTACAAACAATGGCTGTTGTTGTTTCTAAATCAAGAAAAATAACATTGAATTTGGATAGTTATGTGTCCACGTACAGAGCTTTGTTGGAGGCTTTGACCACTGGCAGCAGCCTCAGAAGAACCTCCTCTGAAGCAGAGTATTTCTTCAGGTAGAACACCTCCAGATCTTCTCCTGATGACAGTAAGATGAAGCCCAGAGCTGACCACTGAGAAGGAGACGGTTTAATTCTGGAGAGACTTCCTGAACTCAGGGATTGTTGGATCTCCTCCACCAGAGAACAATCATTCAGTTCATTCAGACAGTGGAACAGATTGATGCTTTTCTCTGCAGAGGAATTCTCACTGATCTTCTTCTTGATGTACTGGACTGTTTCCTGATTGGTTCCTGAGCTACTTCCTGTCTCTGTCAGCAGACCTCGTAGGAGAGTCTGGTTGGTCTCTAGGGAAAGACCCAGGAGGAAGCGGAGGAACAAGTCCAGGTGTCCGTTTGGACTCTGTAAGGCCTTGTCCACAGCACTCTGGTAGAGATGTGTTGGCTCAGGTTTGTCTCTGAAGACTTTAGACCACCGGGAGGTTTTTTGTCCTTCTGTCATCAGATTGTCACCAGAGTTGATGAATATCAGATGGACATGAAGAGCAGCCAGAAACTCCTGAACACTCAGATGGACGAAGCAGAACACTTTGTCCTGGTACAGTCTTTTCTCCTCTTTAAAGATCTGTGTGAACACTCCTGAGTACACTGAGGCTGCTCTGATGTCGATGCCACACTCTGTCAGGTCGGATTCATAGAAGATCAGGTTGCCTTTCTGCAGCTGATCAAAAGCCAGTTTTCCCAGAGACTCAATCATCTTCCTGCTCTTTGGACTCCAGTGTGGATCTGTCTCAGCTCCTCCATCATACTTGATGTTCTTCACTTTGGACTGAACCACCAGGAAGTGGATGTACATCTCAGTCAGGGTCTTGGGCAGCTCTCCTCTCTCTTTGGTCTTCAACACCTCCTCCAGAACTGTAGATGTGATCCAGCAGAAGACCGGGATGTGGCACATGATGTGGAGGCTTCGTGATGTCTTGATGTGGGAGATGATTGTTCTGGTCTGCCCCTCATCTCTGGATCTCTTCCTGAAGTACTCCTCCTTCTGTGGGTTGGTGAACCCTCTGACCTCTGTCACCATGTCAACACACTCAGGAGGGATCTGATTGGCTGCTGCAGGTCGTGTGGTTATCCAGAGGCGAGCAGAGGGAAGCAGTTTCCCCTTGATCAGGTTTGTCAGCAACACATCCACTGAGGTGGACTCTGTAACATCAGTCAGGATCTTGTTGTTGTGGAAGTCCAGAGGAAGCCGACATTCATCCAGACCATCAAAGATGAACACAACCAGGAACTCTTCAAACTTGCAGATTCCTGCTTCTTTGGTTTCAGTAAAGAATTGATGAACAAGTTCCACCAAGCTGTACTTCTTCTCTTTCAGCACATTCAGCTCTCTGAAAGTGAATGGGAATATGAATTGTAGGTCCTGGTTGGCTTTGTCTTCTGCCCAGTCCAGAGTGAACTTCTGTGTTAGGACGGTTTTCCCGATGCCAGCCACTCCCTTTGTCATCACTGTTCTGATTGGTTCATCTCTTGTGGCTTTAAAGATGTCTTCTTGTCTGATTGTTGTTTCTGGTCTGTCTGGTTTCCTGGATGCTGTTTCAATCTGTCTGACCTCGTGTTCATCTTCAGTCCCTCCCTCTGTGATGTAGAGCTCTGTGTAGATCTGATTCAGAAGGGTTGGGTTTCCTGCTTTAGCGATCCCCTCAAACACACACTGGAACTTCTTCTTCAGGTTAGACTTGAGTTTACGTCGGCACACTGCAGCAACAGTTCCTGAATGAACAAACAAGAATTGAAATCAGTGACTGGATCCTACAGAAGATCAGAGAATCTAAACATTTAGTTTTTCCTTCTCCATCAGTGTTATTCAGCTCATCAGTGGAGGACAAACAGCCTCTGATCTGATGCAGATGTGTGCAGCATATTAACAGCAGAGTTTTAAATGTAAACTTCTCCCATGTTGTCTCCATTTCCTCTTTCCATCATGTTAAATCTGTTAAAATCCTCTTACTGCTCTGCAGACAGTCAGCCAGCTCCTCCTGCTTCATCCTCCTCAGGAAGTTCAGTGTGATCTTCAGAAAAGCCTCTCCGCCGCTCCTTCTCTGCTCCTCATCCTCCCTGTCCAACACCTCCTCATCCTCCGTCTGACTCTCTAGGCATTCTGGGTAATCTGGACTCAGAATCTTATGGATCTTCTTCAGCTCGTTTTTCACAAATGTGACGATGTTGTCCTCCAGCAGCTGGAACAGAACGATAACTGAACATTTAATTTAAAGAACACAACATGTGATTCATGTGTCAGTCTGAAGGCCTGCTGGTTTGAACAGAGCAGCATGGAGACTGTTGGGACCTGAATGGTAGTTTAGCATTTAATGTGTGGTTGATGTAGTTAATAGTGACATGTTTGTTTGTACATGTACACACCATAAATATGGAGTCCAGGTCTATTTGATGCTGCTGGGCAGACTGACCACCGAGGCCCTCTGAGCTCTCCTGACCAACTCTGTGGAAAAAAACATCAAGTTTAAGAACATTTAATGATTTAAATTTGCAGCCAACTAAAGGTGTTCTGAGATGATGGCAGAATGAAAGGGCAGCTGTGGCTCAGGAGGTAGAGTGGGCGGTATAAAAACACCAACATTACTAAGGCCTGAAAGCGTCCTACTGGGGTGTCCCACAAGAGAAAGGGGACCTGATGTCAGGAGATATTAGAGCTGTGGATGGAAAACTGTGTAACTGTGGATGTTAGATGTAGAGACTTGGCTAGTCAGCATCAAACCATCAGCATCATATCAGAGGCTGCTGAACGATCCAGATGGTGATGGATCAGAGGGAGTGATCTATGGTGTCTGATCAAGGTGGGCTGGGTCACCTGGGAGAGGGTGTCCAATGTTGAAAGATCACATCACTGCTGATGCGATGAAGTGGGACTCAACATTCAAAATGGTGGCAAGACAGTGAACTGCGTTTCCCAGGGTCCTTGAGTCCTTAACTCCACCCATGGACTCAGTAACCATGGCTACTGACCCATGACCTATTCACACCTATGTTTGAAACCCATCTAGGACAAAACCAAAGCAAGGAACAAAGCAAGTTAGCACCAAGCTCTTAACTCTGCAGGAACAAAGGATCGGACTAGTTTCCCTCCAATCTACACAATTGGATCTGAACACAGTAATGACATTACTTTTGACTGGAACCAGAACTTTCCCCAGCCTGGCTTCTCCATGTTCAACCGATGGAATCGCCGGTTAACAAAGAACCCCTTTTTCTTCTACTGGGTAAAGTAACTAGGCCTACCTTAGCACAGCATTAGCATAGAAATTGCACATGGCTAAGCAAGACTGTTTAACCTTGACTTTTGGGAATGTCTATGCAATGATTTGGTTTAATGGTATTCACTGAGTTTTATTGTTGTGATATTGTTGTAGTTAGGATATTTGGGTAACTGGCCTTGCCACATCTGATGTCTTTAGTTATGCTCCACATAGACAAAAGGTCTTGCATGCTGACTAACTCTAACCCTTTGTTCTTACTGAGCATGTGTGCTCTGAAAGACAAAGAGACCATTGTGTTTGATGTCCTGGCTGCCATCTTTGATTCAGCCATTATGGTAGTTTCACATGGTCTGCCCTATTGTTTTGTAGTCTGTGCCACCTCAGTCACCATTTTGAGAGAAGATGTCATCTGGTCTTTGTCTTTGTTGTTAATTTTATTGACATTAATAATTATCTTTAATATTTTCTAATAACTAGACCAGCTCCTATCTGCGTCCCCAACATTAATGGTGCCCCGTGTGAGGCATAGTATGTTGGCAACTGTTCATAATTTCAGCTTAATTTTTGGTTAAATCCAAACATTTTGATTCCACTTCTAAACAAGCCAAAAGTGTTGACATTATACACCACTAGCCTTCTACAGGAATAGACATCCAACTGTGTTCATAAACAAGTACATTGTGGTGAGAATTGTAATTTGAGAGATTTTGACTACTGATTAACACTTTAAACCCTCATATTTTAAGTTCTTGCTATTGCTGCTAATTCAAGTTGACCTACTCTGTAGAACTTGTAATCACTTTGGTTCAGCATTTGAATACCAGGTATTCGATGCAATCTAGTCAAGCTCTCATAAGTTGCTGTTAATTCAAGTGCTACTTAAATTAAGATGCCACCGGCCCCGTGCAACATAGAGAGCTTGTATCTGGCTGTTACTGCCTTGCATTCCAACCTGAGTTAAATAGAGGCTGAGATAGAGCCACAGTGTGCTACCAGCCCTGTGATATAAGCTGTGTACCTAGCTGTTACAGCCTTGCATTTCAGTTAGTGCATGTTAAAAGTTTATTAGGAAACTTTCTCTGTAAACCTGTGTTTAACTTACTGGCCCCTTTCTTTTATGCCCACTAGAGCCACTAGTTGGTGCCGTAGCTACCCCTCTTCCATAAGGAGCTACTTCCCATAGTGTAAGCCAGTACATTGTTTGTTAGGCTAGTGTACCATCCAAGCTACACTACAAGGTGTCTGCCAACGCAGCACCATAGCCAACAACATTTTTTACTTTGTACTAGACACTTGTTTAGTCCCACCCCCCATTCCAGGCACAACAATGGAGAATCCCAGTGTAGAGCTTTTTTTTCTTCCCTATCATAGAGCCTAAACCCTGCCTGCCCTGAACTTATCAGCAGTTTGAGTTTCAGTGAGTGCAGGAAACAAATAGAAACGCTATTCACCGACAGGTGTGATGCGCAGACCCCATCCAAAGACACATTTTTAAAATGCTTGCTACTGATATTTCACAGGCAAACCAGCCTTGCTATTCAGAGTAAAGAAGCCCTGGAAAAGGAGGTAGATTCCCTAGGAACGCAAAATGCTTGTCTCCTCCCAACAAGTTCAGACAGCTAACGAGAAAATGATGTATTACTTAGAAGACCTGCATTCAGCAGGAGAGTAGATCTTTGCTCACAGAAAGAAGAATTGTTGGGGCTTAGATTAACAAATGTTTATTGTTGAAGACAAATGGATTCAACAGAGAGTCGACACCAGATTCAGATTTGATGAAATCAAATCAGATCAGATCAGATCCAGGGTTCGACAGTAACCAGGACCTGATGGCCCGTGGCCACAAAAACTTACTCTGTGACCACCAAGTTGTACCAGGTTTCTCTTGAGAACGACACTGCGTGTCTCAGTGAGATCATGGTGTTACCATGTGCTAACTGAATGTGACACGAGTGTCAGCGACAAAATCTGTTTGAATACATTATTTTCTATTGGAATGAACTAACTGGGTGCGAGCAACACAGCGCGGGCGCCGTTTTGAGCTGAACTTTTGTCTGATGCCCTGTTTATATTTATTCCTTCAGCTTGCTTTGAAAGCGCTGCAATAGGCTGTTTCCACAGCAGCCATTTTGGCATGTAATTGTCGGGTTAACACAGACAAAATTGATGAAATTAAGAGATTTGATACAAGATTCAGATTTGATCAAATCAAATCCCGAGTCTCAGGAATAACATACCGAGACACACCTGATCATTTGGTTTTAAATGTTATTAAGATAATACAAAAGTTAAAATAACTCGTGTGTTTGAATATGAATGTGATAAAATAATGAAGACAGATCTTTGATAAATGACTCGGTGGTGATGAAACTTCATGGCTCTCCCCTGTATGTCAGTACATCAGCTATTATTAATAATACATATATCAGCATCTGGCTGGTGGTTCTGGTTCTGGTATCACTGGGCATCAGAACAAAACCACATTCTGTAGCATCGCCCACCTTGACTATAAAGCTCTGAGAGAGTCAGATAATAACAAAGTTCAGTTTTAAATTATTACCTTCTATCCGCAGCTTGTGAAGCTTTAAAGTACATAGGAAGACCTTTAGACCGGTCACTCTTCATGGACACACAGCTGGGTTCAGGTCCAAATTTAGATCCAGGATCTGGTCCAGGACAGTCTGGTTTCTGTCGCTGCATCCTGACAAAAACATAGACAGTGATGAGTAACGTTCTCCTGTTCATCAAAACTTAATCTGAAGAAAGAAACCATCTCCCCTCAGTTGATTAGTTGACTAATCAGTTGTTGGCTCTTTGTTCACTAATCGCCCACCTCGACTATGAAGCTCTGAGAGAGTCAGATAATAACAGTGTTCAGTTTTAAATTATTACCTTCCATCAGCAGCTTGTCCAGCTTTAAAGTTGATAGAAAAATGTTTAGACTGGTCACTCTTCATGGACACACAGCTGG
This sequence comes from Sebastolobus alascanus, assembly GCA_916701645.2. Lineage (NCBI taxonomy): Eukaryota > Metazoa > Chordata > Actinopteri > Perciformes > Sebastidae > Sebastolobus > Sebastolobus alascanus. Next base: position 9,366 of record CAKAOJ020000512.1, read on the forward strand.
GTTCAGGTCCAAATTTAGATCCAGGATCTGGTCCAGGAGAGTCTGGTTTCTTTCGCTGCATCCTGACATAAACAGAGACAGTGATGAGTAACGTTCTCCTGTTCATCAAAACTTAATCTGAAGAAAGAAACCGTCTCCTCTCAGTTGATTAGTTGACTAATCAGTTGTTGGCTCTTTGTTCACTAATAAAGTTAGTAGTTAATATTATAACCATTCAGTAGTTAGTAGTTAATATTATAACCATTCGGTAGTTAGTTGTTAATATTATAACCATTCAGTAGTTAGTAGTTAATATTATAACCATTCAGTAGATAGTAGTTAATATTATAACCATTCAGTAGTTAGTAGATAATATTATAACCATTCGGTAGTTAGTTGTTAATATTATAACCATTCGGTAGTTAGTTGTTAATATTATAACCATTCGGTAGTTAGTTGTTAATATTATAACCATTCAGTAGTAGTTAGTAGTTAATATTATAACCATTCAGTAGTTAGTAGTTAATATTATAACCATTCAGTAATTATTAGTTAATATTATAACCATTCGGTAGTTAGTAGTTAATATTATAACCATTCAATAGTTAGTACTTAATATTATAACCATTCAGTAGTTAGTAGTTAATATTATAACCATTCGGTAGTTAGTTGTTAATATTATAACCATTCAGTAGTTAGTAGTTAATATTATAACCATTCAGTAGTTAGTAGTTAATATTATAACCATTCAGTAATTATTAGTTAATATTATAACCATTCGTTAGTTAGTAGTTAATATTATAACCATTCAGTAGTTAGCAGTTAATATTATAACCATTCAGTAGTTAGTAGTTAATATTATAACCATTCAGTATTTGAATAGTTCATATTATAACCATTCAGTAGTTGAGTAGTTAATATTATAACCATTCAGTGGTTAGTAGTTAATATTATAACCATTCGGTAGTTAGTTGTTAATATTATAACCATTCAGTAGTCAGTAGTTTATATTATAACCATTCAATAGTTAGTAGTTAATATTATAACCATTCAGTAGTTGAGTAGTTATTATTATAACCATTCAGTAATTATTAGTTAATATAATAACCATTCAGTAGTTATTAGTTAATATTATAACCATTCAGTAGTTAGTAGTTAATATTATAACCATTCAGTTGTTAGTAGTTAATATTATAACCATTCAGTAGTTAGTAATTAATATTATAACCATTCTGTAGTTTAATAGTTAATATTATAACCATTCAGTAGTTGAGTAGTTAATATTATAACCATTCAGTAGTTAGTAGTTAATATTATAACCATTCAGTAATTATTAGTTAATATTATAACCATTCGGTAGTTAGTAGTTAATATTATAACCATTCAATAGTTAGTAGTTAATATTATAACCATTCAGTAGTTAGCAGTTAATATTATAACCATTCAGTAGTTAGTAGTTAATATTATAACCATTCAGTATTTGAATAGTTCATATTATAACCATTCAGTAGTTGAGTAGTTAATATTATAACCATTCAGTGGTTAGTAGTTAATATTATAACCATTCGGTAGTTAGTTGTTAATATTATAACCATTCAGTAGTCAGTAGTTTATATTATAACCATTCAATAGTTAGTAGTTAATATTATAACCATTCAGTAGTTAGTAGTTAATATTATAACCATTCAGTAGTTAGTAGTTCATATTATAACCATATATATAGAGTAGTTGAGTGTCGGACAGTGAGTGTGAATAATGATGGAGGACAGTTAGAGATGGTCATCTCACCTCTGATCTTTGCTCTGAGTGGTTCTAGAGGGGGGGGCTCCCTCCTCACACTGATCCATAGCAGAGTCCAACCCTGCTGGGAGAGATGAACTCTGTACATTTAGAACGAAAAAAAATATGTGATTAATTTGTGATTAATCTCGATAAACAATTTCAATCGATTGACAGCCCTAATATATATATTGTATTGACATCTGTTTGTGTGTATATATATATATATATATATATATATATATTTACCACTTTACGCTTTCATTAGTATTGTTCTGTCTTAACAGTTACCTTATTGTTTTACTTCATTTATCTGCTTTTACTGTCTCAAACACTTTAACATCTGTTTTGAAAAGTGCTATATAAATTATATTATAATATAAAACAGTTAACCCCCTCCCCCCCTTTTACCTGAATGACGTTTTCAGAGCAGAGCTTTAACTCTCACTAACAAAGTAATTCTACAGTGTTGTATTTGTACTTTTACTGCAGTAAAGAATGAACATTAGACTGCTTTACATCCTGTCATGAGTTTGAAACATGAATAATCAGTGAGTGTCAGTCATGTTTAATGTGTCACTTCTTGTCATCACACTAACAGATAACCTTCAGTCCTGTCACACTGTTTGTCATTTCATTTCTTATATATTGAGCTCCATCATGGTTAGCATGGTTAGCATGGTTAGCTACTGTAGTTAGAGCAGCTGGTGATCCTGAACACGGTGGCTAACAGTTAACTGTTATCACAGAGCTAAACTCTTCAACACAAACAGCTTTTTACAGTTTGATGAAACTAACATGAGATCAGCTGAGAGTCATTCAGCACTGAAAAGTGTCACTTACCAAAAGTTTAACGTGGAGGATACATCTGAGTCACAATGGGACAAAGTGAAATTAAAAAACTGTTTACAGTCACCATAGAGAGAGAGAAGTCACGAGAGAGAGAGAGAAGTCACGAGAGAGAGAGAAGTCACGAGAGAGAGAAAGAGAGAAGTTACCACAGAGAGAGAGAGAGAGAGGGAAAGAGAGAGAGATTATATACCAGCCAGTAGGGGAGAGTGGGGTGAGTGGAACCAGTTGTTACTTGAGGTGTTTTTAAAGAGAGGGAATGACAGTAATGTCTCCAACTAAAACATGTACATATATTTCAGGATGTGCTGCATCCTTGGGAATAATCACTTTGGATCTAAAATAAACTGTTTTCAAAATATGACTTTCCAAAAAAGAAGTGGTCTCTTGGCTCAAGTTGCCCCTGATGAGGGGTAAGTTGAGCCATATTGGTACACCTTATCAATCAATCACACCTGTCTGTCATTGTGGCCTCTATATATGTATAATAATAATATATATATATATATAAAATTCATGGCCTCAATTTGATTAAAACATTCCCATGTTTTAATTAACTTGTTTGCTTGAGATAAGCTGGAGTGATGTTGCGTGCTGTCACGCTACAATTATGCACAACACATCTGCTGGTTGCTGGTTACTAAATATAATAGGTTACAAGAATGTGCTGACAATATGTATTTTGCAGTTTGCCTTTATTAATAGCCTACATTTAGCAAAAAATAACAATTATCAAAATCCCAAAATTGAAAAGCTACCCGACGAACCAACCAATGAAACGTTCACCTGGTTTCCTGTAAACAAACACGCTGTCTTTCAACCAGCTGTTTAAACGTGTTAAAACCACACAGGGGTCTGGTCTGTTGGGTTACATTATAATGAAAGATCACATGATTCATTTTAAAATAAACCGTCTGCTGTCAGAGACGACACAATCCAGGAGAGAGCCCAATATTATACAAGTAGATAAATAATTATAAAACAAATACTTTCATGAGTAATTGGTGTAAAATATGTATTTGTGCAATTAAAGCATGAATGAAAAACAGGAGGGAGCAGCTACTAAAATATTTCATTTTAAACTGAACTCTTGGCACAAACAGGAACCAGTTGGATGATTCGTTCTTGTTTTATGTCGACTAACTGAGAAACAGACGGGCCTGTTGGAGAGCAGAGCTGCAGGTTTTATACATGAGGGGAGGCTGGACGTGACCCCAAAATCCATCATCACATTTTAATGGAGGGAAATGGTATACAGGCGACACCCTGAGACATGCCGGACTGTTTACAGCGAGACGAAAGAGGATTTAATATAAAGAAAATACATTGCTTGGCTCACATTCAGCCTCTGATGAATGTAAGAACCCTGAGAACCAAAAGACATTTGTATTTTAAAGGAAACTCAAACAAACAAACTCTCTGTTGAACAGTGAAGCCGGAGGTTTTCAAACTGTGGGGCGCTCCCCCTCTGGAGGACACAGTAGAGTTCAACAGGGTCTGAAGGTCGGGACGAGGTCAAGACTTTTTTATCACTATTTTATTGAAAATGCATGAATTGTTCACTAAATAAAGCTAGCAGCTAAGCTAACAGAGGCTCCATGAGTTACATTATGGTGCGTTCAATCTCTGCTCAGTAAAAATGAGTTATGGGTGAAGGTAAATTGTAACGCTATCATGATGCATTCAAATGTAAACTTTAATAAATCCAGTTGTTGAAGGAGATGTTTCACAGCAATATAAAATAGATATCAGAGAGAATTATGACCTGTTTAACCTCTTAACACTAGCTCTAAACAGATTATAATAATACATACTTATATAAAATAGATAATAGAGAGAGAATTATGACCTGTTTAACTTCTCTAAACAGCTTAAAATATACAACTAATACTACTAATGCCAATAATTATTTTTAATTAAAAGAATATTTAAATAAAAACCCATCTTTTATTTCCTAATCAATTGTGTGTTTTTATGTAAATAACCACTATGATGATGACAATAACAAAGTAAAACGATAACATGATAATTTCTGATGTTTACACCGACTTTGGGATGGTTGAAATTATTTTTCGGGACTTTTTTTGATTTTTTTTTTTTTTGATTTTTTTTTGAAGCCCAAATATAGAAGAAGAAAATATTTTCTCCTCTCAGATGTTGTTGTTGTAGGAGGCCTCTGATGCAGAAATTAAAGGGTTTTCGATTTTTTTTTTTTGCATTTTAATACATTTTTAGGAAAATGTTGTAATATTGCAACGTTGGCCCGAGGTGGGAGCAGAATTTCTGTATTTGTACTCACATTGTCTGAAAAAATATATGGAACAACTAAGGTTTCATTTGCAGGACTGATGCCAATTTAGCCCCATAACAGTATATATCATGAATAATAATCCCATAACTTTTTATGAATAGTCATTTATTACAAAACAACACAGTAAATTGTATTTACAAAACTATATTCCGTCTCCACTCCAAACATTTACAGATTTTTTTTTTAGGATAGCTAAAAGTGATGTATGTCATTTTGCAACTGTGGGCGTTACAGGGTTAATGAGTATATATATATTTTCCTTTAAATCGCAACTATTTTTAAAATTTTCACTTACTCGTGCAATTTTAGAAAAACACAGAAAACATCGCAACTTGCATTTCAATTTTTTTTTTGGAAAAGCTGCCGCGAAATCAGGCATTTTAGGACGCAACAATCCCAAAAGAAGCCCGCGAAATCCTGGAGTGACTGAAATAAGTACATAAATTAAGTACTCATTTTGTAAGTAGTTGTTTTTTTTTCTTTTGGGGTTTTTTGGGGGGGGGAGTTTTTCCTAATCCGATGAGAGGGTACCACTGTATAGGACAGAGGGTGTCGTATTCTGTACAGATTGTGAAGTTCCGACAGCCCGCTGTTCCCGCTGTTCCCGCTGTTCCGAAGGCCCGCTGTTCTGACGGCCCGCTGTTCCGGAGGCCCAGATTGTAAAGTCCCCTGAGGCAAATTCGTGATTTTGGACTATACAAATTAAACTGACTTGACTTGACAAGTAAAACATGTACAAAAACAACGTAACGTCAGTACGGAAAATACGTGACAAACAAAATAAAACACCGGTCTGGAACACTGAAAGTCCAGTTTGTTTGTTCGTTTGTCATACTTACGTCTCGACACGCTTCCTTCCGGTGGACAGGCGGGTCTATTACACGCTTCGCCGTGAGACTGGGCTGGAATATTACGCAGCGAAAAAGCGGCATAATTTGTTTTCGGAACGAGGTCAATTTTTATGAGCTTTCGCAACGCGAATAAAGTTGCGTCTATGAAACAACAACACAGAGGCTCCGTAGTCTGAACCAAGACGACAAACTTTATTACTCCTTTCAACCTTGACAAAGGCAGCGCAGAGTAGATCCACTACTTCCCTTCTTACCTTTCACAATAAAAGCCCCAGACATATAATATTCACAGGCGAGTATTTCACATTTTTGTGTTGTTTATTCGTCACGCCGCCGGTGTGTGAAGGCCTTTAGTTTATGTTGGTGTAGTTTTCAGCTACTTTTGAGCAAGGCAGTGTGTGTGTGTGTGTGTGTGTGTGTGTGTGTGTGTGTGTGTGTGTGTGTGTACAGATGATAACACACGCCGTCATGCCTTTGAGCAAGGCAGCAAACGCTAAAACTCCACCAGGGGGCGCCACTGCTGCTGTAGCACCAGCAACCCCGACCAATCATTAAGGCCAGGGTGTGGTGTGTGTGTGTGTGTGTGTGTGTGTGTGTGTGTGTGTGTGTGTGTGTGTGTGTGTGTGTGTGTGTGTGTGTGTGTGTGTGTGTGTGCTGGGGGGGGGGATAGGAAGAGGAAAAGATGACCATTTCCTGCTGCAGCTAGAAAATAAAACAAACAGGAAACAAGGAGCAGAACTCCCAGAGCTCAACGAGGAGCGAGTGGAGACGGGTAGAAACCAGTAGAGTCAGACAGAACCACAGGGAGGACAGTAGAACCCAGTAGAACCCAGTAGAACCCAGTAGAACCCGGCAAACAGAAGGTCCAGCAGAGCAGCGGAGGAAGGAACCTGCAGCAGACGTTCAGACCAGTTCAGAGGACAGTAGAACCCTCAGTGGGAACATCAGGAACAGTAATAATAGAACACAGTAGAAACTCATAGTATAAAGAACCTGAGCTGGACTCACACTGTGGAGAGATGTCACAGTCTTGAGGAAAAGTCCTGGATTATTATTTTCTATTATTCTACAAAACAAGAAAAAGGTAAGAGCTGCTTGTTTCATATCTCTGTGTTTATTTATTCAAATTATTATATTTATTAATTAATTAATATTTTCTTCACTAATTATTATAAGTAGTGCTGTCAATCGATTATAGTATTTAATTATTTAATCCTCTTATCAACATGGGAGTGGACAAATATGCTGCTTTATGCAAATGTATGTATATATTTATTATTGGAAATCAATTAACAACACAAAACAATGACAGATATTGTCCAGAAACCCTCACAGGTTCTGCATTTAGCATAAAACAATATGCTCAGATCATAACATGGCAAACTGCAGCCCAACAGGCAACAACAGCTGTCAGTGTGTCAGTGTGCTGACTTCACTATGACTTGCCCCAAACTGCATGTGATTATCATAAAGTGGGCATGTCTGTAAAGGGGAGATATAATATAATAATATAATTTATTTTTAAATGTATTCATTCATTATTAAATTGTATGCATCAATTTATGTATTAATTAATTTCTGCAATTTAATAATGAATAAATAAATGTTAGAATAAATTTAAAATAAATTAAAAAATGCAGAAATAAATAAATTTAGTAGATAGATAGATAGGGGAATTAATACAAAGGTAAATAAATAAAAAAGCAAATTGATACAGAAATATCAATGTATGTCACATTTTTTATTATTTATTAATTAATTACAGCCTACATTTATTTTAATATTATTTTTTAAATTTGTTTAATATTTTTACATTTAATGGCATATTTATTTATTTTTTTATTTTTTATTTTTTATTTTTTATTTATTGACTCATTTATTTATGTATTTATTTATTTTGGCAGATCCTGTCCTCCATAGTACTGTGTGGTGAGAAGTAAAACAAAAGAGAAGTTTGTTGAGAAACCGAGTAAATCTGTTACATCAGCACAGTTTAAAAGAAGAATTATTTACACAATAATGATTTCTCTTTTCAGAGCTTAGTGTTTCGTTTCTGTCTGTTGTGAAACCAGAGACAGAAGCAGAATAATTGTATGGACTTCTGTTTCTTTGACCCACTGACCTAATGAAACCTCAAACTCTCTTTAATGCATCTGCTGACTCAACGATGTTTCACTGAGGACAGTTTACTGGGATTATTCACACTACATCAGAGAAGATTTCATACACATTGAAAAGATGGACTCCCATGTTGATAAGATTGTTAAATACTACAAATCTCCCTTTAAGGTTCATTTTGAACAGATAAAAAAAATGTGCGATTATTTTGCAATTGTTTTTTTCTTTGTGAAGCCCTCTGAGCCTGAACAAATGAAATTGACTTGATGTGACAAGTCAACTTTGATCTCTGATTTTTAATGAATTATATATATTTTTTAAAAATTGCAACTATTTTCGCAATTTTCACTTGCTCCTGCAACTTTATTGCAAACTAACACCGAAAATCATCGCAACTTGCATTGCAATTTTTTAGAAAAGCTGTCGTGAAATCAGATATTTTAGGACGCAACAAACCCCCAAAAAAAGCCTGTGAAATCCTGGAGAGACTGAAAATAAGTACGTAAATTAAGTAAAACACGTAGGAAAACAACGTAACGTCAGTACGGAAAACACGTGACAAACGTCGCTAACGTAACTTGCAAATTAAAACACAGGTCTGGAAGACTGAAAGTCCCGTTTGTTTGTTTGTTAGTTAGTTTGTTCGTTCGTTCGTTCGTTCGTTTGTTCGTCTGTTCGTTTGTTCGTTCGTTCTTTCGTCATATTTACGTCTCGGCGACACTTACTTACATTTTGAACAGATAAAAAATGTGCGAATAATTTGCGATCAATCACTATTAAATATTTCAATCGATTTACAGCCCTAAAATTTGTAAAACTTTCCTCGAGCCGAGAAAAGCGATTTAAAAATCTGTGACGTCATCACAATACAAAGCCAGTAGGTGAAACACTACTACTACTACTACTACTACTACTACTATTACTACACTACTACTACTACTACACTACACTACTGTGGGCCGTATATCCCGGAAGATAGAAATCTTTTTTGGCGTAGGCGCCATCTTGTGGTAAGAAGTCTATCGCCTATTTTTAGCGTGTTCTCCTGGTGGAAAAAGCGTATAACAGTAAGATGAGCAGCTGATCCCAGAGCTGTGAACTGATCTAATGATTCTTCAGCTGTACGTTTAAGATTATAAAACTGGGTGCAGGTGAAGGTGATCGTAGCAGCAGGAGTTCCTGTTCACCTTCTCATCAACAGTGATTTATAACATGAGAGTAAAGTCTGCGGTGTTCTGGGAGGTTCTGAAGACCGGCCGATTGTTTGTACGGGTGCAGTGCAGACGTGTTGAACTCAGTTATGTAACGGCTCTCAGGGAGCAGCGATCTGATCTGGGATCAGAGAGCAGGAGGGAAAGATCGTTGTGAGATTAAAGATATCAGATATCTCTCGGCAGTACAAAGACACAGAAAGACGCCCACATGTGATCAATGGACATGATAACCTCAGAGACACACGGGCGGCCATGTTGGAAAACAGCCTGTGATTTAAGTGTATTTACAGGAAGTGAAAAACGACAAAAGCCTAAAAACTGATGAAAAATGACGTGAAGTTCCAACACAGTCTCAGTTTGTGAAATAAATTTAATCTGTTTGATTCGTGTGCGCAGACACGAATTTCCCTTTTTTTCGTGACGCTCAGCACGACTTTTCGTTTTCCTACGAATGTCCAGCAACACGTGACGCACGGGTCAATTTCCACTCCAGTCTTTTAAAGATAAAACTACTTAGGTTTAGGAAAAGATGGCAGTAACTTAAGTACAGAAGTTACGTGACAAAAACTACTTAGTTAGCTTTAAGAAAAGACCGCGATTTGCGGTTAAAATAACACCGGATGTGGCGTAACTTAAGTACGGAAGTTGTGTGACAAATAAATCAACGTTGACTTCAGGTTTCACACGGGACATGAACAGCGTTCTGCTGGTGAAAGTCACTTTATACTTCCTGGTTCACGGTTACGTTGATTACATACGAATTGATTTTGTTCTGACCATCACGAAAAAAAATGTGTGTCTTTGTACACGAAGTCTCGGGACTATTTCATGAACTGCTGAGCGACTGTTTGTTCATGCAGTTTGTAAATGATCATCTGTGTGTGTGTGTGTGTGTGTGTGTGTGTGTGTGTGTGTGTGTGTGTGTGTGTGTGTGTGTGTCTGTCTGTTGAAAGCAGAGTTAATGAGTATTGTGTCAGCTCTTTTGTGAGGTGTGTGTTTTTACCAGCTGACTGACCGATGACTCCAGCTACAGGAATGTACACACACACACACACACACACACACACACACACACACACACACACACACACACACACACACACACACACAAACACACACACACACATACAAACACACACACACACAGTAATAACGTCCTTGTTGAATGAAAAGTGATTTTTTTTCCTGCGTGGGGAGATGATTCTTAGACAAGAGACAGGAAGTAGTTTGACATTGAAATAGAGAGTCAGGGTGGGACTTGAACCAGACCAGCTTCAAAATATACTTAAAGTTCCTAAAGTAAAAGTACTCATTCTGAAGAGTAATCTCTATTATGTTATTGTATTATATTTACTAATATTTTTCTGCTATTTTACTAATGTTTTTGGGATATTTTATTCGTTCATCACTTTAATGTTGCCGCTGGTAAAAGTTGAACTACTTTTAATTATTTTTGGGATATTTTACTGGTATTTTAGGGATATTTTACAAATATTTTTTAGGATATTTAAATTATAATATTTTGGATATTTAAAAAAAATATAATTGATACTTCACTTATATTTTACTAATATTTTCTGGATATTTTTCTGATATTTTTGGGATATTTATAAATATTTTCTGATAATTTATTAATATTTTTCTAATATTTTACTTGTATTTTAAGGACATTTTACTAATATTTCTTAGGATATTATTTTGGATATTAAAAAATATATATTTGATATTTTACTAATATTTTTTAGAATATATTTTTTGGGGGGATATTTTTCTAAATTCTTTGGGATATTTTATTTGTTCATCACTTGAATGTTCCAGCTGATAAAGGTGGAGCTACTTTTAATTATTTTTGGGATATTTTACAAATTTTGGTCTGATAATGTTTTAAAATGTTTCTGATATTTTACTTGTATTTAAAGATATTTAACTAATATTTCTTAGTATATTTTTATTTTATTTTTTCGATATTTGAAAAATATATATTTGATACTTTACTAATATTTTTGGCATATTTTTCTAATAGCTTTTTTTGCATACTTTACAAATTCTGTCTGATACTTTACTAATAGTTTTCAGATATTTTACTAATATTTCTTAGGATATTTTATTGATATTATTTTGGATATTAAAAAAATTATACTTTACTAATATTTTTCTGCTAATATTCGACAATTTGTAGAATATCTTACTATTTTTTTAATATTTAACTAATACTTTTGGGATATTTTATTTGTTATTTGTAAAAAAAATAAATAAAAATAAGACCTTTAAGGTGAAATAAACCCTGAAAGTGTCTCATCCATAATAATGTAGTCACACATCTTTTACATCAATAAAGTTTTATTTTCAACATAAATAAAGTTCTGATTCTATTTGGTCTGACAGCAAAAATAAGTTAAATGTTAAAAGTCCAACTGCAGCTGAACCCACCTTCAATAAATCACTCTTCCCTCGCCGCTCCCTGTTTGATTCCGACACTTCCGACCCGGCCCTGAACGCAGCATGGCCAGCTCCAGTGTGTTGCTGGAGCAGCCGGACTCACTGACGCTGCAGCCGCTCGGAGCTGCTTCTCTCCGGGAACATCTCACTGTAGTGTCCGCCTCTCCTCACGCTTCAGCCGGCTTCTGATGAGAGTTTGAGCCGCTGATCCGTCGCCATGACTCCCCGCTGTGAGTATATTATTACTGTGATTTAAAGTCTCTTATATGGCTGCACAGAGCGGATTTATTTACTGGGTTCACTGCAGTTTCTTTCATAAATGTTCAGAGATGCTTTCAGTGTTTTATGAAGATTAAATCATCAGTTAGATTCTCCAGTCACAGTTTATAAGATGTGATTAATTAGTAGGTGAAACGTTCAAATGTCCCACAAATACATCGACAATATAACATGATTAAATTCTGTTGTCAGCATTTTTGCTCAAAAAGACTTTTAATTGATTTATTTAATCTAAAGTTAAAAGTTGTGGATGAGATTCCTTTGTCGACGTGTTCAGAGTGTGTTGGATTTTATGGATTTTTATATAATCTTGGCTGACAGTCTGTGGTTCATTAGTGGTTTGAAGGTCAAAGGTCATCGACACTCTGACTGAGCTCTCCTTTAATCAGGAAAGTCTATAAAGTGTTCATCATCGTCTCATTTATGTCATATAAAATAATATTTTATATATTTGTGTGAAACAGTTTGAAGTCAGTTTTTGTGTCCGAGTGACTTCTCCGTGGAGACGGTGCGTTCGAGGCAGCAGGAAATGTCACTGATTAACTTAGAAGGAGTTTCTCCTCCTTTCAAGTGGAAGATTTAGATCACTTAAAGCTGCAGTATGCGAGATCGGCGCAAATATGATTTTAAAAAGTTATTTTTTAGAAAACGGCCGCTGTTTCGTGACAGTAGTACATGAAACAGGTAACCTGACCGGAGTTGGTCAAAATCTGCCGTCACGGGCTAGATTTTTCTAAAGCCTGAAAACAGAGACATGAAGAGGAGCAGAAGTCTAGTTTTCTGTCAGGACACTTGAATTACAATATGCTGAAAGGTTATTATGGAATTTTTGCCCAATGATGCCAAAAATATACTGACTACTGCAGCTTTGAGTAGGGCGGCGACTAACGGCCAAAACCCCAAGATGGTGGGTATTTTTAGCCGTCACCATCTTGGTTTTTGGTCGTCGCCATCTTGGTTTTTTGGTCGTCACCATCTTGGTTTTTTGGTCGTCGCCATCTTTGTTTTTGGTCGTCACCATCTTGGTTTTTGGTCGTCACCATCTTGGTTTTTGGTCGTCACCATCTTCTCTTTTTGGTCGTCACCATCTTGGTTTTTTTGACGTCGCCATCTTGTTTTTTTGGTCGTCACCATCTTGGTTTTTTTGACGTCGCCATCTTGTTTTTTTGGTCGTCACCATCTTGGTTTTTGGTCGTCACCATCTTGGTTTTTGGTCGTCACCATCTTGTTTTTTTGGTCGTCACCATCTTGGTTTTTGGTCGTCACCAATTTTGTTTTTAGCCGTCGCCATCTTGGTTTGTAGTCGTCGCCATCTTTGTTTGTAGTCGTCACCATCTTTGTTTGTAGTCGTCACCATCTTTGTTTGTAGTCGTCACCATCTTTGTTTGTAGTCGTCACCATCTTTGTTTGTAGTCGCCTCCATCTTGGTTTTTAGCCGTCGCCATCTTGGTTTGTAGTCGTCGCCATCTTTGTTTGTAGTCGTCACCATCTTTGTTTGTAGTCGTCACCATCTTTGTTTGTAGTCGTCACCATCTTTGTTTGTAGTCGTCACCATCTTTGTTTGTAGTCGCCTCCATCTTGGTTTTTAGCCGTCGCCATCTTGGTTTGTAGTCGTCACCATCTTGGTTTTTGGTCGTATGGATATTTTTCTACCACACAGACGTTGTGTCCGTCCAGCGCTGCGTTCACTGTCACATTCTCGGAGGTTTCTACATTCTTTCTAATGTTCAGTCTGCTGACTCAGCAGAGAGAAGAATGTAGATTATCATCATCATCGTCACTCTGCCTCCTTCTGTTAGTGATTTACCTCCATCTGCTCCCTCCTCCTCCTCTTCTCTCTCTCTCTCTCTCCTCCTCCTCTTCTCCTCCTCCTCCTCCTCCCCACGAGTCTCCCCTTTACAGACATGCCCACTTTATGATAATCACATGCAGTTTGGGGCAAGTCATAGTGAAGTCAGCACACTGACACACTGACAGCTGTTGTTGCCTGTTGGGCTGCAGTTTGCCATGTTATGATCTGAGCATATTGTTTTATGATAAATGCAGAACCTGTGAGGGTTTCTGGACAATATCTGTCATTGTTTTGTGTTGTTAACTGATTTACAATAATAAATATATACATGCATTTACATAAAGCGGCATATTTGTCCACTCCCATGTTGATAAGAGGATTAAATACTGGACTAATCTCCCTTTAAGGTTCATTTAGAACAGATAAGTCTAATTTCTTCAGTGATTGTGTGTCTGATTGATGCCAAAACACAGGTGACCTACACTCTGTGTTGTGCCTGAACGCATCCTGAAGCCTGTTTATATGATTCAAGAGTCTCTCACGACAAAAGTTTAACTTCTGATTCACTGGAAGTAGTTTTATATGTTTGTCTCTTATCGAAGATGTCCACTAATGTCTCCTTTTAGTTTTAATCTCTGCCGTCTTAAACCGTCCTGTCTGGATGATGAAATGGACCACCGTTCTGAAACAGGAAACCAGGGTTCACGCTTGTTCTGTTTTCTATGAACTTAATCAAGTGATTTAGTTTCCCAACTTGAATCTGAACCCGAATATAAAACCTTAGTTATGATTTATTGCCACGTATAGTAGATATTGTTGGTAAAAACATAAACGTTGCAGAAAATTATTCAGGTGTCACTGCAAGATAAAGGAAACTGGAAGAAAGTGTTTCTATCTGTAGTTTTCTAGTAGAATCTCAGAGGACATGACCTCTGCAGCTCGGAGGATTTGAGGTTATTATTGAACTCATGCATTCATTTCATGATGCAGTGCTGGTTTTAAACAAAAAAGCTCATTATTATTATGATGAATTATTGTTATGAAATAAAGAACAAAGTAGCGTCTCAGATGAGAGGATTTGATCATTTTCTTCGTAAACTGAACTTCTTTGACTGTTGGTCGAACAAAACAAAACTTTTAACAGGAACTTTTCATTTCATGGACGAAAGGATGAATCGATTAATGGAAAAATAAATATCAGATTGATTGACAGTGAAAATAAGAGTTAGGTGTTGTTGTCGTAGATGTCGTTGTCGTAGTTGTCGATGTTATTGTTGCCGTTGTCTTTATCGGAGTTGTCGTCGTTGTTGTCTTTATCGTTGTCTTTATTGTTGTCGTTGTTGTCTTTGTTGTTGTCAGTTTTTGTTGTTGTTGTTGTTGTTGTTTTTGTTGTTGTTGTCGTCGTTGTCGTCGTTGTTGTTTTCTTGTGACCTCTCTGCCGTCCGGCTGCTCTTTAACTCTCAACCAGCCTCATTCCTCTGCAGGGAAAGTTAATATCACAGTTTCTCTCGACAGCTGTTTCCCCTCACAAATGATGCTGAGAGGACAGTTTTGACTTAATGAGAGACAGATGCATCGTGGGTAACTGGGAGCAGACTGTGACATGTGAACAGAGTGACCTGTTATTCTGCTGGTACCCACATCGGTCCGTCCTCCGCTGCAGGCAAACGCCTCAGATTATTACTGGATGTCTGTCTGACTTCCAACCAGGAGACAAAGTGTCCCAAAGTGTTGTTGAGTTATTGTGAAGTTACGTACGTATGAGTTTCCCGTACTTCTGTTACGTTGTTTCTGTACGTATTTTAATTAGTTTATGTACTTATTTTAAACCCAACCATGATGTTTTTCCTACGGCTGTCAATCAATTAAAATAGTTTATTGTGATAAATTGCATGATTGTCTATAGTTAATCACGTCTAATTGCAAATTAATCACATTTTTTATCTGTTCAAAATTAACCTTAAAGGGAGATTAGTCAATACTCTCATCAACATGGGAGTGGACGAATATGCTGCTTTATGCAAATGTATGTATATATTTATCAAACATCGCACTGCAAATTTTAACATAAATCCCAAATTTCATTGCCGGGACTTAAAAACGCCCGTAGTTGCCTCATGTAGTTACGTCTACGATGAGCCGGCTGCTGCTCCGTTCTGTGATCATTTAAAACAGATAATCAGTCATCGTGGATCGGCTCCACGGAGACGCCTCAGAGAGGCGGCTGACGGGACTTTGGAGCCACTAAAGGTGTTTTTATCAGCTCGGCTCTCATCAATCATCTACTGTGATGGTTCCTCATTAGAAACACACTAAAACAGTCTGAGTTGCACTAGTTTCACTAGATTTACTCTGCTCGGGTGTATCCACGTCTTTTAAAACTGTTCTGTGTCATAACCTTTATTATATTTATCGGGTTTCTCTTGTTCTTTATTGTGCTCTTATTCTGAAATATGGTGAACTGCAGAGTTTGTTTGCAGAATATTGTTGTGAGCCAATAAAGAACAAGAGAAACCCAGTAAATATAATAAAGCTTATGACACAGAACAGTTTTAAAGACGTCGATACACCTGAGCAGAGTAAATCTAGTGAAATGTTTGTGATATCTGGATTCTGGCACTACCAACACTAGCAGTGGGCTAAAGCTACACATCTAAAATGTCATCTTGCTGTGTTGTTGGTGCCAGAATCCAGATATCACAAACATTTGAGATGACAAACTGTGATTGGAGGCTCTAGAGAGCTACAATATGAGAGAAACGTTTCAGAGATGGAGAGTAAATGTTGATCATATTTAGCCTTCTGCTAACAGCAGCCGTGAGCCGTTGGCTGCTGTTAGCAGAAGGCTAAACTATTAGCAACCCTTTCTCTCAATCTCTGAAACGCTTCTCCCATATTGTCCGACTCTCTTTCTGACTGACTTTACTGAAGGATAGTTAACTATAGACATCCAAAGATTTATACGCCCTCAATTTAATCTGGCTAATCTGGTCCCGTTGGTTAATGTTAACTTCCTCCTCTCCCACTGGTGATCCTGCAGAGTGAGTGACAGCACATATTGAGAGAAACTAGGATTTTCTTCAGAAACTGTTAAAAATACAAGACAACAATACTTGCTAGCCAGCGTTAAATAACGTGTTCAGAGAATTATTCTGCCTCCACTTAACGCTCCGCCCACTAAATACGTCACCATGGTCAGGGTTGGGGGATTCTGGATTAAAGTTCAGGATTTCTCCACTTTTTATCTGTTTGTGTCCAACTCCTTGTTGATGGAAGTGACTCTGAATCACTGTGAATGTCTTTAGTCTTTAATGGATGCGAGGAGGAAGTGATCGTAGTGACTCAGCTGAGTCTGCAGCCACGCTGACGCTCTCCGTTAGAAACATGTTGAGAAACAAGAGGAGAACCATGTTTCTACATCAGACTGTCCACTTATCATTCCACTGATTTACCAGAAAACAGCTCAGACAGTGAACGCAACACAGATGATCTCTGTGTGTGAAACAAACACAAGAGTTAAGAGCTCTGCTATGCTATTTAGCTTTAGCATGAGCTGCTGCCTCATTTAATTATGTGGAAAAATGTTGCATTTAGTTTCAGTCAGTGATGGAGGAAGTACTCAGATACTTTACTACAGTAAAAGTACTAATACCACACTGTAAAACTACACTCTTACACTAAATGTATTAATACCACACTGTAAAAAATACTCTGTTACAGTAAAGGTACTAATACCACACTGTAAAAATACTTAAAAAAAAACATCAGAACTAAACTCTTCATGTGTTTTGGGAGTTAAAATATGAATTAGTAAAGTAACTAAAGCTGTCAGATAAATGTAATGGAGTAGAAGTATAAAGACTCCAGTAAAGTACAAGTACCTCACATTAGTACTTCAGTCCAGTACTTGAAGAAGTGAACTTTGATGTTGTCACGTAGCAGCAGTTTGTCAGTGAGCGTCGTCTCCTACAGTTATATAACAGACAGAAACATGCAGTTAAATAGAGATAAAGTTTGAGCAGGAAGTGGTTTTATTAAATGATTCCTGTTTTTATTTTGAAAGTACTGACTGTTTCCTTCGGCTCTCATCCATCAGCTGATTATCTGGACAGCCGTTCGTCATGAAGCAGCCTCCCAGACTGGAGGTCAAGGCTGAGCGCCGTGCCTCCGTCTGATTGGATATCTGCTTCTCTAACCGGTTTCCTGTTTGTGTTTTGTGACGTTTGAAATGTCGCAACCTCGTCACCTTCACACGACCTTTAAATGTTGAAACACGACCACATGTTGTTTGTTATTTACATGTCAGCGGTGTCTCCGCAGGGATTATATCGAGTTATATACGTTTGTGTGGACGATTCTGTCATAACTTGGATTAAAAAAAAAAGTTCACACAGTTCATATTCTTTGTCTTACTTCTATTTGGAGGATAATCATACTTTAAGTTTTGGAACTACAGTTCCCATAATGCTTTGGGGGATTGTCTTCATTCACAGTGAGCAGAATGATCTGTGATCAGCTCCTGTCTGCAGTGTACTGATGGATTTAAAGACAACTATCACTGGATTACTGAGATACTGAAGAAAACTTAAAAACGTGAAGATTCTCAGGGGAGTTCTGCAGTCTTTTTCCTGTGATTTCTGAGTGGATTTATGGACGTTAATGTGATGGACGTCAGAGATAATGGTATCATCGGGAAGAGGAAGTCGCACTGAATCTATAAATATGTGATTTGCGTCGGTGTGTTCAGATTTCACTGAGTTATGACTCTGTGAAGAAGGAGGCAAAGAGTAAAGAAACAAAGAGACAAAACTCTGGTGTTTTTTTTGACAAGAGCTGCTGCCGCCATTTTGGACTGAAAACACTTCTTGTATTTATAATGTTTTATTATTCAACACAGGCCATTTCGGTAGAATATGACAATAGAATAGAAATAATGTAGTTTTACTTTTGTACGTGTCTTTGTAGGCGGACGTTTTACTGGCGTCCGGTAGTCGCTTTCAGTCCAAAATGGCGGAAGCGTAGCTCTGCTGCTGGGCGCTGATGTTACAATGGAACAAACTATTGACTTTCACCTCTTATCAATATACGTTCTTTGCTGGAGGTCTGGTACCTGCTTGGTTCTGGTGTGGTGGTGATTGTGACACGACCACGCCCGGCGGCGAGCAGCAGAGACCCAGGAGTCCTCGCCTCCGTCCGTCACACTATCGCCGTCCTTTCCGCTCCCATTGTTTGTGTCCGGGAGCTTCCGCGATGCCCTGCGACCCTCTTGAAGAAAACAGGTTGTGTGTGAGCGCCGCCGGGCTCCGCGTGGGTTTCCTGAGCCCGCCGCCGGGGCTGCTGGGTATTTATGGAACCAACACCGCTGAATCACTTCCCACTTCACCCTCACCGCTCTGTGTGTGTGTGTGTGTGTGTGTGTGTGTGTGTGTGTGTGTGTGTGTGTGTGTGTGTGTGTGTGTGTGTGTGTCTATTTCTGGCAGCAGTGTGTCCTGAGCTGGTGAGACGGCAAAACCAACATGAACAACATCCTCTCCCAGTCCACACACACAGTCTTGTTTCCATCACTTTAGAGGACCATTACATTGACTTACATTCATGTCCTGGAGACCTATCACCCTAACCTTAACCTTAACCTTAACCTTAACCCTTAACCTAACCCTAACCTTAACCTAACCCTTACCTTAACCTAACCCTTACCTTAACCCTAACCCTAACCCTAACCCTAACCTAACCGTTACCTTAACCTTAACCTAACCCTTACCTTAACCTAACCCTTACCTTAACCCTAACCCTAACCCTAACCCTTACCTTAACCCTAACCTTAAGCTAACCCTTACCTTAACCCTAACCTTAACCTTAACCTAACCCTTACCCTAACCTAACCGTTACCTTAACCTTAACCTAACCCTTACCTTAACCTTAACCGTAACCCTTAACCTTTAACCCTTAACCCTTAACCCTTACCTTAACCTTAACCTAACGTTAACCTTAACCCTTAACCCTTACCTTAACCTTAACCTAACCCTTACCTTAACCTTAACCTTAACCCTTAACCCTCACCTTAACCTAAACCTAACCCTTACCTTAACCTAAACCTAACCCTTACCTTAACCTAATCCTAACCCTTACCTTAACCTAATCCTAACCTTAACCTTAACCTTAACCTAACCCTCACCTTAACCTAAACCTAACCCTTACCTTAACCTTAAACAAAGTGTGACTGCTGTACGGGTCCTTTAGGTCTGCTACAACAAGCTAACTGCTGCGCTAGCTAACACTAATATAGTGTTAGCTAATTAGCTAATCAGAGTACTGTGTGGTATTAGCATGTTTACAGTAACAGAGTATTTCTACAGTGTGGTATTAGTACTTTTACTGCAGTAATACTGCCTATTGATCTCTTTTAATATTCTATGAGTCAGTTTTAATAATCTGGTATTTAAAGTATCTTCAGCAACATGTTGGTAGTTTGATTTAAATCCTCCCAGATCACATAAAGTTAAAGATAAATAAAGTTGTCATTGTAAATGTATTAAAGCTGTTTTTAATATATTACATTTAATATTTAATAATAGAGTATTACTTGTTTTATCTGCATCATGATGAAGAGAAACTCTTTAAAACAGAAAAGAGCTGAAGGCAGATTTTCTATTTAATCATTAAGTTCTCTCTGAATCATTACAGCGTTCTGATCTCTGCCGTCTGTTAATGTTTGATGACTTTATGTCTTAACGGTTTTATCGCCATGGCAACGTGTGACATCAGCCGCTTTACAGCCGGGCGGGATCGGTCGGGAGCTTCCTGTTGACCCGCTCACTGAGGAGCGGCTCGGTCCGTCACACGCCGTACGTGTCATCATATAGGTCATCGTGTGTCGGACGTTTAACATCATAGTTAACTGTTAACTGTAGACCTGGATGAGGAGTCCTCATAGGAGTCCTCAGAGGAGTCTACATAGGAGTCCACATAGGAGTCCACATAGGAGTCCACATAGGAGTCCACATAGGAGTCCACATAGGAGTCCACATAGGAGTCTACATAGGAGTCTACATAGGAGTCTACATAGGAGTCTACATAGGAGTCCACATAGGAGTCTACATAGGAGTCCTCATAGGAGTCCACATAGGAGTCTACATAGGAGTCCACATAGGAGTCTACATAGGAGTCCACATAGGAGTCTACATAGGAGTCCTCAGAGGAGTCTACATAGGAGTCTACATAGGAGTCTACATAGGAGTCCTCAGAGGAGTCTACATAGGAGTCTACATAGGAGTCCACATAGGAGTCTACATAGGAGTCCTCATAGGAGTCCACATAGGAGTCCTCATAGGAGTCCTCATAGGAGTCCTCATAGGAGTCCTCATAGGAGTCCACATAGGAGTCCACATAGGAGTCCACATAGGAGTCCACATAGGAGTCTACATAGGAGTCTACATAGGAGTCCACATAGGAGTCTACATAGGAGTCTACATAGGAGTCCACATAGGAGTCCACATAGGAGTCCACATAGGAGTCTACATAGGAGTCCACATAGGAGTCCACATAGGAGTCCACATAGGAGTCTACATAGGAGTCCTCATAGGAGTCCTCATAGGAGTCCTCATAGGAGTCCACATAGGAGTCTACATAGGAGTCCACATAGGAGTCCACATAGGAGTCCACATAGGAGTCTACATAGGAGTCCTCATAGGAGTCCTCATAGGAGTCCTCATAGGAGTCCTCATAGGAGTCCACATAGGAGTCCACATAGGAGTCCACATAGAAGGTTTAATAAGTCCTTAACGAGGTCCAGAGGGTCCTTGAGGTCTTCCCAGGGGTCACTGATGAGGTTTTAAGGGTCCCTGAGGAAGTCCTTGAATGAGTGAACTGCTAACAGAGCAGTCCAACTGTTGAACAGGTGAACAGGTGCGAGACAGCTGGCAGCCAATCAGAACGGAGCATTTTCTGTTGCCATGGTTAATTTTGTGGTTCTGCTCCTCCGGTTCTCTGCTGGGTCGCTTTTTGTTTTATCTATTTATTTATCTTTGTATTAATTCCCTTCTTTATCTATTCATCTGTTTAATTTTCCATTCTATTTATATATTTATTTTTATTATTTTTTAAATGTATTTATTTATATTTGCAATTATTTTTATTTAATTATTTTTGTATTTATTTTGTATTTTTTTTTATTTATTTTTACATTTGTTTTTTATTTATATATTTATTTTTGCATTTATGTTTTATGGTTTCAGGTCAGGTGTTGAGCTGCAGAGCAGTTTACCAGGTTAAACTTTATTCACTGGAGCTCAGTGTGAGGGTCAGTTTCACTGTGATGTTCAGGGTGGTGTTGATGAATTAATAAATAAAATAAAATAAAACCAATAAATAAAATAAAACAAATAAATAAAATAAAATAAAATTAATAAATAAGTCATTCAATGTATAAAAAATAAAATGAAATGTAAAAAGAAAATAAATGTGTAAAGAAAAAGAAAGAAAGAATTTATTGATCCCCGGTGGGGAAATGGAGTTACGTTTTGCTCCCGTTCTAGAATATACATATACAGTATATATAAATAGAGAAATCATAAGAAAGTATAAATCAGAAATATTTATAAAAACATTGCAAATAATAAAGCTAAAAAAATAGGATCTATGCAAATAGTATAAATGCATACATAAATAGAAATGCAAGAATAGTGTAAATAAATAAGAATATTAGTTTAAATACAGAGATATATAAGTTTTGGGAAATAAATAAGGGGTTAAATGCAAAGGGAAAAACATGCATAAATATATAAATTAATAAATGCATAAATATATAAATTAAAAATAATTATAAACTAAATAAATAAAAAATGCAAAAATAAATACCTAAATAATAAATGTAAAAATTAATATAAAAAAAAGAAATGCAAATATAAATACATACATTTAAAAAAAATTATAAAAATAAATAAATAAATAAATAAATAAATAAAAGGGAAAATTAAACGGATGAGTAAATAAATAAGGGATTTTTCCTTTGCGATGACACCTAACATGGCGGAGCCTCCAAGCCAACGTGTTAATGGAGTGAAAGTGGGTAGGGAGAGGGTGTAGGCGGGGGGGGGGGGTTGGAATTGGACCCTCCTGTGTCCTCATCCTGAACTGACCCGGCCATCTCTCAGGGCGAGGAGGAGGAGGAGGAGGAGGATGTGTTGCCATGGTGACCGTGCGTCACCACAGTGCGTTATCTAACATAAAGTCATAAAGTGTAACCGACAGTCTCAGTTAGGGTGGAGCTTTATCAGCAGCTTCAGGTGTGTCCATCACAGGTAACGTTTCTACCTGCCGAGTACTGACAGTAATAATAATATAGTATCATTGTATTACTGCTGTAGTACTGCTTTACTGTCAACAACACAGTAAATATAATTAATAAAATACAATATAATATTACAAGACCAGAAAACTGATACAGGATAAAAAATAAATAAATCAGTAAACTATTTAATCTTCATCAATTCAGTCAATTATTGTTGTTTCCAAAATAAAACATT
>CAKAOJ020000512.1:37500-50000 GCA_916701645.2 Sebastolobus alascanus
ACCTGTAGCGTTGACCATGACTGGTGTTTGATTGGTTGACCGCCTGTTGATGGTGTTTTATTACCTCCAACAAGGAGGTCATGTTTTCAGTTTGTTTGTCTGTTTGTCAGCAAAATTACAGTAAAACTAGCGGCCTGATTTTCATGAAACTTGGTGGAAGGGTGCAGCACGGACCGAGGAGGAGCCCATCACATGTTTGATCTGAATCACTGGGGCGGATGCATGTATTATATTTCACTTTCATTAACATTGTGAGATAGGGCTTTTGACCTTGGAGTGCCCTTCTGGTTAAAATAATACTAAACTCATTCTGAACCAACAGCCCAGTCTCACAGCAGTTCATGAAATAGTCACGAAATATATGAAAACTTCTGAAAAACTGAAACTAAACTAAAACTAGCAAACAAACTCTGAAAACTAACTAAAACTTATCTAGAATGAAATCGAAACTAATTGAAAATTTAAAACTATTGTAACTTTGTTTCCACCGTAGTTTGTGAAATTGTCACGAAATTTAATCTATTTGATTCGTGTACACAGACACGAATTTCCCTTTTTTTCTCTTGTATTCTCTTCTAACGTATTTTTCGTCCGTTTTCCGACAAATGTCCAGGAACACGTGATGCAAGTGTCAATTTCCGTTCCAGTCTTTTCAAAATATAACTACTTAGTTAGGTTTAGGAAAAGATAGATTTGCTTGTTACCTAATGTTACGTGAGAACGTCAGCTAAGGGCAATTGTTATATATTTATGTAACATTACGTTGTTGCGTTACGTTGTTGCGTTACGTTGTTGCGTTACGTTGTTGCGTTACGTTGTTGCGTTACGTTGTTGCGTTACGTAGTTATGTTACGTTGTTACATTACAATGTTACGTAACATTACGTTGTTACGTAACATTAAAGTGTTACATTGTAATGTTATGTTGTTACATTGCTACATAACATTACGTTGTTGCGTTACGTTGTTGCGTTACGTTGTTGCGTTACGTTGTTGCGTTACGTTGTTGCGTTACGTTGTTGCGTTACGTTGTTGCGTTACGTTGTTGCGTTACGTTGTTGCGTTACGTGGTTGCGTTACGTGGTTGCGTTACGTGGTTGCGTTACGTTGTTGCGTTACGTAGTTATGTTACGTTGTTACATTACAATGTTACGTAACATTACGTTGTTGCGTAACATTAAAGTGTTACATTGTAATGTTATGTTGTTACATTGCTACATAACATTACGTTGTTGCGTTACGTTGTTGGAAAAGATCGACTTGGTTAAGTTTAGGCAACAAAACTACTTAGTTAGCTTTAGGAAAAGCTGTGAATCTTATTATATATTATAATATTATGAAATTATTAATACGGATAATGTGTAAACAGCGTGTTGTTGATCGTCGAGGTGAAGATAGTTTTAACTACTTCCTGTTTAATGTAGTTTAACCCACAACATATTTTTTCAGTGGTGGAAAGTAATGAAAAACTCAAATAATGTACTTAAATACAAATTAGTAATTCACTTGAGTATTTCTATTTTCTGCTACTTTCTACTTCTACTCTACTAGCTCTACTACTCTTTTGCACTACATTTATTTAATAACATAAAGTTTTAATTTGCAGATTGAGATTAATAATACAAAATATAATCAATTAATACATTTTTATGTATTGTGACAGGTTGAGATAAAATAAGACTCCACTTTTTACCAGCTGCAACATTATAGTGATGAACACATTAATGCATCAGTAATTACGATATCATAACATAATATATAATATTCTCAAATCAACCAAATCAACCATTCTGCATTTCTACACTGTGATCTTTGTACTTTTACTTTAGTAAAAACTCTGAGTACTTCTTCCACCATCGTATCTTTTGCATGTAACTATCAGTGTGAAGTAGATGTAGTAAAAGTATAAAGTAGAGTACAGCTGTAGTAAATCTGCTGTTTAACGACCTCCGTTTGACTCTCTGCTGCTGCTGATTGTTGTTTTCATGCATTCTGGCTTCTTATGTGAGCGTGAAGATCTGAGACCTGATGGATAAACATCAGACGCTCTGCAAACAAGGAATGCAGCAGAGCATCAAAACGTCTTCATAACAATCGTCTTCATCAAAAACTTCTTCATAACAATCGTCTTTAACACAAACGTCTTCATCACAGACGTATTCACAGTCCGTCCTACACATTATCAGCTCAGTCGCCTGGAAAAATATGTCGGCATTGTACGTTTCTGCAAACAACGGATACGTTGAATGGGGACGTTTTTGCATTCGGTCAGAGTAAGTGAAGCAGTACAACGAGCGACTGTTATTGAAAGTTTCGTGGTATAATAACGAGTGTAACAAGTGAGAAAGTCCTCTAAGGGCGGGTCAAACAAACACAGGACTTTGACCCAGGAGAACGCTGTACGAGTCCCAAGAAACCAAAAGTGAACATTGACGCTTGTTATGTAATGTTGTTATGTTTGTTACCTAACGTTACGTGACAACGTCAGCTATGGGCAATTGTTATATATTTACACTAATTAAGTTATGTAACATTATGTTGTTGCGTTATGTTGTAACGTTACGTTTTTACGTTACGTAGTTACGTTACATTGTTATGTTACGTTGTAATGTTACGTCGTTACATTACGGTGTTACGCAACATTGCGTTGTTACGTTGTTGCGTTACGTTGTTTTGTGCTACGTTGTTTTGCGTTATGTTACATTGTTGCATTACGTTGTTGCATAACATTACATTGTTACGTAACATTGCGTTGTTATGTAACATTACATTGTTACGTTGCGTTACATTTTTTTGTGTTATGTTGTTTTGCATAACGTTGTTGTGTTACGTTGTTACGTTACCACGTGGCATTGTGCGTTTCTGCGAATATGACACAAGGCTGATATGAAATGTATTTTTGAAATCTGTCTGTGGTTTGCAGAAACGTACGATGCCTTTGTTTTCTGATGATTGGGTTTATTATCGTCTCGCACATTGAACTGACTTATTGAACTTTTCATCAACAACAAACTTCAACTCTGGTATTTTGTCTGCTGGACAGCTGGGATGTTTTGTGGTTTGGACCCACGTAGAGAAGAAGAGAGTTATTATGAAATCAAATATTTCTCTGAGCTTCTGTTTAGAGAAAACTGTGTTCTCTCTATCTGACCTCTGTGTTTGTGTGTCAGATAATGAATGTGTACAAGAACACATCTGTACACATCTGTACACACTATCAGTAGTGATGTGATGCTGCTGCAGCGTCTGAGGCTTCACACTCGGCTGCAAACTAACCCAGTGGACATGGGAAGTCTTGATCTGATAAAGCTTCATCATCTGCATAAAAACGGATCAAACCTGCAGCTTATATTATATAGAATTACATAATTTTACCTAATGCACAATTTCACAGTTTAACACCGCTGATTAGCCGACTTTTTACCATACCCGCTTTCATGTTTGGTAATCCTCTCAGAAGGATGGTTGAGATCTTGACCAGGAACCATTCCCTCCCAATAACACACAGGGAAGCGTCTTCTCTGACAAGCTAACAGTTAGTCATTTCTTCCTGGAGAACCACTCCATGTTTAATCGTTGTTTTCTCACCAGGGGTTCGGTGGGCACCGAGGTGTTTAAAATCCCAGTAAAACAGAATATTTAAGCGATGTACAGTTGCAAGAGGGATTTAAATCAAATCCTTCACATTTGATTGGACCCCTAAAAAGTGGGCGGGCTTAGAGTGTAGTGTGATACGGAGCCGAAGAGTTTAGAAGCAAAGAGACGAAACTCTGGTGGGTATTTTTGACAACAGCCGCTGCCGCCATTTTGGACTGAAAACGCTTCTTATGTTTATAATATTTTATTGTTCAACACAGGCCATTTTAGTAGAATATGACAATAGAATAAAGATAATTTAGTGTTACTTTTTAGGCGGATGTTTTTCTGGCATTGAAATGGAACGAACAATTGGCTTTCACTTCTTGGCCGCGTTCCGTTGTCTCGTTGCGTTATTGTTACGTTTCTCAAGAAACCGAAAGTAAACGTTGACACTTGTTATGTAACGTTACGTAAGAAAGTCAGCTAAGGGCGGTTGTTATTTTTTATTTACGTTAGTTACGTTGTTACGTTATTATGTGAACACAAACCATGATGTTTTTCTAACCTTAGCCAAGTAGTTTTGTTGTCTAATCCTAATTATTATAATGAGGGATTTTTATGTCCTGCATTAATCCAAAATTATATTAATTTCTTAATCACTCGGTAGCATTAAAACCACACGTTTTGCCTCAGTTGACCCGTCGCCTCTGGATTTGACCTTGATTGTCTCCAGTTAATGTTTGAGGTGAAGTGAAGGACGGAGTGATGAAAGACTTCATGTTAGGAAATAAACTGTGGAATTTACCCTTCATTTACCCGTCATTAATCCCTGGTCATGTTACCTCAGAGTCCCGTCTGCAGGCTGTTTGACGGCGTGTTGCTGCAGGTAGAAGGTGAAATATGAAACAGGAAGTCCACTTTAAAGACTCTTAAAACCCCCAAACACACACTCTGGTTCGTTGAACGGTTGTTAATAAAACTGAAGGACAGACAGAGATTCCTTCCATTTTAGTCAGATAATCAACAATCTCACTCAAAACGTTTCAGATTTGTCCTCCAGAGGACAGCTTGTTGAAGTTGTATAACTCTGCTCAGAGTGTTGATACGAGGCTCGTATTCAGGAGCAGTCAATGATTACGGAGGTCGGTTACTGACCAACCGCCTGCTGCTGGAGGACTTCCTGTCAGAGACCCCAGCCGACGCTGATAATCACGTATCTGACTCTGTGGTAAATAACGATGGACGTTATTCATTAAAATAAATACATAAATAAAAGTAGAAATTAAACAGTTAGAGTGTTCTTACAGTGTGTTATTAGTACTTTTACTGCAGTAAAGGATGTGAGTACTTCCTCCCTGTAATATGTGTTTTAATTGAACGTTAACGAAACGCCCTGGTGACAGTAGAGACAGAATAAATAAAGTTGAGTCAAACTAGAAACAGACTCAGGATCAGTAGACAGGAAGTACGACTCAGTTATTCATCACTTCATAATACTGCAGCAGCCAGATAGTACACACTGTCACTGCAGGAAGTACACACACACACACACACACACACACACACACACACACACACACACACACACACACACACACACACACACACACACGCGCACACACACACACACACAGGAAGTGATATCTCCTGCTTCAACTGCTGCATCAGAGGAGAGGGCTGCTTTTTCAAAATAAAAGCCCACACACGACCGTTAATGCAGAGAGCGAGGATGTGAGGCCTCCAGATGTTACATCGTTGGTCCACCACACACACACACACACACACACACACACACACACACACACACACACACACACACACACACACACACAGACAGGGTGTGACCACAGTAAAGTGATATATCAGCACCTTTAAACCAGACGACACTGGAGCTTGTAAAACACAGCTATAACAACACACACACACACACACACACACACACACACACACACACAGAAACACAGCTCTTATTGTTCAGCTTCAGCCTTCAGAGGAAATCTGTTCCAGCTGGAGGGATGAAGCCCCGCCCCCCTCCTCATACCTCCACATTACCCCCCCAACGCACCCCCCCCCCTTCATTAACACCATCACCTCCATCTAACCCCCATTTAGTCTCTTCAGTTAACCCCTTAAGCCCTTAAAGCTTTATAACGACGTCTCCTTCAGCTCTCTGCTGGTATCTGAGTCTGAAGCAGGAGACGAGGAACTCAGTGACTGAAACCTGAAACTGCTGAGTCAGCCGTTACCTGCTCAGATACACCTGGAGGAAAGAAAGGCCTCTATATGAGCAGCAGTTCACTGTTCAAGTACCTTTAATATACTGTGTATATATATACTGTGTGTGTGTAGTAATCTGAGCTCTACTTTCACATTTTTCTGCTCTCTGGTCGTCCGTCGGCTGCAGCTCCTCCTTCATACTGACCGACTATCACTAAAAGACTCAGCAGCTTCACATCCAGCTAAACATAGAAACACTCTGTTAGAATTAAACGTTCTGGATTCAAAATGTTAGTGAAGTAAAAGTACAATAATATCAGCATACAAATCTACTTAAAGTACCAAAAGTAAAAGTACTCATTCTGCAGAAAAATCTATATTATATTATTGTATTATAATTATTGGTGCATATAAATATTGGTGATATCTTACTAATATTTCTTACAGGATTTTATTGATATTATTTTGGATATTTAAAAAAACAATTTGATACTTTACTAATATTTTCTGCTATTTGATGAATATATTTCTGAATATTTTACTATTTTTGGGATATTTTATTTGTTCATCACTTTAATGTTGCAGCTTGTAAAGCTGAAGCTCATTTTAATTATTTTTTGCATATTTTACAAATTTTTGATAATTTCTTGATATTTTTCATAAAATGTACTTGTATTTTAAGGATATTTTAATAATATTTCTTAGGAGATTTTATTGATATTTTTTTGGATATTCAAAAAAAATATTTGATACTTTACTAATAATTTTCTGTTATTTGCCAAATATTTTTCAGAATATTGTACTATTTTTGTCTGATCATTTATTAATATTTTTCTGATATTTTACTTGTATTTTAAGGATATTTTACTACGATTTCTTAGGAGATTTTATTGATATTATTTTGGATATTAAAAAAAAATTATACTTAAGTAATATTTTTCAGAATATTTTACTATTTTGGGCATATTTTGTAATATTTTTGGCATATTTTTACTATTTTTGGGATATTTTATTTTTTTCATCACTTTAATGTAGCAACTGTAAAGGTGGAGCTAATTTTAGTAACTTTATATCCTGCTGGTAGTTTAATCTATAATAATACATCAACATTTATTAGTTGATTATATTCTGAATCTGAATCTGTAAAACTAAAGCTGTCAGATTAATGTAGTGGAGTAGAAGTAGAAAGTAGCATAAAGTGGAAATACTCAAGTACCTCAAAGTTGTACTAAAGTACAGTACTTGAGTAGACTTCAAACGTATTTTTCTTTATCAGAGTAACATTAAAAACTAAATATATTCAGTTCACAGTGAAACAACAGAGCAGTTTTTCTCTCTCACGACACAATATGAAATAAATCCCTGCAGGCACAGCTGGAGAAAATATGTTTCTCTCTTCTTTCTTTCTTTCTGTCTTCAGGTTGAACTCTTCATCTGCCTACATATACAGATATATAAGTAAATATACTTAATCCAGCTTCTCCTCAGGAAGTCTTTTACTTTAACTCACAGAACAGTTTTTCAAACGTACTTGTTATAAAACCAAAAGGTGGATTTAATGTTTTTAGTTCGGACATATACTCCCGTCTGAAATGGATAATAATAATAATCATGTATTCCTGTTGAATAACTGTGGTTTCACAGTATACAGTACATGAGTAAATGTACTTAGTTACTTTCTCTGGATGTTACAGTGATGAATAGAAACTCCTCTGACTGTCAGTCTGGATGATGTCATCACAAGTTAAGTCTGCTGTGACATCATCTGATGACATCACAGTGAGGATCCTCCCTGACTGACCTCAGACCAGCAGCCGGTCGTCTCTGAGGAAGTGACCTCACTGACAGATTCCCATCAACACCCTGCTGATGGGAATCTGTCAGTGTCTGTCACATTCTTCTACTGTATCCCACAATGCATTGCTCTGGACCGCTACAGGCTACGGTTACAAGAACAACAGCAGCCAGAAACGGAGATTTTTTTCAAAAACATTTCGCAGATATTTTTCAAATATTTTTCAGATTTTTTTCAGACTTTTTTTTGGACAGTTTTCAGACTTTTTTCAGACTTTTTTCAAACATTTTTCAGACTTTTTTCAAACATTTTTCAGTATTTTTTCAAATATTTTCAGACATTTTTCTGACTTTTTTCAAACATTTTTCAGGCTTTTTTCAAAAAATATTCTGATGTTTTGCAAACATTTATCAGACTTTTTTTTGGACAGTTTTCAGACTTTTTTCAAACATTTTTCTTACTTTTTTTAGACTTTGTTTTGGACAGTTTTCAGTCTTTTTTCAAACATTTTTTTCTGACTTTTTTCAAACATTTTTCAGATTTTTTTCAAACATTTTTCTGACTTTTTTCAAATATTTTTCAGATTTTTTTCAAACATTTTTCTGATTTTTTTCAAACATTTTTCTGACTTTTTTCAAACATTTTTCTGATTTTTTTCAAACGTTTTTCTGACTTTTTTCAAACATTTTTCTGACTTTTTTCAGACTTTTTTCAAACATTTTTCAGACATTTTTCTGACTTTGTTTTGGACAGTTTTCAGACTTTTTTCAAACATTTTGAACAAGCAGTTTGAGTAAATGTTGAGGATCAATGTTTTATAATCGCCGTCTCCCCTCGTTGATGATCCTGTTTGTCTCACTTCACTATGAGCTGTTAGAATAAATAGTTTAAACCTGCAGTATCTTATAAAGTAAACTAACAGAACAGAAACAACTAAATCTAAGTTGTATTGTTAGATAATATAGTAATAGTGGTACGAGTTCGTTTTTTTGTCTTCAGCTGGTTTAAAGACTAAAGTCTGGACTAGTATACTGCTGAATACATCTCTTTAACTCTCTCATACTACTGAGGAACGCAGTATGTGCTGTGTACTTTATACTGCGTTTGTTAGTAGTAGTATGTCAGTAGTTTTGAATTCATCCTAATCTTTCATGTGTCCTCACGTCTCCTTCAGTCCTGGAGATCCTGCAGCTGGTGAAGAAGCGAGACCTCCTGTTGGCCGACACTCACATCCTGGAGCTGGAGCAGGAGTGCAACGAGTCCTCCGCCGCCGAGCGGGGCGCCGCGCCGCAGCCGGAGGACGCCGCCAGCCCCGGCGTGAAAGACGGCGGGCGGAGGAAGGCGAAGGACGTGGAGCTGCTGTACGAGGAGCTGCAGAAGGAGCTGTGGGCCGTCGTCAGGGAGTCTCTGCGCTCCCCGACGGCCGGGCCGAACCTGGGCCTGGTGGTGCAGGTGAGGACCGCTACGGAGTACTAGAGTACTCACGTAGAAGTACTCAGATAGTCAGGAGAGTATTTGACTGGGTATCGGTGTCCGTCTGTCCAGGTTCTGCAGCAGGAGGAGCAGGTGGATAAAGACCGGGCGCTCAGCGAGGCGGCGGCTCCCGGCGGCCCGAGGCCTCGCCGTCTGAAGCAGAGGTGGAGGGAGGCGGTGGAGGAGGCGGCCGACGGCTCGCTGCCTCAGAGGGCCGAGTTCACGGCCGGCGAGCTGGTCGGGTACCTGGACCGGCTCCGGGCCCGCGTGGTGGAGGACCTGGGCGCCGCCAAGAGGAACGTGGTGTCCATCTACCCCGAAGAGTACCAGCCATTCCAGGTGAGACCGCAAACGTTTCCTCTGAAGAGCTTCTCACGGGTCTAACCTTTCACCTGACCGTGCTCTCTGACCTCTGACCTCTGACCTCTCAGGTGTACGTGCAGAGCTACCACCAGGCGGTTGCTAGGCGACTGGAGGCCATCACTGACAACCAGCTGGAGATCACTGACATCTACTCGCTGCTGGACTGGCTGCACAACATCTACAACAGGTAACCATTAAACATGGAGGTGGAACCAGAGGAACCAGAGGAACCAGAGGAACCAGAGGAACCAGAGGAACCAGAGGAACCAGAGGAACTAAACGATGCCATTTGGATTTTGGCCGTTGCCATCTTACATCGCCATATTTTAGCTCCTCCGTATTTTGAACCCAGTACTTTCTTATTTTGAGCGGTAGAAGTTGAGAGCCGGCACTTCTTTCACATCTGAAACTATCCCACAGGAACTATGTTTAGTTCCTGGTTCCTCCGGTTGAAACACAGGATCGGTTCTTACAAAGGTTCTGGTTCTTCTGCTCCTGTGTAAATATGTGCACGTCATGTTGTGTGTGTGTGTGTGTGTGTTGTTTCAGGGACGTTCTGGGGACGGTGTGCATCACGAGTCCTTTCAGCCGCTCTCAGCTGAATCCTCTGCTGCCTTCAGAGACGGTGGACCGGCTGGAGCTGGACTGTCTGAACTCTGTGAGGGTGAGACGCTCAACTCTACGTTATTCATCCAGCGCTGTAAACACAACAACCAAATATCAGAGGAGGAGAAAGCCCCGAGTCTCTCTGGGGAGAAACAATTTAGGGCTTCAGACAAATAAAAGAGCAGTTTGAAGTTAAAGTCCAACAAGTAAAAGAGTTTCTTACGTTCAGAATCCAGATATCACACACATCAGAGAGATGGGCTGTGATTCAGAGGTCTGGAACCACATTATGATATATTATTATATTAAAGGTGAGGTGCGTTTGTTTTGATGCCCGGCTCGTCCCTGTTTCAGGCTAAAGTGACCACAGAGCTGAGCCAGGTCCTGGACGAGGAGGAGAAGAGATGGATGGAGACGATGCACATCGAGGAGTATCAGATCACTCTGGCCAAGACCGTCATACAGGTACCCCCCCCCCCCCTCTCCCTCTCTGTTACCATGGTTACTGCAGGTGTGTGTGTGTCTGAACACAGGAACATCAGTGTTTCCTGTCTGTTTTAAATAAAGGTTATTGAATGAAGTCTGAAGGCTTACATAAAGGTGGATTCCGCTGTGTTTTTATACGCTGATTGTTTTCTGAGTGTTTCCTTCAGCTGCAGCCAAAGACAACAACGAGCACTTCCTGATCACACACACACACACACACACACACACACACACACACACACACACACACACACACACACACACACACACACACACACACACACACACACACACACACACACACACACTTTAACATCATTCATTTCCCATTCAACCAGCTGCTGTCCTCTAGTGGCCAAGGAAAGTATAACGAGAGGCTCACTCAGGGACAGTTTGAAGTGTCCAGTGAAATGGACCGAGTGTCCTTGAACGCACCAGCAGGGACGATCACATGTTGATGAAGTAACTTTGACAAAAAGTTTTAAGTCTTTAAGTTTTAAGGTTAGATATTTTTCATAGAAATGAAGTGAAACCAGGGAAAGCTTTTAATAAAAACTACATTTAAAAAAAATATATATTTATATATGTATATATATATTTACATGCATATTAGGGCTGTCAATCGATTAAAATATTTAATTGCTATTAATCGCATGATTGTCCATAGTTAATCTTGGGTAATCGCAAATTAATCGCACATATTTTATCTTTTCAAAATGTACCTTAAAGGGAGATTTGTCAAGTATTTAATCCTCTTATCAACATGGGAGTGGACAAATATGCGGCTTTATGCAAATGTATGTATATATTTATTATTGTAAATCAATTAACAACACAAAACAATGACAGATATTGTCCAGAAACCCTCACAGGTACTGAGGACATTTTTCAGGCATTTTTCTGACTTTCTTGGGACTTTTTTTCCGGACATTTTAAGACGTTTTTGTCAGACTTTTGTCGGACATTTTTCTGACTTTTTTTTCAAACATTTTTCCACCCAAAAAAATCACAAGTTGAATTAATACGTTAAAGAAATTAGTGGAGTTAAAATAAATTTGCGTTAACGCGTTATTATCGCGTTAACTTTGACAGCCCTAATATAAACTTAACCATCCTGACTCTGTGTTTGTTGCTCCAGAGGCTGCAGGTCGATCTGGAGCGTTCGGCCTCCATCAACAGGAGTTTGGGCTCCAGAGTGGCTCAGTGCAGCCTCAACGGCCTGGCCGACTTCCTGTACAGGTACACAAACGGCTTCGTTAGCTTTCTGTTTAACTCTTTGCAGGTTAGTTATGATCAGGATTATGACGCTTGTGTTTGTAACTGTTTTAGTTTCCAGCGTAAAGTTGAGATGTTTCACGAAGGGATGCAGAGCGGCATGTTTGGAGACAACGAGGACGGATACGTGTCCAAAACCATCGCTCTGGTCAACTGCTGCCCCCCCTTCAGGTACAAACAAACACAAATAAACTGCATCAACAAACTCCTGAATCTGTGGTCGAACCTGTTGTAATGAGCCGAAACTTTTTCCTTTTCAAAAGAAATTTCTTTTCATTGCATTTTTATGAGTTCATAACCTTGTTGGAGACTAAAGGAAAAAAAGTTATTTCGTATGGAAATAATATTCTTAATTTTATGTTTATTTTTACATGTTTCTCATCAGTTTCTGTTCTGAAAAATGAAAAAATAAAATGTAAAATTTAGCGTACTTTTGGAGCGTTATTTAACCTCCATCGCGACAAGCTTGTGTGACCTGGTCGGTACCGATAGATTCATCAGGTTGTATAGTTTCAGATGATACGAGTATCTTATCATGTTAACTTTGCCAGCCCTAGTTTTCATCTAACGAAATATTCTGCTTCATATTTGTTGGCGTTTAGCCTTTCAAAAACAACATTTTCACTACGGTCAATAACTGTTTCATATGATACCAGTATCTTCACTCTAGCTTTAAAACTACTCTGCTACAACCTAAAAATCACAAG
>CAKAOJ020000512.1:55000-112500 GCA_916701645.2 Sebastolobus alascanus
ACGGCACTAATTTCTTTAACGCACCTTGTGATTTTTAGGTTGCAGCAGGTTTAGTT
The DNA here is from genome assembly GCA_916701645.2 of Sebastolobus alascanus. Taxonomy (NCBI): domain Eukaryota; kingdom Metazoa; phylum Chordata; class Actinopteri; order Perciformes; family Sebastidae; genus Sebastolobus; species Sebastolobus alascanus. The sequence continues at coordinate 55,057 of CAKAOJ020000512.1, forward strand.
TTAAAGCTAGAGTGAAGATACTGGTATCATAGTAAACTATAAAACCTGATGAATCCATCGGTACCAACCAGGTCAGACTAGCTGGTCATGAAGGAGGTTAAATAACGCTCCAAACTTATGCTAAATTTTGGCGAGGAGAAGATAAGAGTATTAAATACTTTACAAATATCAACCCTTTAGGGTACATTTTGAACAAATGTGTGTTTAATTTGCAATTACTCGTGATTAACTATTAATCGATTGACAGCCCTAATATTTATCTACATACATTGTGTTATATATTGTAGCATTATGTGCATAACAACAACAAACAAATACCTGACAAATCTGGGGTTTTTTCAACTGTTTCACACATGAAAAAACAAATTAAATAACTTAAAATGATGATCCTTTTTTTTAGAAAACAATCTAAATCAGATTTAAATCAGAATCATAAATACTTAAATTAATTTGATTTAATTAAATTAGGATGTTACAGTTGTTCTTATATAAAGCTTAAAGAAATATAAAAAAATATAAATAAAGCAGTTTGTAACAAGTAAATTATGCACATAATGCTTCGATATATAACACAATATATTTGAATATAAGAAATATGTACAAATATGTTCATCAAAATCAATATATAACCACAGTGTAAATAAGTAAATAAATAAAATGTATCAGCAGATTTTTTTTTTCTCACTTGCCTCTCAGGGCTTCCGTACTTTTCTTCTTCTTGTGTTTTGGATTTAAAATCATTTCTTTAGATTTAAACGTCTCATGTGATTTGGGACGAGTTCCCGTTCTGTAGCTGCGTCCTGCAGGACTTCTGGACTTAAAGACGCCTCGTAGAGGATCAATAAAAGGAAACCAGTTCTCTGTGCTGAGGCGGACTCTGGACCGAACCAGTTCAACAGATCATCAGGACCTCTGACTCCGGCTCAGTCTGGATCAATAAACTGGAACCTGGACTCAGAACCAGCAGCTGTGGGTCAGGTGACCTCAGGATCTCACGCTGGGTTTTAGATGAAATTCAGGATTTGTTTTGGGGGTTTCTGACCCTTCAGAGGTATGGAGGACAGGACCTGCCAAAATCTGAAAATAAAAAATAAATAAATAAATGACTCAATAAATAAATATGCCATTAAATGTACCAAAAATAATATTAAAATAAATAAATGTAGGCATTAATTAATTGATAAATTATGTCATATATTGATATTTCTGTTTTAATTTGATTCTTTATTTATTTAACTTTGTTTTAATTACCCTATGGATCTACTCTTTTTAATTTTCGCTTTTATTTTATTTATTTTTTTACTTTTAACTTCATTTATTTATTTTTGCATTTTTTTATGTATTTAAATTTATTTCAAAATATATATTTATTCAGTATTAAATTGCAGCAATAAATACATAAATAAAAAAAAATAATAATGAATGAATGCATTTAAAAATAAATTTAAAATAAATAAAAAAAATAAATGCAAAAACAAGTAAATACATTTAAAAGTTAATAGAAAAATTATTTATTTTAAATATATTTCAAAATCTTTATTCATTATTAAAATGCCGAAATAAATTAATAAAAACATAAATAAAATCATACAATTTAATCATGAATAAATACATTTAAAAATGAATTTAAAATAAATAAAAAATAAATTGAAAAATAAATACATTTAAAAGTTAATAAATACATTTAAAAATAAATTTAAAATAAATAAGTAAATAAATAAATGGATAATTTAATACATGAATAAAGAAATAAATGAAAGGGAAATTTAAATAGGAGAGTAGATAGATAGGGTAATTAATACAAAGGTAAATAAATAAAGAATCAAATTAAAACCGAAATATCAATTTATGTCACATTTTATCAATTAATTAATGCCTACATTTATTTTTAATATTATGTATGGTACATTTAATGGCATATTTATTTATATATCGGGACAATTATTTATTCATACATTAATTTCAGATTTTGGCAGGTTCTGTCCTCCATACCGAGGACCTTGTTTAAACTCTTATAATAATTATGGAGTTTAGTTTTTAATCCCAGGACACAGAAACTGGAGAGTTTAATCGTTTTATTGTTGCACGTGATAAAAGAAAAAAAAAAAGACATGTTTTAATCAAAGGTACTAGACGATGATCTGAGTGAGTATTTAAAGTCCTGATTATAGTTCAAGCTCTTTGGTGTGATGAGGTTTATTAAATATGTGGGATTACTTCTTTAATACTCACTTCTACTACATAATATTGATTTAAAGTGTTAAAGCAGTTTAGATGTAGAGAAATAAAAGGAGAGGTCTCACTCTGTTGACGTTTTAGGGGCAGAACTACAGATTAAATGTCATATTTTAATAGTTTATTCTGCGTTTCTTCACTTCCACATTGAATGTTTTTAACTCATAAAACACAAATGACATTTAATTCTCTGCTGATCATTTTCTAAACCATCCATCAGTTTGTTTTATTGATTATTGATGATCTTCTTTCCACTCAAAGTTTTGTTTTTATGTGCTGAGCAGAAATATCTCAGTGGTGCATTCAAGGACACTCTGATGTTGATGTGATGAAACAAACAAAGAAAAAGTTAATGAGAAAATTTGATATTTAAGTGACATCACCAAGTGTGAAGGCAGACTCACCAGCTGACTACCACTTCCTGTCAACACTTTCAAAATAAGAAAGTGTTGTTACACGCTGTGACCACCAGAGAACAGTGGAAACACATCACTCTTCACACTTTGTTTTTCATTTTTCCATTTTTCAGCTTCAGATCAGAAACTCTGTTTTATTCATTTCTGTCTCGTGTAAATGTGGATGTATGAAATGAATGCTTCTGTACAGAAATCATCTTTTAATGACAATAAAACCGATCAGATCACCGACTGTTGTTCTTTTACTCTCCTGCAGGATTCCATTTGGATGTTTCATAGTCTGTGATAATGTTGGTGATTTGAGGAGCATCTCATTTATTTTAATTTTATTTTAGTTTAACTTTTGTGGGTATTTTTAAGAGCAGATCTGGTTTTAAAGGTCTAAGAATATGGAGGATGGAACCTGCCAAAATCAAAATAAATGATAAATAAATAAAATAATAATAAAAAAATATATAATCAATATTATTATAATAAATTAATGAATTAATATGCTATTAAATGTACCAAAATAATTTTAAAAAATGAATTCATAAATTGATAAAATGATGAATTCATTTTTCTGCTTTAATTTGCCTAATTATTTATTTGCCTTTGTATTAATTCTCCTACTATATTATTTAATTTTCCCTATTATTTATTTTATTTAATTTAAACATTTAAATGTATTTATTTATTTTTGCATTTTTCTATTTATTTCAAATTTACATCAACGTTTATTTATTCATTATTAAATTGCAGAAATAAATAAATACGTAAATACATACAATTTAATAATGAATGAATACGTTAAAAAAAATAATTTAACATAAATTCAAAAATAAATAAATTTAAAGTTAAAATAAATAAATAATAAAAGGAAAAATTGAAGAGTAGATAGATACATAAATAAAGAATCAAATTAAAGCAGAAATATCAATATATGTTTTTTCAATTAATTAATGCCTACATTTATTTTAATATTATTTTGGAACATTTAATGTCATATTTATCTATTTATCGAGTCATTTATTTATTTATTTATTCTTGATAAAACACTTCCGTCCTGAACTAAGCACATTTATGCTGAAATCTTAATTAAATTATATTTTACTTTAATAATATTAAACATCTGCCGCAAACAGCGTTTTTGTTATTAATGTGTCTTTGTTAAATAAATATAAATAATTAATTGAATTAATAAAATCACATATTTTGAACAACTTCCGGCAGCACATTTATTTTGAAGGCGGTGAGCCAGCGGAAGTGACCGGCTGTTGTTTCCGGTGGTTGAGCAGAGCAGCAGCCGTAGTGAAGCTGTGTGGAGGAAAGATGGCGGCCCCTCCTCTCTCCAGCCGGGCGGGCTCGGCGGGCAGCCTCGGGAACAGCCTCGGGAACAGCCCGACCGCGGCCGCCGGGAGGCCGCCTCACAGCGGCGGCGGGGCCGAGCTGGACTTCAGGTCGGCGGCCCGGATGGAGGATCTGAACCGGCTCATCCAGGAGTTCAGTAAACACGACCAGAGAGAGTACGACGACCAGCGGGCTCTGGAGATCCACACGGCCAAGGACTTCATCTTCTCCATGCTGGGTGAGGAACAACTACACACCTACACACACACACACACACACCGGGGCTCCACCCTGAACCCCGGTACCCTCCACCCTGAACCCCGGTACCCTCCATCCTGATCCCCGGTACCCTCCACCCTGAGCCCCGGTACCCTCCACCCTGAACCCCGGTACCCTCCACCCTGATCCCCGGTACCCTCCATCCTGATCCCCGGTACCCTCCACCCTGAGCCCCGGTACCCTCCACCCTGAACCCCGGTACCCTCCACCCTGATCCCTGGTTCCCTCCACCCTGAACCCCGGTACCCTCCACCCTGAGCCCCGGTACCCTCCACCCTGATCCCCGGTACCCTCCACCCTGAGCCCCGGTACCCTCCACCCTGAACCCCGGTACTCTCCACCCTGAGCCCCGGTACTCTCCACCTGCTCTCATACTCACATTTAACATATAACAACAGGGTTTATTTAGCTTCCGGTTTGGGTGTGTGTGGGGGGGGGGGGGGCAGACTGATAGTGCGTTAAAGTGATGCATATTAAATCCCAGGATGTGTTTAGTCCTGGTCCTGGTCCTGGACTCAGCTACCTGCAGACAGAATCACAGTGATGAATTGTAAAATATCCAAAAGAATAATTAAAATGAGCTCCATCTTTATTTATTTTTTAATATTATTATTGCTACATTTAATGACATATATTTTTTTATCGAGTCATTCATTTATATCTTGGCAGCTTCTGTCCTCCGTACGCCCGTAGCCTCCTGATTCTAATGGTGATAAACTCAGACATGATCCTCGGGACGCCTCGCTGCGTTAATGATGTTTGAGACAGAGTGTGTTCTGACAGAGTGAGGTCACTCCTCTGGTTCAATAAAACTTTATTAATGAGTTCAGTTTATGGTGAGGAAACATGGAGGACGGACTGTCGGAGATCATTTAAAACACTTCCTGTCAGAGTTTCATATGTATTCATCACCGTTAAACCAATGGCTGCCTGGAGGGACGACAATCTAATTATTTTTTTAAAAGGTCTGCTTATCCAGAGCGTTTTATGTGAAGGATAATGTACAGCTAGCGGGTCATTGTTGGGAAATAATGACTTTATTTCACCACAATGACCCGCTGGCTGTACATTATCCCGCTTATTACACAGCTACTTACTGAAGAAACCAATAATTTGACACAAAAACGGTCCTCCTGAATCCAACATCAGAACTGGGCCCATAGCAACGGTCTGTTATACGTAGCAACGGTCTGTTATACGTAGCAACGGTCTGTTATACGTAGCAACGGTCTGTTCTACTTTGCAACGGTCTGTTATACGTAGCAACGGTCTGTTATACGTAGCAACGGTCTGTTATACGTAGCAACGGTCTGTTATACGTAGCAACTATCTGTTATACGTAGCAACGGTCTGTTATACGTAGCAACGGTCTGCTCTACGTAGCAACGGTCTGTTATACATAGCAACGGTCTGTTATACGTAGCAACGATCTGTTATACGTAGCAACGGTCTGTTATACGTAGCAACGGTCTGCTCTACGTAGCAACGGTCTGTTATACATAGCAACAGTCTGTTATACGTAGCAACTATCTGTTATACGTAGCAACGGTCTGTTATACGTAGCAACGGTCTGTTATACGTAGCAACGGTCTGTTATACGTAGCAACGGTCTGCTCTACGTAGCAACGGTCTGTTATACATAGCAACGGTCTGTTATGCATAGCAACGGTCTGTTATACGTAGCAACGGTCTGTTATACGTAGCAACGGTCTGTTATGCATAGCAACGATCTGTTATGCATAGCAACGGTCTGTTATGCATAGCAACGGTGTGTTATACATGGCAACGGTCTGCTATACGTAGCAACGGTCTGCTATACGTAGCAACGGTCTGTTATACATAGCAACGGTCTGTTATGCATAGCAACGGTCTGTTATACATAGCAACGGTCTGTTATGCATAGCAACGATCTGTTATGCATAGCAACGGTCTGTTATGCATAGCAACGGTCTGTTATACGTAGCAACGGTCTGTTATACGTAGCAACGGTCTGTTATACGTAGCAACGGTCTGTTATACGTAGCAACTATCTGCTCTACGTAGCAACGGTCTGCTATACGTAGCAACGGTCTGCTATACGCAGCAACGGTCTGTTATACATAGCAACGGTCTGTTATACGCAGCAACGGTCTGTTATACATAGCAACGGTCTGTTATGCATAGCAACGGTCTGTTATACGTAGCAACGGTCTGCTATACGTAGCAACGGTCTGCTATACGTAGCAACGGTCTGCTATACGTAGCAACGGTCTGCTACAAAGAAATTACAGAATGCCGTGATTGACCAATCAGAATGGAGTATTCAACACAGCTGTGTAATAATGTGCTTTAATGTGTAGCGGTGGATTATTGTTGGTGAAGGTCGGCTCACAGCAGCAGGAGGACGGAGAGTTCAGAGTGTCTCTGACAGACAAACAGAGACCGTCCTCTACAGCTCAGGAATGCAGCCTTCAGCCAGGAAGTGTGTGTGTGTCTTTTCATATTAAAGGTTCAGCAGAGCGGAAAACTAGTCCGGACCGATCCAGTCCAACTCAAGGAGGCTGAACACAAGAACACGTCCAGTCTACAAACTGAGCCTGAAGAGAAACGCTCTCTGGCGGCTCCGCAGCGCTTCATTTGATGTCTCTGCTATGGAGGACAAAATCTGCCAAAATCAAAATAAACGACTCGATAAATGAATAAACATGCCATTAAATGTACCAAATATAATATTAAAAATAAATATATGAGTAAAGCGAGGTGAAAATTCACAATTCAGCATCAGACAGTCTGAAACGTAATCGTTGTCCGAAGCCTGAACAAGTTGTCGATGCACAATAAGACAACGCGGCGTGCTCTGTTGCGTCCGTATGTGTAGATATTGTGACGTCACAGTTCTTTAACCGGTCCGGTCCGTCCTCCTCTGTCTCTCAGGAATGGTCCAGAAGTTGGACCAGAAGCTCCCGGTGGCCAACGAGTACCTGCTCCTGTCGGGAGGCGTCCGCGAGGGCGTGGTGGACATGGACCTGGACGAGCTGAGCGTCTACGCCCGCGGCACGGACTACGACATGGACTTCACCCTGCTGGTCCCGGCGCTCAAACTGCACGACCGCAACCAGCCGGTGACCCTGGACATGAGGCACTCGGCGCTGGGTCACTCCTGGCTCAGCCTCCGCCTCTTCGACGAAGGAACCATCAACAAGTGGAAGGACTGCTGCACCGTGGTCGACCACATCAACGGCACCACCAACTACTTCTTCTCTCCCACGCTGGTGGCCGACTGGTTCTACCAGTCCATCTCCCTGGTGCTGCTGGAGGTGCAGAAGAAGCCGCAGAGGGGGATGCCGCGGGTGGAGAAGGTGGAGAGGAACGGCACCGTCATCTCCGTCATCCTGGGCGTGGGCAGCAGCCGGATGCTGTACGACATCGTCCCCGTGGTGTCCTTCAAAGGCTGGCCGGCCGTGGCTCAGAGCTGGCTGATGGAGAACCACTTCTGGGACGGGAAGATCACGGAGGAGGAGGTGATCAGCGGCTTCTACCTCGTCCCCGCGTCCTCTCACAAAGGCCGCAAGGAGAACGAGTGGCGGCTGTCGTTCGCCCGCAGCGAGGTGCAGCTGAAGAAGTGCATCTCGTCCTCTCTGATGCAGGCGTACCAAGCCTGTAAAGCCATCATCATCAAGCTGCTGTCCCGGCCCAAAGCCATCAGCCCGTACCACCTGCGCAGCATCATGCTGTGGGCCTGCGACCGCCTCCCCGCCAACTACCTGGGCCAGGACGACTTCTCGGCCCACTTCCTGTTGGGCCTGATCGACGACCTGCAGCACTGCCTGGTCAACAAGATGTGTCCCAACTACTTCATCCCACAATGCAACATGCTGGAGCACCTGTCGGACGAGACGGCCGTGCTGCACGCCCGCAAACTGTCCTCGGTGCGCTCCGACCCGGCCGAGCACCTCCGCACCACCATCGAGCACGCCAAGGCCGCCAACAGGCTGACGGTGGAGCTGCAGTGGAGAGGCAGCGCCAACAACCTGCCGTCGCCGCAGTCCGACGCCGGCGGAGAGAACCAGCCGGACGACCGGCTCGCCAAGAAGCTGCAGCAGCTGGTCACCGAGAATCCTGGGAAATCCATCTCAGTCTTCATCAACCCGGACGACGTCACGCGACCGCACTTCCGCATCGACGACAAGTTCTTCTGAGACTCTTCCTCCTCCTCCTCCTCCTCTCTGCCTTCTTCTTCCTCCTCCTCCTCCTCCTCCTCCTCCTCTTCCTCCTCCTCCTCCTCCTCTCTGCCTTCTTCCTCTTCCTCCTCCTCCTCCTCCTCCTCCTCCTCCTCCTCCTCCTCCTCTTCCTCCTCCTCCTCCTCCTCCTCCTCCTCCTCCTCCTCTTCCTCCTCCTCCTCCTCCTCCTCCTCCTCCTCCTCCTCCTCTCTGCCTTCCTCCTCCTCCTCCTCCTCTTCCTCCTCCTCCTCCTCCTCTCTGCCTTCTTCCTCTTCCTCCTCCTCCTCCTCCTCCTCCTCCTCCTCCTCCTCCTCCTCCTCTCTGCCTTCTTCTTCCTCCTCCTCCTCCTCCTCGCCCGTTGCCCCGCCTCCTCTGAAACTTTATTTTTTACTTTTTTTTTTTATGTTTCTCTGCCACAGAGTGAAGTCAGGTGATCGTCTAGTTGTGTCCGCCACAATTTTTTTTTTTTTATTTTTCTACTCCCCCCCCCCCCCGTTCACTGTGTGCCCTGTGTTTTTTACCTGCTGAATGCCTTTTAAATAGACAGCTGAATAGCAGCAGGTTGTTTTTAACACTGAAGGACGTAAATCCACCTTGAGATGGAAACAGCTGTTCTAACGTTACGGAGGTTTAATTATCAGGGATCCTGGAAGTGAGACGGAAACAAACCAACAACTCCTGAAAACGTCACGAAGCTGGTTCAAAGTTCATTTCACTGATCCGGTTACGGGTCAAACATGAAGGTCATATTTTCACTTTATAATACGATGAAGAACAGAAACTCATATTACATATTAATAAGTAGCTGAAGCTGAAACACGACATGCAAACGTGACACTAAATATTCAGGAGATTAAATGTTTGAGCAAAGTTTTGATTTCATATCCGGACGCCCATCTCCACATCCGCTTTATAAAGATTATATATACAATTATGAGTCTCATAAATATGATGTAATGTATAATCATCTCTGTTGTGAGGTGTTGAGTGATAATTAAAAGATCTCATGTAAATTATGAGTTTTCATAGTCGTGAAAAGTTGTTATAATAAAAGGAAAAATAGTTTATTAATAGTCAGAATTATGAGATTTAAAAATAGAAACTAAAGCGGAGATTTTGTGATTTAAACTTTTTGAAACTTTGCTCTTTTAAGCGTCGTGCGACAGCTTCGGCGTCGGTTCATGATCTCACACCAAGCCTCGAACAGCAACACGATTGTTGAACCGGACTCGACCGTATAAGATTGTAAACACACATTCGGGAGTTGGGGATGCCGAATGGCGCGTGCGGACGTCTCGAACCCGGACGGCAGAGCTCCGTCTGAAGGTGGATTTTGTCCCTCTGAGGAATGTCTTCGTCCCGTCGGGGGGGACGATGGTACTAACGTCTTAGAAAACTAACTGTAAATAGAAGAAAACACTGATGTGTGTAGACGGAGATAATAGACTGATGATGATGATGATGATGATGATGATGATGTTGACTACTTTTCATCTAATTTTGCACAGAATGTAAAAAATCACCACTTTTCCTGTCGATGGTGGACGTCGTGTTCGCCGTTAATCCTGAGATGATGCATCATATCAGTAGACGGGGGGGGGGGGCACAGCTGAAGAATGGTCCTATTGCACGTTTTAAATGTGTATATTAAACCAAGTACACAGTGATACTGCAGTAGTACTTCCAACACAGACTCTACCAAGACTCTGGTAAAAGTCCAGACGGCGGATATACAAGCTGTTGCTATGATACGAGTTGTTCCGATACCGCCCAAACTTCGGGATCGGGTATCGGCGAGAACGCCAGTCTACGCACCGATCTGATACCATAACTTATTAACCCAGAAAAAAATCAACGTGTTTAACCACACAAAGCGAAAGCTGTAATTATCTGGCGTGTGCACATCGCACTGACTCCATAAACCAGAATTTATACTCGCCAATCTTGAGACCTAAAAAAAAAGGGGAGGATTTCAAAACCAGAGTTCTCCCCAAGAAATATTAGAGTTTGTTTCCTGCATTCTGGTGACTTTTAAAGTATGAAACATTTTTATGTTAAATAAGTCTACTTTTAATTTGACTTAATAATAGTAATAGTAACTCCGGTGTGAACTAGCTGCTGATATTCATCAGTTTTCGAGGTGTGATCTCACAGCATCACTGCGTACCTGCAGTTTAACACTCAGGTGAATCTGCTGCATTACGACCATCATCAGGTAGAAAGAGTCACTGAATATTCCTTCAGACTTCTGTGACCACGTGCTCCCGTCACTTTGTTTTGATCAGAAGTCGATCGATAAGCTTCACCGTGTCTGTGCGACCTCACCATGTTTGTTCACGTTTCCTCTTCTGCTGCTTTAATTTGTGTCTTTGGTTAAAAAAGTTCAACTCTGCTTCAACACAACCAGCTCAGGATGTTGGACTCGATTCTGTCTAACTCTGAACCTCGTCCTGTCAGCTGTTTGTATGTCGGCCATCTTTCTGTCAACATGAAGCTCAAACTGCCGTTAAAGGAAGAAGAAGAAGAAGAAACACTCCAACCGAGTCCTGAAGTTAACTTTCATCAGTGTTTCTATAAAAGGACGAACAGGATGAACCCGTACTGGCATTCAGTGAGGCTTTGATTGTGTCGAGGCATCATGGGAGTTGTAGTTCTGAGTCCTGAGCTGGTTGACTTGAAGGTGAGTCGGTTCCAGTTTTTTTTTTTTTTCTTCCAAACATTTCCAGAAAAATGCCAAAAAAACTCTGCAGACATCAGACCGGTACCGTGACCTCCACCTGCTCATCCTCAAGTGCAATTAGTGAATATACACACACCACAAGTACACACATAGTACACACACACATACACATCCTGTAGCATTAACACTAAACACTAAGGCCCTGTTCACACCTGGCATTAGAATGCGTCTGAGTGACCACTTGTGATCGGATCACTCAGGACGCATGTTAATACCAGGTCTGAACCGGGTCCGAAACTCTGTTGAAACTGTTTTTAATGGAGACACAGAGGCCCTGTTCACACCTGGCATTGGAATTGTGCTCTCAGCTGGTTAGAGTGACCATTGTGCTGGATGTAAGCAAAAGAAAATGCGTTGATTGTTTTTAACCGTCGGGAGGCGGCGTTGCACTTCCTGTGCCTCGTCTGTCGGAAATCAAAACAATACAGGGCTCTTAATATGTCAGTTCACACCTGGCATAAGAATGTGTCTCCACGTGTGTCTGAGTGACCACTTGTGATTGGATCACTCAGGATGCATGTTAATACCAGGTCTGAACAGGGTCTGAAACTGGTTTTAATGAACAGGGTTCTGGCTCTGGATGACCTCAAGTGACTTTAGTACTCGTTCACAAATTAGAGTTTCCCATGTGTTGACTGACACTTGTACGGAGACACTAGGAGCTGTTATACAGGTCTGAAATGGTTCACGGAGACAACCTTAACTTAACATGCGTCGTAGGTGATTCAATCACAAGTGGTCACTGGAGACGCATTCTAATACCAGGCGTGAATAGACGTATTTAAAGCTGTCCACTTGTGATCCGATCACTCAGGACGCATGTTGATACCAGGTGTGAACAGACCACAGGACACTAAACCCTCTACTGACACACACACACACACACACACACACACACACACTCAGAGGTTTTTTTCACACCATCAAAGTGCCACACACACTCCTGCTCGGTGAAAATGTAATCAATGTGTTGTTCTCCTGAGCTACATGACCTTTGACCTTACTCCTCTCTCTCTCTCTGTTTGTTCAGAACCTTCAACTGTGAGTTTTTATTTTCTCTGTATCTTGCTGCTTTGTTCTGATGATGATGGATTTCTTTATGCAATGTTGATGTGGATGGTTTGACCCTTCAGATGGCAGCTCCCCCCCCCCCCTCCCACTACAACTCACTGTACAGTAGAGTCATAAAGTCTGTAAGCAGAAGTCTCTCAGTCTGTCCTCAGTGAGTTATTACAGACGGGTTCCTGGTCAACGTCATCACAGAGATGCAGCGAGGAGGCAGAAAACACCACATGTCTAGAAAAGATGGATGTAAAATGTTTAATATTAGGGGGGATCACATGACTTTGCTAAAAACAGGAGATTATGGATCCAGGCCTGATGGGTAAAAACATTCTAGTCACACAGCGCGGTGGTCAGTTGAGGGCTAGCCGCTAACGTTAGCTAACGTTCGTTTAAATTTAATCGGACATATCAGCATTATTGTATTGACTTATTTTAAGTTTCCGACTGAGGGCTAATCGCTAACATTAGCTAATGTTCGTTTAAATTTGAATCGGACATATCTACAATATTATATTGACTCTTGGCATTACGTTTCCGACTGAGGGCTAATCGCTAGCATTAGCTAGCGTTCGTTTGAATTTGAATCGGACATATCTGCTTTATTGTATTGACTTTTGTTACGTTTCCGACTTAGGGCTAACCGTTAACGTTAGCTAACGTTCGTTTAAATTTGAATCGGACATATCTGCTTTATTGTATTGACTTTTGGCGTTACGTTTCCAACATAGGGCTAACCGCTAATGCTATCTAACGTTCGTTTAAATTTGAATTGGACATTTCTTCAATATTATTTTGACTCTTGGCATTACGTTTCCGACTGAGGGCTAACCGCTAACATTAGCTAACATTCATTTGATTCAGACATATCTGCATTATTGTATTGACTTTTGGCGTTGCATTTCTAGAGGATTAGTTGAGAGCTTTAAAAGCATTTCAAAGGTCACTGGTTCAGATCCTCCTTTAGACACGGTATTGTATTTAATCTGAGTTTTCCCACAGAGGATCAATAATCTTGAACAAGTCCAGTAGACGATATTTAAGCCGTTACCGTTGGTGTCACTAAGATGGAGGGAGCTGTCGTCTGAACGGCTGCTGTCTGTACAAACACAGTGTGTAACTACTGTTGTAAATAGCACTTGATAAAATAACTCAAACTCCTGTCTGATCGTTTCTCTGAGCCTCGGCCCACTTCACTTCTAGTCCACTTCACTTCTAGTCCACTTCACTTCCAATCCACTTCACTTCTAGTCCACTTCACTTCCAGTCCACTTCACTTCTAGTCCACTTCACTTCCAGTCCACTTCACTTCTAGTCCACTTCACTTCCAGTCCACTTCACTTCTAGTCCACTTCACTTCCAGTCCACTTCATTTCCAGTCCACTTCACTTCCAGTCCACTTCACTTCTAGTCCACTTCACTTCTAGTCCACTTCACTACTAGTCCACTTCACTTCTAGTCCACTTCACTTCTAGTCCACTTCACTTCTAGTCTACTTCACTTCTAGTCCACTTCACTTCCAGTCCACTTCACTTCTAGTCCACTTCACTTCAGTCCACTTCACTTCTAGTCTACTTCACTTCTAGTCCACTTCACTTCCAGTCCACTTCACTTCTAGTCCACTTCATTTCAGTCCACTTCACTACTAGTCCACTTCACTTCTAGTCCACTTCACTTCCAGTCCACTTCACTTCTAGTCCACTTCACTTCTAGTCCACTTACCTACTAGTCCACTTCACTTCCAGTCCACTTCACTTCCAGTCCACTTCACTTCCAGTCCACTTCACTTCTAGTCCACTTCACTTCCAGTCCACTTCACTTCTAGTCCACTTCACTTCCAGTCCACTTCACTTCCAGTCCACTTCACTTCAGTCCACTTCACTACTAGTCCACTTCACTTCTAGTCCACTTTATTCAGAACCAGGTGAATTAGGAAGCTCCTGTTGCAGACTTCTGCTAACAGCAGCCAACGGCTCACGGCTGCTGTTAGCAGAAGGCTAAATATGATCAACATTTACTCTCCATCTCTGAAACGTTTCTTTCATATTGTAGCTCTCTAGAGCCTCCAATCACAGTTTGTCATCTCAAATGTTTGTGAGATCTGGATTCTGGCACCAACAACACAGCAAGATGACATTTTAGATGTGTAGCTTTAGCCCAATGCTAGTGTTAGTTAGCCTCCAGTCTGTCCTTTGGTTAGCCTCCAGCTAACACTGTGACCTCATCATGACCTCATCATGACCTCATCACTAAAAGGGTCTATAATATAATATATGATCACCATGTTGTGATGTCATGTCTATGAGTTCAGCTTAAACGTCTGTAAAATGACTAAATTTTCAGAGGAAATGTTTATGAGTCACATTTTGTTTTGTGTCCTTGTGATCACCAAATAATTGTAAGAAAATGAGCTTCATTCTTCACAAAAAGTCTACTATCACTATTCTACTCAGAGTTGTCTGTTAAAGTTTATTCTTTATTACAAAATAATTTGTTTTTCATGACCGTTAAATCAAAAGAACTAACAGAAGTCAAATGTAAGAGATTAACCAAGTTAAACAGTTTGACTCCATCTTGATCTAGTAATAAAACTCAGCTGTATTAATGTCTGTGGCCACCAGAGGGCAGAATAAACCTGCATCATTATAACCTTATAACAACATGATATTCATGTTAGTGTCACCTGATGAATATTACTCTAATATTCTCCTTTAGCTGATTATCATCTAATCATTGTTAATATGAAAGATATTCATCAGCAGCTTTGAGAAAACAAATAATTGTTGGTAACGTTTAAATTCTTTAATCCTTCTTCAGTTTCCTGAGGAAGCTGATTATTCCTACTGTCCAGGTTGTCTCAAACGCAGCATTCCTCTCCAGTACTCCTTTCCTTGTCTCCTACCCTGTCCTGTTTCCTCTCCTTGTTTCCTCTTGTCTCCTTGTCTCCTCCTCTCCTCCTCTCCTTGTTTCCTCTCCTTGTCTCCTCTCTTTTTCTCTCCTCTCCTTCTCTCCTCCCCTTGTCTCCTCTCGTTTCCTCTCCTCCCCTTGTTTCCTGTCCTTCTCTCATCTCCTCCTCTCCTTGTCTTCTCTCGTTTCCTCTCCTCTCCTTGTTTTCCCTCCTCTACTCCTCTCCTTGTCTCCTACCCTGTCCTGTTTCCTCTCCTTGTTTCCTCTTGTATCCTTGTCTCCTCCTCCACTTGTTTCTTCTCCTTCTCTCCTCTCCTTGTCTCCTCTCTTTTTCTCTCCTCTCATTGTCTCATCTCGTTTCCTCTCCTCCCCTTGTTTCCTGTCCTTCTCTCATCTCCTCCTCTCCTTGTCTTCTCTCGTTTCCTCTCCTCTCCTTGTTTTCCCTCCTCTACTCCTCTCCTTGTCTCCTACCCTGTCCTGTTTCCTCTCCTTGTTTCCTCTTGTCTCCATGTCTCCTCCTCTCCTCTCCTCCTCCCCTTGTTTCCTCTCCTCCTCTCCTCTCCTGTCCTCTCCTTGTCTCCTCTTGTTTCCTCTCCTCTCCTCTCCTTGTCTCCTCTCCTTGTCTCCTCTCTTTTCCTCTCCTCCCCTCGTTTCCTCCTCTCTTCTCCTCTTCTGTCCTCGTCTCCTCCTCTCCTCTCCTCTCCTTCTCTCCTCTCCTTGTCTCCTCTCTTTTTCTCTCCTCTCCTCTCCTCTCCTCTCCTCTTCTCTCCTTGTCTCCCCTCGTTTCCTCCTCTCGTCTCCTCTCCTCTCCTCTCCTCTCCTCTCCTCTCCTCTCCTCTCCTCTCCTCTCCTCTCCTCTCCTTGTCTCCTCTCCTCTCCTTTCCTCCCCTTGTTTCCTCCCCTCCTCTCCTCTCTTCTCTTCCTCGGTGGTGTTCCTCAGCTTCCTGTTGTCTCAGCACCTGTCCTCCACCTGCTTGTCTCTCTACTTCCTGCTGTGTTTGTGTTCGTGCTCACTTCTTCCTCGTCGTCATCACAACTGTCGCCGTGCCAACCTGGAACCATCCATCAGCCTCCGGATATAAATACATCAACATATGTTGTGATGAAGACTCCTGTAGTGATGAAGACTAGTGATGAAGACTCCTGTAGTGATGAAGACTAGTGTAGTGATGAAGACTAGTGTTGTGATGAAGACTAGTGTAGTGATGAAGACTAGTGTTGTGATGAAGACTCCTGTAGTGATGAAGTCTCCTTTAGTGATGAAGACTAGTGATGTGATGAAGACTCCTGTAGTGATGAAGACTAGTGATGTGATGAAGACTACTGTAGTGATGAAGACTCCTGTAGTGATGAAGACTAGTGATGTGATGAAGACTAGCGATGTGATGAAGACTAGTGATGTTATGAAGACTAGTGTTGTGATGAAGACTCCTGTAGTGATGAAGTCTCCTTTAGTGATGAAGACTCCTGTAGTGATGAAGACTAGTGCTATGATGTTCTCTAGTACTTTTACTGTAACAGAGTATTTGTACAGTGTGGTATTAGTACTTTTTCTGTAAGAGTATTTTTATAGTGTGGTATTAGTACTTTTACTGTAACAGAGTATTTTAACAGTGTGGTATTAGTACTTTTACTGTAACAGAATATTTGTACTGTGTGGTATTAGCACTTTTACTGCAGTAATACTGCCCCCGGAAATTAAAGTTCTCATAGGTTCCCTCCTCACACCATCATCTTCATCATCATCATCTACCTCATCTTCATCATCATCATCTTCATCATCATGTCACTTTAAAAACTCCCCCGGCAGTGACGTCACGTGAGCTGCAGCAACACGGCGCGAGCAGAGAGAGAGAGAGAGAGAGAGAGCAGCAGCAGCGCGCGGACACAGTACAGGTGAACGCACGAGCTTCAACGTCCGCAGGAGGGAAAATAAATCAGCAGCTCAGCAGCAGCAGGAAGCCGCTGCGAGGAGAAACACACTGCTCCTCCTCCTCTTCCTCCTCTTCCTCCGCTCTCCCGCAGGTTCGATCCCCAGCGGCTGATCCCGGATCAGATCTGCTCTTGTTGACTGGTTTCAGGACGGGAGGAGCAGCAGCACCGAGCAGCAGCACCGGGAGATGGAGGGCAAAGAGAAGGCACCGCTAGGTAAGACCGGGGGACCGGGGGAGGACCGGGGGACCGGGGGACCGGGGAGGGAGGACCGGGGGAGGACCGGGGACCGGGGGAGGGAGGGTGGAGATGGGAGGGAGGGATGGAGAGGTGCATGTCGGGTAGACTGCGGTACCCTGCCTGCTGCTCTCCTCCTGAGTGCAGCTGCACTGGAGCTTCTAGGTGTGGTTATTATGGGATGGGGTGCAGTTTGTTTTCAAGCAAAACGGCTGGAACGCGCTGAGAGAAGCCTGATGCAGCAAAAACACAGAGACAGAGAGACAGACAGGGTGTGAGACGGACAGGGAGGGAGACACGATGTTACAGGGAGACAGGTGAAAAAGACGAAACGAGGCGGCGAGACTGACAAAAGACGTGGACAGGAGGGACAGACAGGAGGACAGAGAGACAGATAGGAGGGTAGAGAGACAGACAGGAGGGACAGACAGGAGGGACAGATAACAGGACAGAGAGACAGACAGGAGGACAGATAACAGGACAGAGAGACAGACAGGAGGACAGATAACAGGACAGAGAGACAGACAGGAGGACAGATAACAGGACAGAGAGACAGATAGATAGGAGGATAGAGAGACAGACAGGAGGGACAGATAACAGGACAGAGAGACAGACAGACAGGAGGGTAGAGAGACAGACAGGAGGGACAGATAACAGGACAGAGAGACGGACAGGAGGACAGAGAGACAGACAGGATGGACAGATAACAGGACAGAGAGACAGATATGAGTGTAGAGAGACAGACAGGAGGGACAGAGAGACAGATATGAGTGTAGAGAGACAGACAGGAGGGACAGAGAGACAGATATGAGGGTGGAGAGACAGACAGTAGGACAGAGAGACGGATTTTAGGGTAGAAAGACAGACAGGAGGACAGACAGTCTGTTAAGAGACAGACAGCTAGGTGGAAACACTGATATGACACTTGGACGGGAAGATAGAGACAGATAACAGGACTGAGAGACATTTGGGAAGCTGTGAGACAGACGCACGGTCTGAGAGAGAGACAGGTGGTGAGACAGACACATAGCAGGACGGGAGGAAAGACGGAATGTTGCAGGCAGACAGGTGAAAGTATAAAGAGACAAAACATGAGGGTGAGACTGACAAAAGACGTGGAAAAGGGGGACAGATAAAAGGACAGAGAGACAGACAGGAGGACAGAGAGACAGACAGGATGGTAGAGAGACAGACAGACGTGAGGTCTGACAGAGAGACAGACAGGAGGACAGAGAGACAGACAGGATGGTAGAGAGACAGACAGACGTGAGGTCTGACAGAGAGACAGACAGGAGGGCAGGTAGACTAGAGTAGAGAGACAGACAGGAGGACAGAGGGAGAGACAGGATGGCAGCAGAGAGACAGACAGGAGTAGGACAGTGGAGAGACGGTGTGCTTATGTGTGTTTGGGTGTGTCCAAAAGAGAAGTCCATACAGAATGATGCATTCTGGGAACTGTAGTTCTTTATGAATCAGCTCACTCATTCGTCACATATCTGCGTCTCTGTTGGTCAGATCATGAATCTGATTAAAGTCTTTGTTTTCTGAGCGACATGTAGAAGAGGACGAGACGCTGCTGAAGAGAAAAACACCAGAAGAAAGGTTTAAACTATTATTAACCCTTTCTCTCCGTCTCTGAAACGCTTCCCCCATATTGTCCGACTCTCTTTTTGACTGACTTTACTGAAGGATAGTTAACTATAGACATCCAAAGATTTATACGCCCTCAACTACTGTTATCCAGCTGTCTCCTCCTCCCTCAGCAGTCTCCTCCTCCCTCAGTAGTCTCCTCCTCCCTCAGTAGTCTCCTCCTCCCTCAGTAGTCTCCTCCTCCCTCAGCAGTCTCCTCCTCTCTCAGTAGTCTCCTCCTCCCTCAGTAGTCTCCTCCTCCTCCCTCAGTAGTCTCCTCCTCTCTCAGTAGTCTCCTCCTCCCTCAGTAGTCTCCTCCTCCCTCAGTAGTCTCCTCCTCCCTCAGCAGTCTCCTCCTCTCTCAGTAGTCTCCTCCTCCCTCAGTAGTCTCCTCCTCCTCCCTCAGTAGTCTCCTCCTCCCTCAGTAGTCTCCTCCTCCCTCAGCAGTCTCCTCCTCTCTCAGTAGTCTCCTCCTCCCTCAGTAGTCTCCTCCTCCTCCCTCAGTAGTCTCCTCCTCTCTCAGTAGTCTCCTCCTCCCTCAGTAGTCTCCTCCTCCCTCAGTAGTCTCCTCCTCCCTCAGTAGTCTCCTCCTCCTCCCTCAGTAGTCTCCTCCTCTCTCAGTAGTCTCCTCCTCCCTCAGTAGTCTCCTCCTCCTCCCTCAGTAGTCTCCTCCTCCCTCAGTAGTCTCCTCCTCTCTCAGTAGTCTCCTCCTCCCTCAGCAGTCTCCTCCTCTCTCAGTAGTCTCCTCCTCTCTCAGTAGTCTCCTCCTCTCTCAGTAGTCTCCTCCTCCCTCAGTAGTCTCCTCCTCCCTCAGCAGTCTCCTCCTCTCTCAGTAGTCTCCTCCTCTCTCAGTAGTCTCCTCCTCTCTCAGTAGTCTCCTCCTCCCTCAGCAGTCTCCTCCTCTCTCAGTAGTCTCCTCCTCTCTCAGTAGTCTCCTCCTCTCTCAGTAGTCTCCTCCTCTCTCAGTAGTCTCCTCCTCCCTCAGGAGTCTCCTCCTCTCTCAGTAGTCTCCTCCTCTCTCAGTAGTCTCCTCCTCTCTCAGTAGTCTCCTCCTCCCTCAGCAGTCTCCTCCTCTCTCAGTAGTCTCCTCCCTCAGTAGTCTCCTCCTCCCTCAGTAGTCTCCTCCTCCCTCAGTAGTCTCCTCCTCTCTCAGTAGTCTCCTCCTCTCTCAGTAGTCTCCTCCTCCCTCAGTAGTCTCCTCCTCCCTCAGTAGTCTCCTCCTCCCTCAGTAGTCTCCTCCTCCCTCAGTAGTCTCCTCCTCCCTCAGTAGTCTCCTCCTCCCTCAGTAGTCTCCTCCTCCCTCAGTAGTCTCCTCCTCCCTCAGTAGTCTCCTCCTCCCTCAGTAGTCTCCTCCCTCAGTAGTCTCCTCCTCCCTCAGTCGTCTCCTCCTCCCTCAGTAGTCTCCTCCCTCAGTAGTCCTCCTCCCTCAGTAGTCTCCTCCTCCCTCAGTAGTCTCCTCCTCCCTCAGTAGTCTCCTCCTCCTCAGTAGTCTCTCCTCCCTCAGTAGTCTCCTCCTCCCTCAGTAGTCTCCTCCTCCCTCAGTAGTCTCCTCCTCCTCAGTAGTCTCCTCCTCCCTCAGTAGTCTCCTCCTCCCTCAGTAGTCTCCCTCCCTCAGTAGTCTCCTCCTCCCTCAGTAGTCTCCTCAGTAGTCTCCTCCTCCCTCAGTAGTCTCCTCCTCCCTCAGTAGTCTCCTCCTCCCTCAGTAGTCTCCTCCCTCAGTAGTCTCCTCCCTCAGTAGTCTCCTCCTCCCTCAGTAGTCTCCTCCTCCCTCAGTAGTCTCCTCCCTCAGTAGTCTCCTCCTCCCTCAGTAGTCTCCTCCTCCCTCAGTAGTCTCCTCCTCCCTCAGTAGTCTCCTCCTCCCTCAGTAGTCTCCTCCTCCCTCAGTAGTCTCCTCCTCCCTCAGTAGTCTCCTCCCTCAGTAGTCTCCTCCTCCCTCAGTAGTCTCCTCCTCCCTCAGTAGTCTCCTCCTCCCTCAGTAGTCTCCTCCTCCCTCAGTAGTCTCCTCCTCCCTCAGTAGTCTCCTCCTCCCTCAGTAGTCTCCTCCTCCCTCAGTAGTCTCCTCCTCCCTCAGTAGTCTCCTCCTCCCTCAGTAGTCTCCTCCTCCCTCAGTAGTCTCCTCCTCCCTCAGTAGTCTCCTCCTCCCTCAGTAGTCTCCTCCTCCCTCAGTAGTCTCCTCCTCCCTCAGTAGTCTCCTCCTCCCTCAGTAGTCTCCTCCTCCCTCAGTAGTCTCCTCCTCCCTCAGTAGTCTCCTCCTCCCTCAGTAGTCTCCTCCTCCCTCAGTAGTCTCCTCCTCCCTCAGTAGTCTCCTCCCTCAGTAGTCTCCTCCTCCCTCAGTAGTCTCCTCCTCCCTCAGTAGTCTCCTCCTCCTCAGTAGTCTCCTCCTCCTCAGTAGTCTCCTCCTCCCTCAGTAGTCTCTCCTCCCTCAGTAGTCTCCTCCTCCCTCAGTAGTCTCCTCCTCCCTCAGTAGTCTCCTCCTCCCTCAGTAGTCTCCTCCTCCCTCAGTAGTCTCCTCCTCCCTCAGTAGTCTCCTCCTCCCTCAGTAGTCTCCTCCTCCCTCAGTAGTCTCCTCCTCCCTCAGTAGTCTCCTCCTCCCTCAGTAGTCTCCTCCTCCCTCAGTAGTCTCCTCCTCCCTCAGTAGTCTCCTCCTCCCTCAGTAGTCTCCTCCTCCCTCAGTAGTCTCCTCCTCCCTCAGTAGTCTCCTCCTCCCTCAGTAGTCTCCTCCCTCAGTAGTCTCCTCCTCCCTCAGTAGTCTCCTCCTCCCTCAGTAGTCTCCTCCTCCCTCAGTAGTCTCCTCCTCCCTCAGTAGTCTCCTCCTCCCTCAGTAGTCTCCTCCCCCCAGTAGTCTCCTCCTCCCTCAGCAGTCTCCTCCTCCCTCAGTAGTCTCCTCCTCCCTCAGTAGTCTCCTCCCTCAGTAGTCTCCTCCTCCCTCAGTAGTCTCCTCCTCCCTCAGTAGTCTCCTCCTCCCTCAGTAGTCTCCTCCCTCAGCAGTCTCCTCCTCTCTCAGTAGTCTCCTCCTCCCTCAGTAGTCTCCTCCTCCTCCCTCAGTAGTCTCCTCCTCCCTCAGTAGTCTCCTCCTCCCTCAGTAGTCTCCTCCTCCCTCAGTAGTCTCCTCCCTCAGTAGTCTCCTCCTCCCTCAGTAGTCTCCTCCTCCCTCAGTAGTATCCTCCTCCCTCAGTAGTCTCCTCCCTCAGCAGTCTCCTCCTCCCTCAGTAGTCTCCTCCTCCCTCAGTAGTCTCCTCCTCCCTCAGTAGTCTCCTCCTCCCTCAGTAGTCTCCTCCTCCCTCAGTAGTCTCCTCCTCCCTCAGTAGTCTCCTCCCTCAGTAGTCTCCTCCTCCCTCAGTAGTCTCCTCCCTCAGCAGTCTCCTCCTCCCTCAGTAGTCTCCTCCTCCCTCAGTAGTCTCCTCCTCCCTCAGTAGTCTCCTCCTCCCTCAGTAGTCTCCTCCTCCTCTCAGATCAGATCTCAGATCAGATCTCAGATCAGATCTCAGATCAGATCTCTGATCCTCTGCAGACTCATGAAGGAGCTCCTTGATATTGCTGCAGCTTCCTGTCATCAGTGTGTTCCTGTAGAGTGAGTCAGCTCAGTCTGCTGCCCACCTCAGCATTAAAGGAGCAGTTCCTTTAAGTTATGTTGTTGCTTCGTATTGTTACCGTGTATTCACACCAAGGGCGAAGCGAATTTTCGCCAGGCTGAACAACATGTCCTCCATCAACCAGGAAGAAATAACCTCTGTAGCTGCTTTCTACGTGTTGGTGAAGTCTCAGATATGTTAGAAAACCAAACGCCGTCGTGTCTGGTTCATGACATCACCCGGCGGCGAGCTGTATTCACATACAGGACCAGTAGTGTGTGATTGACAGGAGGCGGGACCAGTAGTAGTGTGTGATTGACAGGAGGCGGGTCTTCAGGGACCAGTAGTAGTGTGTGATTGACAGGAGGCGGGTCTTAAGGGAGCAGCTCCAGTGTGTTTGTTTACAGACAGATCAGCGTGTTGTATTGATTCTGGGATCAGATCCACACCGTTCAGGACTGTAGTGACAGAAACCTGAGACACTCACTGAGCACACACACACACACACACACACACACACACACACACACACACACACACACACACACACACACAGTGTCCCAGAGGAGGTGTGGGTTTCTTGTCGATTTGTTTGTTTCTGCTGATCAGCTGAGAAACACCCAAACACTGTCTGAACCTGTGTGTGTGTGTGTGTGTGTGTGTGTGTGTGTGTGTGTGTGTGTGTGTGTGTGTGTGTGTGTGTGTGTGTGTGTGTGTGTGTGTGTGTGTGTGTGTGTGTGTGTGTGCGCGCTGTGAAACAAACAACATAATAACACAATGGTCTCTTGCATGTGGTGATTAAAATGATAATTATTATTATTAAAGCAGGTTCAGACAATCGTCTGTCTTGTGTTGAGACCGTAGACTGTAGACTGTAGACTGTAGAAGTGGACGCAGTCACTGTGACGGTTTGTGGACCGCCGTTTTGAAGCCTCGCGTTCCTTATTTAGGCCGTCACCATCTTATTTTTCTGCAACCAGAAGTGACGCAGGTGGGGTGAGGTCGGAGGTAAACACAACCGACTGCTGAATAAGACATATTTAGGTGATAACGCGGTGGTTAAGGATGGGTATCGTTAAGATTTGAACAGTACTACTACTCTGACCGATACTGCTTATTGAGCCGGTTCTTTAACGTTTTTTTTTGTTGTTGTTTAAGACAAGAAATTTAGCAAATGAATAACAGAATTAACGTTGCTTTATAAATGAACATTTGAGTAGCAACTGCAACAGTATTGTTTTGAACAAATCCCTGATAATCAGCTCGTTGCTAACCTCGGAGCTGCAGAGCCAGTCTTAAACCTCCTTCCTCCTTTTCAAAGGGGTCCCTTGACCTCTGACCTCCAGATATGTGAATGTAAATGGGTTCTCTGGGTACCCACGAGTCTCCCCTTTCCAGACATGCCCACTTTATGATGATCACATGCAGTAGATTGACAGTAAGGTTGGTTCTGATTCCCCTCCTCCACTGTGAGCTGAACACAAACAGCATGAGATGCTGAGCTCAGCACACACAGGCTGATGAGAGTGTGTGTGTGTGTGTGTGTGTGTGTGTGTGTGTGTGTGTGTGTGTGTGTGTGCGTGCCCCTCCCTGTTTAATGGCCTGTTTGTTCTCCTTACTGGTTTCTCTGGTCTCCATGGTTCCCAGCAGCTCTTCACTATATAATGTTTTTAGTATTTTATATAAACATTCACCTGATTAATAAAAACATAATCTATCACGTTTATGAATCTGTGATCGATTGATTCAGTGACATCATCAACCAGCTGATGACATCATGTCCTACATGACCTCCAGTTAACCCTTTAATGTATCTGAGTTAAGCTGCTTTTAGTTTTAAACCACGTCGAGCTGAAACATCAGTCTTAGTATCGCATTTCAAACAAAAAGCTTTTTTATGTTTTCTGTCACAGGAAACTATGACAATAAAAATTGACGTTAATAACGTCAGGAAATAGTGATAGTGACATTTCTCACTTTATTCTCGCTGTGTTTTATTAACCAAACAATTGATGGATTTATTGATTATGCGGTTTTACTAACTGTACCTCCTTCCTCTCGTGTCTAACTAAACTAAACACATAAAAACTCAGAGGGTAAAACAACTAAAACGTCATAAAACATAAATAAAATCACAGAAAAGCAGTTCTATAAAAGTGAGTTTTTTAAAGTGATTTGATATAATACCAGTCGATGCTAAAGTGTTAGCATGTCGCTAATGAACGCAGTGAATGGATGATGTTCATATTCTCACAATCTGTGATGACGAACCGCGTGTTCCTTTAAGAGCATCGCCATGGAGACCGTGTGAAGGGGCGAGAGAGGAGGAGAGAATAAGGGAGCGGGCGGGCGAGCATTACCTTAAAGTGTATCGTCATGTAGAGAGAGAGAGAGAGAGAGTCAGCAGACCTCTCACTTATTTATGACACACACACACACACACACACACACACACACACACACACACACACACACACACACACACACACACCGGTCTAATGTAATGCGGTGGTGTGTCTGCAGCAGATGAACAGGACGGATGTCTGAGTGCTGCAGCGCTGCATTAAAACTCCCATCAGCCTCGGCGTCACCTCCAACTACACACACACACACACACACACACACACACACACACACACACACACACACACATTTACCTCGCCAAAGTAAGAGTCCTGACACGAAGCTTCTGACCTGTTTGTTCATGACGATCAGTCCGCTGTCTCGGGCGTTTCTACGGTGACGACAGTTTCCCACTACACCGGTGTTTCACAAGAAAAGACAACATGTTCTCAGTCCAGCTCGTCAAATACCGCCGCTTAGTCAGCGGAGACCGACGCACGTACCGCTCTAGTGTTTCTGTTGGACGGACCAGGGAGGGCCTGTCAATATACATACATACTGTATACTACATATAGTTTTTGGCCGTTGCCATTTTGGTTTTTGGCCATCACCATCTTGTTTTTTGGCCGTCACCATCTTGTTTTTTGGCCGTTACCATCTTGTTTTTTTGACCGTTACCATCTTGTTTTTTTGACCGTTACCATCTTGTTTTTTGGCCGTCACCATCTTGTTTTTTGGCCGTTACCATCTTGTTTTTTTGACCGTTACCATCTTGTTTTTTTGACCGTTACCATCTTGTTTTTTTGACCGTTACCATCTTGTTTTTTGGCCGTTACCATCTTGTTTTTTTGACCGTTACCATCTTGTTTTTTTGACCGTTACCATCTTGTTTTTTGGCCGTCACCATCTTGTTTTTTTGGCCGTTACCATCTTGTTTTTTGGCCGTTACCATCTTGTTTTTTGGCCGTCACCATCTTGTTTTTTTGGCCGTTACCATCTTGTTTTTTGGCCGTTACCATCTTGTTTTTTTGACCGTTACCATCTTGTTTTTTGGCTGTTACCATCTTGGTTTTTGACCGTCACCATCTTGTTTTTTTGACCGTTACCATCTTGTTTTTTTGGCCGTCACCATCTTGGTATTTGGTTTTTGGCCGTTGCCATCTTGTTTTTTGGTTTTTGGAAACTAGGGCTGTGTATTGGCAAGAATTTGTCGATACGATAGGTACCATGATACCGGGGTAAGGATTCAATATATTGCGATTTAAAAAAACAAATAATTTTAGGAAAACTGTCAGAGTATAAAGAACACACCATTTCAGAATAGGCAAAAATAACATATTTATACTGCAAGCGAAAAACTGCATGTGATTCTCATAAAGTGGGCATGTCTGTAAAGAGGAGACTCGAGGGTACCCAGAGTTCTCCCAGCAGTGATGAGAAATACTGACTTCTGTGTTTGGACTTGAACGCAGCACAAATAGAAATCATTGTTTCTGGACTTCATGCTGATTTCATGATTCGTGTTTGTGTGTGTGTGTGTGTGTGTGTGTGTGTGTGTGTGTGTGTGTGTGTGTGTGTGTGTGCTGCAGTGACTCACTGTCTACCCCCCCCCCCCCACACACACTCCCCTTCCCACACACACACGTACACACGTACATGTGTACTGGTCGCAGTACTCCTATAAAAGATGCAGTACAGCGGGTAAATGAAGAATCATCTGTGAAATGCAAATGAAGAGCGAAGATACAGGATGGATGCAGTTACCATGGTTACCATTCATGGTGGGCAGTTTGAATCCCAAAAACAATATCGCGATAATAATCACGCATCATTATCTCGTTGTTACAACGATCAGTAAAGTATTTATTTTTATATTTATATATTTTTTTTACTTTTATAAAATCACAGTATTTAACAAGAAATACAGGAAACACTTCACTTTACAGGTGGTAATTAGCAAGTAATCTATTTGGAAATTTATTTGGAATTACTGCCAAATTACCCCAATATTTACCTCAACATTTATCGAAAATTACTTTATTATAAACATTAATTAATAATTATATTCCGCTATTTCCCAACAGCTGATAATTTATTTAATACATTTCCAGGAGAAGGAATACAAAGCTAATTGATCTGCTTTATTTCCACGTCTGCTGATGAATAGATAATAATAAATGTCTTATCATCATGAGTCATGACATCAGACACCAGGTTACATTTAGAGGTAAATATTGGGGTAATTTGGCAGTAATTCCAAATAAATTTCAAAAAGGTTACTTGCTAGTGTTACCAGAATACGTTCCTGGCTTTTACTTGTACTTTTAAAGTTGAATACACTGATTATGTACAAGAACACACATCTGAAGTAACTCAGTACTTCAGGCTGGTCACACTGAGAACATCCTGCTGCTCAGTATTAATGTACATTAGTGCAGTAACTCAGGTATTGATTTTAATCTCTGAAATATTCATCATCACTTTAGGAGCATTAGAGCCGTCAGTGGTTCAACATCAACAAAGTGACTGACGGGGCCGGAGGAGGAAGAGGAGGAAGAGGAGGAAGAGGAGGCTGCTCCTCCTCCTCCTCTCTGAGAGGCAAGAGGGAGACAAAATATACCAAAATCTCAGTATCATTTATACAAATATATTATAGTATTTTCTTCAGTGGAAAAAATCCATTATTACTGCTGTCTCTGGACCCCGGTGGTGATGTGAACATCAGACTTCTACAGACATCAGTCTACAGACCAGCTTCTTTCTAACGATTTTGAAATTGATTTTTTTAAAGCCAGAGTCGATGTGCAGTATTTGCTTCATCACAATGTGATGACCTGACAGGACGCTGTATTCTCAACCTCACAACCGCAAAATCTACAGTATGTCAAAAGTACCAGGACGTCGTACTGATTTGGAAAAAAATCTCCAGTCAGCATCGGACCAGTCTACCTCTCCTACTGTATCCCACAATGCAAAGCGCTGGACCGCTACAGGCTACGTTACAACAACAACAGCAGCAGCCGAAAACGGCTCGTTTTTTTTTACATTTTTTGTAGCTGTTTCATCACTAAATTCACTTCTGAGAGTTTCTGAGGCGATAAAGCCGATAGTTCTGTTTCTGTGGTACTTGCCCTTTAATGAAAACACCTTAGAAGTCAAGCTGCAGGGATTAGAGAGCGTACTGATCTAAATAGTCCTGTTCACACTCTCAGAATAACTCCTCTCGTCTTGCTGCAGGGTCACGTGACCCCTCAGACCTGGACCCAGACCTGGACCCAGACCTGAACACAGACCTGGACCCAGACCTGGACCCAGACCTGAACACAGACCTGGACCCAGACCTGGACCCAGACCTGAACACAGACCTGAAGACTGTCTGTGGTGAGTTCAGGTGTCTGTAGTAACAGTAGGACAGTAAAGTGTCTGTGGTTAGTTCAGGTGTCTGTAGTAACAGCAGGACAGTAGAGTGTCTGTGGTGAGTTCAGGTGTCTGTAGTAACAGTAGGACAGTAGAGTGTCTGTGGTGAGTTCAGGTGTCTGTAGTAACAGTTGGACAGTAGAGTGTCTGTGGTGAGTTCAGGTGTCTGTAGTAACAGTAGGACAGTAGAGTGTCAGTGGTGAGTTCAGGTGTCTGTAGTAACAGTAGGACAGTAGAGTATCTGTGGTGAGTTCAGGTGTCTGTAGTAACAGCAGGACAGTAGAGTGTCTGTGGTGAGTTCAGGTGTCTGTAGTAACAGCAGGACAGTAGAGTGTCTGTGGTGAGTTCAGGTGTCTGTAGTAACAGTAGGACAGTAGAGTGTCTGTGGTGAGTTCAGGTGTCTTCAGTAACAGTTGGACAGTAGAGTTTCAGTGGTGAGTTCAGGTGTCTGTAGTAACAGTTGGACAGTAGAGTGTCTGTGGTGAGTTCAGGTGTCTGTAGTAACAGTAGGACAGTAGAGTGTCTGTGGTGAGTTCAGGTGTCTGTAGTAACAGTTGGACAGTAGAGTTTCAGTGGTGAGTTCAGGTGTCCGTAGTAACAGTTGGACAGTAGAGTGTCTGTGGTGAGTTCAGGTGTCTGTAGTAACAGTAGGACAGTAGAGTGTTGTGGTGAGTTCAGGTGTCTGTAGTAACAGTAGGACAGTAGAGTGTCTGTGGTGAGTTCAGGTGTCTGTAGTAACAGTAGGACAGTAGAGTGTTGTGGTGAGTTCAGGTGTCTGTAGTAACAGTAGGACAGTAGAGTGTCTGTGGTGAGTTCAGGTGTCTGTAATAACAGCAGGACAGTAGAGTGTCTGTGGTGAGTTCAGGTGTCTGTAGTAACAGCAGGACAGTAGAGTGTCAGTGGTGAGTTCAGGTGTCTGTAGTAACAGTTGGACAGTAGAGTGTCTGTGGTGAGTTCAGGTGTCTGTAGTAACAGTAGGACAGTAGAGTGTCAGTGGTGAGTTCAGGTGTCTGTAGTAACAGTAGGACAGTAGAGTATCTGTGGTGAGTTCAGGTGTCTGTAGTAACAGTAGGACAGTAGAGTGTCTGTGGTGAGTTCAGGTGTCTGTAGTAACAGTAGGACAGTAGAGTGTCTGTGGTGAGTTCAGGTGTCTGTAGTAACAGTAGGACAGTAGAGTGTCAGTGGTGAGTTCAGGTGTCTGTAGTAACAGTAGGACAGTAGAGTATCTGTGGTGAGTTCAGGTGTCTGTAGTAACAGTAGGACAGTAGAGTGTCTGTGGTGAGTTCAGGTGTCTGTAGTAACAGTAGGACAGTAGAGTGTCTGTGGTGAGTTCAGGTGTCTGTAGTAACAGTAGGTCACAGGGAGGCGTGGTGAGTTCAGGTGTCTGTAGTAACAGTAGGACACAGTGAGGCGTGGTGAGTTCAGGTGTCTTCAGTAACAGTAGGTCACAGGGAGGCGTGGTGGCAGACAGACAGTACTGAGTTGTCTGATTGTGTTTGAAGGTGTCACAGTAACTGAGGTTCTGGTTAGTGTTTGGACTCCTGTAGTCTGGATCGGTCCGTCTCTCTGAGCTGAGTCAGGTTTCTGCACCATGACCCGTTACTGCAGCCCGTTTCGTCGCCTGCTGTCCGGCGACAGTAAGGCAGAGGAGGCAGACGAGGAGGAGGGCAGCGCTCACAGAGAGAGCAGCCTGCAGGGTGAGTGGACGCCGGACACTGAGCAATAATTACTGGAGTAGAAGAAGAAATACCAGCAGGACGGTGATGTTGTTGTTAATCAGTGATGGTGAGAACAGGAAGTAGGAAACAGGTGGACTCTGGTTTATTTCATCTTTGTCCCAAAAGTGCACTAACATCCTTACATGATCCAGAAAGATATATATATATGATGAATTGTAGGCAGCAGGGTTCGGTTCATTCTGTGCTGCACATGTAGAGAAAGAGTGAAAAGAACAAACAAATAATATTCAAAAACATGCAAATACACATGAATAGTTTAAACTGTGTGTGTGTGTGTGTGTGTGTGTGTGTGTGTGTGTGTGTGTGCAGATCCAACCAAGGTCATCTGTAAAAGCATGCATTAGTTCAGCTGCAGATGTTAAACATCTGTCAACATCTGCCTTCCGAGCCGCCCCCCCCTGTTCCTGATCTCTCTCTAACAGGAGCAGTGAAGCTGCATTTCCCTCACAGATTAGTGGTATCTTCTTTTTAATTTATAAGGGACATGTAATGTTTTATACTTCTGGTGAATATAATCCAATCAATCTTATTTCCATAGATGTATTTTGTATATACAGTTCCCTTTGTTAACACCTTATTTTGAAAAGCGGACGTAGTCCCACGTGTCTACTTCCTCTAACTTCTCCAAGGCCGTCTCTAGCTCTCCCGTCAGCTCCTCTTTATCCATCCATGGTCAGCTCCATCGGGGCCGTTTCAATGCATTTAACAGAAATGTCAGTATATGGGTGCTCTACAGTTGTAGCGTCGGCCCATTTGACCACGGAGACGAGAGCGACGGCCGGCTGGACCGCACGTTACCGCGATACGATAACGTTTCCTGTCCGTGACAGAGTTAGCATGCAGCTTTAGCCGTGATGTCTAGCTCTGCTTTTCCTGTTAATGTGTGAAACCCAAAGTGTTTCCATCCTTTACTGGATGTGTAGTGTTTACCACGCTGGATTTAACATGTGAGGGTGCAGGTCGTATCCACGACGACCCTCCAACGGTTTATACTTTCTGAGGTTTGTTTTGGTTGACGGATACGGAACGGATATGACGTCACGTTACTCAGACTACCACAATAAAAGCGGTAACTTCCTTCTACCTCCACATAGACTCACATGAAGCAGATATATCGATTCTAACATTAAAACATCTGTTTAGAAATCGTAAAATAAATAAATACTGTAGGTGAATTGATTTTCTAACCATATGCATAAAATGTGAGTAATAAAAGCCTCCTTCCTGCAGAACAGTGGATCTGCATTGATCACAGTTGCTGTAACATCACAGCACTACCTGTTATGTAATCTGAGCCGCTGCCACAAATCCTGCCAAAAAACTCTTCATTTAAATGGATACAGTACCAGAACATAGTATTGTGATTCTCCAGCGTGTCAGTATTGTATATAAAAGTAATATCCAGCTGCTCCTCTCCTGTTGTATCACATGTTGGTATTAGTGTATAAATATCAGTGTTAACATCTCAGTGTCTCACACCTTCAACGACATCTTTTTATACACATCAACTTATGGACGTGTGATGTAGTTCGGTCTCTTACTGTAGAGTATTATCGGCCGTTATCGGCACGTTTACGGTATAAATGCTGCGGTATATTTACTTCAGAGCGACTGTGAGCAGAGTCTGTGATGTTCTAGTTTAAATGTTTTTCCAGAGAGAAAAACACAGCGAGAGCAACATTTTTAGCTTCGTAACCTAAAAACAAACAGAACACAACTAAATTTACCTCTCTGTGTGTGTGTGTGTGTGTGTGTGTGTGTGTGTGTGTGTGTGTGTGTGTGTGTGTGTGTGTGTGTGTGTGTGTGTGTGTGTGTGTGTGTGACCTTGACAGTGAAGTCTCAGTTATATTTACAGCAGCATGTATTTGTGTCTGAGCAGCTGTGTGTTTCCTCAGCTCCTCCTCGTATATCTGCAGCTCGCTCTGCACTTTACATGAAGTTCATCTAGAAATCAGCTCCTGGATTCACAAACCGTCTCAATGTGTCGTCACCATGACAACCAGGGACGAGGTCTGCAAATTAGATTTGGCTAGAAGTCCTATATACGTTGCATCGGTTGCACTTTAATTAACTGTAACAATGCGTATGTACTGTCCCTGTCAAATAAACTAATAAATATATAAATAACCAGGTAACACACCTGCTGTTGTCCTGACAACAACAACCGGTTCTGTTAACCATCACCAACACCGTCACATATCTGATGAAGGTTCAGATCATTTACTGTATGTATCACCATCTTTATTTTACCATTTCTAAATAGTATTAGTAGCAGTAGCAGCAGTACCTGTAGTAGTATTAGCAGTATTAGTAGTATTAGTATTAGTATTAGTAGTAGCAGCAGTACCTGTAGTTGTATTAGCAGTATTAGTAGTATTAGTAGTAGCAGCAGTACCTGCAGTATTATTAGCAGTATTAGTAGTATTAGTATTAGTATTAGTAGTAGCAGCAGTACCTGTAGTTGTATTAGCAGTATTAGTAGTAGCAGCAATACCTGTAGTAGTATTACCAGTATTATCAGCAGTACCTGTAGTAGTATTAACAGTATTAGTATTATTAGTAGTAGCAGCAGTACCTGCAGTAGTATTAGCAGTATTAGAAGTATAAGTAGTAGCAGTAGTACCTCTGGTAGAATTACCAGTAATAGTCGTATTATTAGTAGCAGAAGTACCTGCAGTAGTATTAGCAATATTAGTAGTAGTAGTAGTATTACTAGTAGCAGCAGTACTATTAGCAGTATTACTAGTAGCAGCAGTACCTGTAGTAGTATTACCAGTAATAGAAGTATTAGTAGTCGCAGCAGTACCTGTAGTAACTACCAGTATTAGTAGTAGCAGAATTACCTGTAGTAGCATTAGCAGTATTAGTAGTAGCTTAAGTACCTGCAGTAATATTAGCAGTATTAGTAGTATTAGTAGTAGCAGTAGTACCTGCAGTAGTATTAGCAGTATTAGAAGTATTAGTAGCCTGACACCTGTAGTGTTAAACCCTAAACTAAGATATCAAAGAGAGTGTGTATTTATATATATACTGTATATACATATATAAATATATATATATATATACTGTATATATATAATTTCATCATAAATCATAAAATCCACCTCTCTCTCCTCTCTTGGTGTCCTCTGATAGAGACTCAGTGTCTCTCTGTCTCTCTCTCTCTCTGTCTCCCTCTGCTGGGAACTGACACTAAATACAGTCACTGTGAAGCTTCTAGTACACAGAATACGTGTTGATGAATATATATATTCATATGTATATATATCATATATATGAATATATATATTATATATAAATATATATATATATATATAACTTTATCAAAAACACCATAATGATGATATCATCATATTCTCATCACCAGTCAGTTTTATTGTCCTGAGAGCCTCAAAGATGCAGTATTTAGTAAGTATTCAGATCCTTTACTGCAGTAAAAGTACTAATACCACACTGTTACAATACTTATTGCAACTTTTAGTAGTTGTGCTGATGTCCAGCAGAGGGCGGTGTGTCTCCACTCTGCTCTCTCTACAGTACCTGTAGTAGTAGTAGTAGTAGCAGTAGTAGTCGTAGTAGCAGCAGTACCTGTAGTAGTAGTAGTCGTAGTAGTAGTAGTAGTAGTAGTAGTAGTAGTCGTAGTAGCAGTAGTAGTCGTAGTAGTAGTAGTAATAGCAGTAGTAGTAGTAGTAGTAGTAGTCGTAGTAGCAGCAGTACCTGTAGTAGTAGTAGCAGTAGTAGTAGTAGTAGTAGTAGTAGTAGCAGTAGTAGTAGTAGTAGTCGTAGTAGTAGTAGTAATAGCAGTAGTAGTAGTAGTAGTAGTAGTCGTAGTAGCAGTAGTAGTAGTAGTAGTCGTAGTAGTAGCAGTTCCTGTAGTAGTAGTAGCAGTAGTAGTAGTAGTAGTAGTAGTAGTAGCAGTAGTAGTAGTAGTAGTCGTAGTAGTAGCAGTTCCTGTAGTAGTAGTAGCAGTAGTAGTAGTAGTAGTAGTAGTAGTAGCAGTAGTAGTAGTAGTAGTCGTAGTAGTAGCAGTTCCTGTAGTAGTAGTAGCAGTAGTAGTAGTAGTAGTAGTAGTAGCAGTAGCAGTAGCAGCAGTAGTAGTCGTAGTAGCAGTAGTAGTAGTAGTAGTAGTAGTAGCAGTAGCAGTAGTAGCAGTAGTAGTAGTAGTAGTAGTAGTCGTAGTAGCAGCAGTAGTAGTAGTAGTAGTCGTAGTAGTAGCAGTAGTAGTAGTAGTAGTCGTAGTAGCAGCAGTTCCTGTAGTAGTAGTAGTAGCAGCAGTACCTGCAGTAGTATTAGTAGTATTTGCAGTATTGGTAGTAGAGCTGTAGTTGTGCTGGTGTCCAGCAGAGGGCGCTGTGTCTCCACTCTTCTCTCTCAACAGTACCTGTAGCATTAGTAGTAGTAGTAGTATTAGTAGTAGTAGTAGTAGTATTAGTAGTATTAGTAGCAGAGGGCGCTGTGTCTCCACTCTTCTCTCTCTACAGTACCTGTAGTATTAGTAGTATTAGTAGTAGTATTAGTAGTATTAGTAGCAGAGGGCGGTGTGTCTCCACTCTTCAGTCTCCAGTGTGGTTTAATGAGAGGCTGCAGCTGATTGGTCCATTATATATACTCTAATATACTGAGATACTGATATTAGATAATGTATTATGTACTGTGTACTATACAGTATATATTGTAAATACAACATATCAGTCAGAAGTACTTTTTCTCTCTCGTTTTGTCAGCAGAAACTTTTTCGTGTGAATCACATATTGATAATAATTTGTAGGACGTCTATGATAACCCCCCCCCCCCACTGGCTGTAGATATTAATAACACTATAGATATTAATAACACTATAGATATTAATAACACTATAGATATTAATAACACTATAGGTAGATCTGAGCAGCAGGCTGAGTCTGACCTCTGACCTCCTGATCTCGTTGGCTTGTTCCTTTAAGGAGGATTATTCTCTCTCTCTGCTGTGTGATGAGTCATCGGCAGTAAACGGACGGATTCTGGTGTATAAATATATTGTGTCTGAAAGACAGAATGTTTGGATCATAACAATAGACGGAGGAACAATACAGAGTTTAACATCCAGCTGCTTTCCTCTCTGCTGCTTCTTCCTCTCTTCTCTCTTCTGTTGGCTTCAGCTGCAGACTGTCTGTGTTTAACAAATCATTTATAAATGAGCTGTTGTTAAACTACAAGTCTTCTGTTATTTCATACTTTTCTTATTGTCAACAAATCCTGTGTGTAAAACCAAACCAGCACCGATGAGGACATAAATCTGTAAATATAATATCCTCCTTCTCTGTTAGGAACCGTGATGAGGGGTTTAGTTGGCTTGTTTTTTTAACAACGGCTGAAGAAAATCCTAGTTTCTCTCAATATGTGCTGTCACTCACTCTCCAGTAGTACTCTGAGTACTACAGTAGTTTACTGTGAGTACTACTGAGTAGTACTGTGTTGTCAGTCCGTGGTGACTTCATGGTTTCACGGTCGTTAAAGTGTCACGCTGACATTCAGCTGCTCTCTGATGAGGCAGTTAGTCTATTGATCAGGAAACACACACACACACACACACACACACACACACACACACACACACACACACACACACACACACACTGGAGGACAGGAAGTCCACTGGCAGCCATCGACCCTCCGGCTCATCAACACCAGCAGAGAGAGAGTAGATCTGAAGTATTCAGCAGTCACAGAAAGGTGAATAAATGACACGAGTTGAACTGAAGTCTGAACATTACTGCAGATTAATTTAACCTTCAGAAAAAACTCTGTGGGCAGCGATTCTTTTGGAAGGAATTTAAATCATTGAGCTACCTCCGGGTCTGAGAAGTGAAGCCAACGATGAAGTACCTTAAACCTTCATCCTCTCTCCCAGCCAGCAGGGGGCGACTCCTCTGGTTGTATAGAAGTCTGTGAGGAAATGAGCTTCTACTTCTCTCTTGATTTATTACCTCAGTAAACATTGTAAACATGAGTTTATGGTCTCAATCGCTAGTTTCAAGTCTTCTTCAATACAGCATGATGTTCATTTAGTAAATTATGGTCCCATTTAGAGTCAGATAGACCATAAAGCAGGGGATGCTTTAGGGCGGGGCTACCTGCTGATTGACAGGTCGTTATCACGGCGATGTCCGTGTTAACGTCTGAGAACTTTAACCATTTAATCACAGTGTGTTTTCACTTCATCAGAGTTAACTATAACATTTTGGTCGCCTAAAAGTGTTTTATTCAGCGTTCGGTTGTACTTAGCTCCTCTAGAGTCACTTCTGGGAAAAAACAACATGGCGACGGCCAACAACCAAGATGGCGACAGCCAAAAAAACAAGATGGCAACGGAAATGAAACCAACATGGCGACGGCCAACAACCAAGATGGGGACGACCAAAAAAACAAGATGGCGACGGCCAAAAATCAAGATGGCGACGGCCAAAAACCAAGATGGCGACGGCCAAAAAAACAAGATGGCGACGGCCAAAAACCAAGATGGCGACGGCCAAAAACCAAGATGGCGACGGCCAAAAAAACAAGATGGCGATGGAAATGAAACCAAGATGGCGACGTCCAAAAACCAAGATGGCGACGTCCAAGAACCAAAATGGCGACGGCCAAAATGCAGAACTCGAGGCTTCAAAACAGCAGTCCACAAACCAACGGGTGATGTCATGGTTACTACGTCCACTTCTTATATTCAGTCTGTGGTTTTAAACCCGGACCTTAAAGGAATACTTCACCATCTGAGATTTCATCGTATCTCAGTTACTCAGCCTTAGTTTTCCTCTCATTCCTCCGCGCTGAACGGAGATAAGTCCTGATGGACTGGAGTAAAGAAATGCTCACTTTCAGGGTGAAGTGTTCCTTTAAAGCAGCAGACTGACAGACTGACAGCTGATGATCACAGTGAGTGATGAAGATGCTCCTCTTCATCCTCCTCTCTGTCCCAGTGTGCAGGTACGAGGACGCAAATACACGACAGTAATTAAAGGCGCTGACCTGGTTGTTTCTGCAGGGAGTGAAGGCCTACATTCAGCACGGCGCTGCGTTCACTGACACTGGGACGATGTTCAGGTCGGAGACAATCTGATTGGATGCGGAGGATTAGTTTTAATAGCATCAAAGCGTTCACAGGTCACGTGACTGCAGAGCTGAAATATTCAGTTTAATCTGAATGTTTCATCAGGTCACGCTGTTCAGTCAACGCCAGTGATGTCAGAGCGTACCTTTTATATATATATATATATATATATATATAAAACACTGTAACACGCAATCGTTGTCAGTCCAGCTGACCTGGGATCAGTTTTCTAGTTCTGAGGCTGCAGTTCTCCTCACAGAGGGATCAGATGTGAAGTGATGAGTGAATGAGTGAAGTTATTCAGCCCTGAGTACGTGCTGGTGAGGCTGCAGAGCTGCAGCGGGTAGAGAGATGGTTTTATATAACCCTGCAGTCAACAGGAAGAGAGAGAGAGCAGCAGAGCAGAGTGTCTCCATCTGGTCCACTTTATTTTATCATGGATTCAACATTAAAACAAGGCTAGAGGAGCTCTCACTGACTTCAACTCACCGACTGATATCTTTACACAATATAATATAATAATAAGTGTTCATGCTGATTAGGGCTGAATTATATTGAGTAAATATACTATCGACTCACGGGACTGATGATACTAACGACTCACGGGACTGACAAACTAACGACTCACGGGACTGATGATACTAACAACTCACTGGACTGATGATACTAACGACTCACGGGACTGACGATACTAACGACTCACGGGACTGATGATACTAACGACTCACGGGACTGACGATACTAACGACTCACAGGACTGACGATACTAACGACTCACGGGACTGACGATACTAACGACTCACGGGACTGATGATACTAACGACTCACGGGACTGATGATACTAACGACTCACGGGACTGACGATACTAACGACTCACGGGACTGATGATACTAACGACTCACGGGACTGACGATACTAACGACTCACGGGACTGATGATACTAACGACTCACGGGACTGACGATACTAACGACTCACGGGACTGACGATACTAACGACTCACGGGACTGATGATACTAACGACTCACGGGACTGACGATACTAACGACTCACGGGACTGACGATACTAACGACTCACGGGACTGACGATACTAACGACTCACGGGACTGACGATACTAACGACTCACGGGACTGACGATACTAACGACTCACGGGACTGATGATACTAACGACTCACGGGACTGACGATACTAACGACTCACGGGACTGATGATACTAACGACTCACGGGACTGATGATACTAAGGACTCACGGGACTGATGATACTAACGACTCACGGGACTGATGATACTAAGGACTCACGGGACTGATGATACTAACGACTCACGGGACTGATGATACTAACGACTCACGGGACTGACGATACTAACGACTCACGGGACTGACGATACTAACGACTCACGGGACTGATGATACTAACGACTCACGGGACTGATGATACTAACGACTCACGGGACTGATGATACTAACGACTCACGGGACTGATGATACTAACGACTCACGGGACTGATGATACT
Source organism: Sebastolobus alascanus (assembly GCA_916701645.2). Classification (NCBI taxonomy): domain Eukaryota; kingdom Metazoa; phylum Chordata; class Actinopteri; order Perciformes; family Sebastidae; genus Sebastolobus; species Sebastolobus alascanus. Next base: position 93,698 of record CAKAOJ020000512.1, read on the forward strand.
AACGACTCACGGGACTGATGATACTAAGGACTCACGGGACTGACGATACTAACGACTCACGGGACTGATGATACTAACGACTCACGGGACTGATGATACTAACGACTCACGGGACTGATGATACTAACGACTCACGGGACTGATGATACTAAGGACTCACGGGACTGATGATACTAAGGACTCACGGGACTGATGATACTAAGGACTCACGGGACTGATGATACTAAGGACTCACTGGACTGACTATACTAACGACTCACGGGACTGACTATTCTAACGACTGACGTGATAAAACAAGTCAACGTTACTTTTAGTTTCACACGGAACACGAAAAGCGGTCTCCTGGTTGAACGTCTGAACGGACTCTCGCGCTATTAATACTACGTCACTGCTCCGACCGTCGAATAACGCCTATTGTGGGTTCACGCTGGAGTTAGTTGAAAGCCCGTTTCGTCACATAGTGTCGCTAAAGGGCGCCTCAGTGCGTCGGTATCTGATGCCGAGGGGAACTGACCAAACGGTGGTATTTGATGAGTTGGGAGTGAGAACGGGCCGGACTGAAAGAGTCTTCAGTCATCTGGATTTTATTTGGATTCTCTTGAAATGAAAAGTGGAAACGGAGCCGGAGTTTAATGAAGTGTTTTATCGACCTGAACTGGATCCAACATGAAACCAGCGATCAGAAGCGATCAGAACTCCTGCGTTGTGTCGAGTGTTTCCGGAGGAGGAAGGGAAGGTAGACTGGACTGATGTGGGAGAAACATGAAACATCAGGAAGAATATTTTTAGGAGCTTCTTCCACCACCTCTCTCTCTCCATCACTCTCTCTCTCCACCACCTCTCTCTCTCCATCACTCTCTCTCCTCCATCCATCCTCTCTCTCTCCATCACTCTCTCTCCTCCTCCATCCCTCCTCTCTCTCTCTCCATCACTCTCTCTCCTCCTCCATCCCTCCTCTCTCTCTCCATCACTCTCTCTCCTCCATCCCTCCTCTCTCTCTCTCCATCACTCTCTCTCCTCCTCCATCCCTCCTCTCTCTCTCTCCATCACTCTCTCTCCTCCTCCATCCCTCCTCTCTCTCTCCATCACTCTCTCTCTCCATCCCTCCTCTCTCTCTCCATCACTCTCTCTCCTCCTCCATCCCTCCTCTCTCCTCCTCCATCCCTCCTCTCTCTCTCCATCACTCTCTCTCCTCCTCCATCCCTCCTCTCTCCTCCTCCATCCCTCCTCTCTCTCTCCATCACTCTCTCTCCTCCTCCATCCCTCCTCTCGCTCAGCCTCTCATCACATTCAGCAGCTCTCAGCCTGAGAGGAAGAGGAGGAGGAGGAGGAGGAGGAGGAGATAGCAGTGGAGTAAAATAGATCAGAATAGAGTCGGTGTGTAATCTGCTGGTTCATCTTCTCTTCTCTCTCTGCTGGATTATTTTGAACTTGGTCGGGTTTGTTGGACGTCGTCACCGTTTTCTCTTTCTTCAACTCGTCCTGCGTTTCTGCATCAAGACGTCTCTGGAAGTTGTCGACGGACGACAGGACGAAACATCCGGAAGGACGTGGAGACGAGTCGCCTTTCGATTCACCGCCGACGCTTCGTTTCTTAGTCCGTGGACGCGTCATCGGAGCGTAAATGGAGAAACTCCCAGCAGCTCCTGCAGACATGTGTTTCCATCGGAGAGGCTGAAAGATAAAAGAGAGATGCAAACCTATAAATTACCCAGCATGCATTGTGTTTTTTTCCCTCATACGTGCTGTTTTAAACGAGGAATCACGGCTGTTTGAACTTTGAGACTCAACTTCCAAACTCCTGATTTATTTATTATTAATTAATAATTAATCACAACAAACTTGATAAGTCATTTTTTTATTTTTCTTCATAACTGTAGAGGCTCAAACTTTCTGCTCTTTTAGAGCGTCTCGTCCATTTGAATAACCAAAAAAAAATTAGTAAAATATCCAAAGCATATGAGTAGAATATCCCAAAAATATTATTAAAAATAGCCTAAAAATTTCTAGTAAAGTATCCAAAACATATTAATAAAATATCCTAAAAATATTAATAAAATATCTAAAACATATTAGTAAAATTTCCTAAAATATTAGTAAAATATCTAAAACATATTAATTAAAATATCCTAAAAATATTAATAATATATCTAAAACATATTAATTAAAATATCCAAAACATATTAGTAAATTATCCCGAAAATTATTATTAAAATATCAGAAAATTATAAGTAAAATATCCAAAACATATTAGTAAAATATCCTAAAAACAATTGTAAAATATCCTAAAATATTAGTAAAATATCCAAAACATATTAGTAAAAATATCCTAAAATATTAGTAAAATATCCTAAAAACAATTGTAAAATATCCTAAAGTATTAGTAAAATATCCAAAATATATTAGTAAAATATCCAAAATATATCAGTAAAATATCCTAAAAATAATAATAAAATATCCTAAGATATTAGTAAAATATCCTAAAATTATTAGTCAAATATTCTAAAAATATTAATAAAATATCCTAAAAACGTCATGAAACCAACAACATACAAATTGTTCAAATAAATCAGTATTTTTCATTAAATTTAATACGACTTTAGCTGAAGAAAATGTCTAAATGATGATTCTGACTCTAATGTAAACTAAAGCTACAGGATGTGAACCTATATCATAATCTGTAAATATCTATATTTATCAATAATTCTTCTCTGATATGTCTTATTGTCTGAGATCAGTCCAGAGGAAACGACGTCTACGATGAGACTAAAGTGCATCAAACACACGGGATGTACTTTTCTTCTATTTTGAGGCATTTAATGATTCTTCGTGTGTCTCTTAAACATCTGGACATGTGAACATCTGCTTCTCTCGTGGATCTGAAGTGACAGTTTCATCATGGAGCGCCGATAATCAATAACAGACCGATCTAAACGGCGAGCGTCCTCAGACTGTGATCTTTCCCCCTCGGTGGCCCCGCCCACCTCTCGGGGAGATGGCGGCGGCCCTCGCCAGCTCGCTGATCCGACAGCGGCGTCAGGCCCGCGAGGCCAACAGCGACAAGGTCGCCACCAGCAAGAGACGCACAAGTCCAACTAAAGACCCGCGGTCTATGTGTGAGAGGAACATCTTCAGCGTCTTCAGCAAAGTTCGCTTCTGCAGCGGAAAGAAAAGACCCGTACGGCGGAAACCAGGTGGGTTCAGAATACACTGAAACCCGGTGGGTTCAGACGCTGAAACCGGGTGGGTTCAGACGCTGAAACCCGGTGGGTTCAGACGCTGAAACCCGGTGGGTTCAGACGCTGAAACCCGGTGGGTTCAGACGCTGAAACCCGGTGGGTTCAGTCGCTGAAACCTGACATTGGCTGAAGGCGGTGTGTTGACTCATTCTTACGTAACTTCCGTACTTAAGTAACGCCACTTCCGTAGTTATTTGAACCCAAACGTTGATTTGTTTCTTTTACGTAACTTCCGTATATAAGTAACATACTAGAAAGGTACTGTAATAATGAAAGATACAATCAAACGGTATGTATAAATATATAAAAATGGAAAAAGTCAAGAACGTTTTTAATAATAACAAAAATTACAATAAAATCAATCTCACAATGACGTCTTAAACTGACGGATTTAAATTGTGCTGATATTTTTTAAAATATAAAATTGACCAAGAATGATCAATAAATATAAAAGATACGAGCCAGTGATTCAGATGCACATTTTATTTAGTAAAATCCTGGTTTTATTTTTACAAAAAAGTAAATAAAATAATCTTGTGTTTATCCCCAAAATGAATGAAACTCTGACTCTATTTTAACCTTGAATAGCTGAAACAGTAAACGTGACTCTGATCTGTGAACACAAGACTGGGTTTTAAAGGAGGTGTCATCTTCATCACGTCTCAGCATGTGATGATGATGATGATGATGATGATGATGATGAGGTGTTCACAGATGTGTTCAAACTCACAGCTCGTCCTCTAACAGCATCACACACACACTTATAAATATAGTTTCCCTCAGAAAAAAGGATATAGACGCTTTTAGTGTTGACGTCATGATGACATCATGATGAGGTCATGATGAGGTCATGATGAGGTCCCGGTGTTATCTGGAGGCTAACTAACACTAGCAGTGGGCTAAAGCTACACATCTAAAATGTCATCTTGCTGTGTTGTTGGTGCCAGAATCCAGATATCACAAACATTTGAGATGACAAACTGTGATTGGAGGCTCTAGAGAGCTACAATATGAGAGAAACGTTTCAGAGATGGAGAGTAAATGTTGATCATATTTAGCCTTCTGCTAACAGAGATTATTAGAATATTGAGAGAAACTAGGATTTTCTTCAGCCGTTGTTAAAAAAAACAAGCCAACAATACTTGCTAGCCAGCGTTAACTAACGTGTTCAGAGAATTATTCTGCCTTCACTTAACGCTCCGCCCACTAAACACGTCACCATGGTTACTAACAGAGAAGAAGTCTGTTGAGTCAGGATGTGTTTAGCTTAGCTTAGCACAAAGACTGGAAGCGGGGGAAACTGTTAGCCTAGCTCCATCAAAAGAGCAGATATACAACTTTTAACAGCTCCGAAGAAAGATCCAATCGTGATAGTTTTATGTGTGATGTGACGACGAAGGAGGAAAGTTGTGAACTATTGTCTGTCTGTCTGTCTGTCTGCCTGTCTGTCTGTCTGTCTGTCTGTCTGTCTGTCTGTCTGAATGTTAAGTAGCACAGCAGCGTGCTCCACATTAGCCTCTCTCTGTATGTTGGTCTATTTCTGAAGGAGATCAGTTCTTCTGGCCCACATTGTCATCTGGAGCATCACACATATTTCATTTTTTTCTTTTAAGGACTTTTATAATTTTATATCATATTCACCTTATTCTTTGTCTGAACTTCGGTGCTTCCGCATCGCGTCATGTTGTGTTCTCACGTCCGTTTAGAGCTAAAGTTTCATTATTTAGCTTAGCATCACCGTGTTAATACATCCGTGGTTCTCATCCTTTACTTGTCTAACAGCTGTTTTTAAGTTTTAATGTTTTTTCAGGTGAGAAAGAAACCATTTAGATTTCCGATATGTGATCAGTTTAACCAAATAAATGTGTAAATTAGCGGTGATGTTTATGGAGCTGTGAGGAGCGTTAGATAGCTATATATTATATATATTATATATATATTTATAGCTAGCAATTTGGCGATAGATAGTGTGTCAGTGTGCTTTAGTGTAAGTTTGGAGCGTTATTTAACCTCCTTCATGACAAGCTAGTCTGACCTGGTTGGTACCGATGGATTCATCAGGTTTATAGTTTACTATGATACCAGATATATATATATATATATATATATATATGATACCAGTATCTTCACTCTAGCTTTAAAACTGAGCCGCTACAACCTAAAAATTACAAGTTGCGTTAAAGAAATTAGTGGTGTTAAAACGAATTTGCGTTAACGTGTTATTTTCTTGTCAACTTTGACAGCTCTAATTCTATGTAATAATAATATTAGAGGAGCTAAGAGTAGACAAAATGAAGGAAGACAAGATGATTCAAAATTAGATACGAGGTGAGAAGAGGTGAAAGAAGATGAGATGAGAAGAGGTGAAAGAAGATGAGATGAGAGGAGATGAAAGGAGAAGAGATGAAAGAAGAGGAGGTGAAGCGGATGAGAGGAGATTTCAGCTGAGAACAGGAAGTAAACAACAGCAGAGTGTTTTGGGTTTTGATATCCAGTAGTGAGCTGAGAGTGAGGAGTGAACGAAGTGAAACATCAGATCCATGTGAATAATGAATGTGCTCAGAGTGTGTTTAGAGTGGACAGATAGCGGTGCTGCTTCTGGATCCCACAATACCTGCTGTGTGTTTCTATCTTTATCTAAATGTGTTGTTGTGTGTTGTTGTGTTTCTATCTATATCTAAATGTGTGTTGTTGTGTTTCAGAGCCGCAGCTGAAGGGCATCGTGACGCGTCTCTTCAGTGAACATGGTTTCTTCCTGCAGATGCAACCTGATGGAGCTATCAGCGGAAACAAGGACGAGAACAGCGACTACAGTGAGTCTCTGCTGCTGAAAACACCAAGACACACAGTATACTGTATACATAGACATACAGTATACTGTATACATAGACATATAGTATACTGTATACATACACATACAGTTTACTGTATACATACACATACAGTATACTGTATACATACACATACAGTATACTGTATACATAGACACACAGTATACTGTATACATAGACATATACAGTATACTGTATATACATACACATACAGTATACTGTATACATACACATACAGTATACTGTATACATACACATACAGTATACTGTATACATAGACACACAGTATACTGTATACATAGACATACAGTATACTGTATACATAGACACACAGTATACTGTATACATAGATATACAGTATACTGTATACATACACATATACAGTATACTGTATACATACACATATACAGTATACTGTATACATACACATATACAGTATACTGTATACATACACATATACAGTATACTGTATACATACACATATACAGTATACTGTATACATACACATATACAGTATACTGTATACATAGATATACAGTATACTGTATACATACACATATACAGTATACTGGATACATACACATATACAGTATACTGTATACATAGACATATACAGTATACTGGATACATAGACATACAGTATACTGGATACATACACATACAGTATACTGTATACATATACATACAGTATACTGTATACATAGACATACAGTATACTGTATATACATAGACATATACTGTATACATAGACGCCACTTACGTAGTTATTTTATCCCAAACGTTGACTTATTTATTACGTAACTTCCGTACTTAAGTAACGCCACTTACGTAGTTATTTTAACCCAAACTGCGATCTTTCCCTAAACTTAACCAAGTTGTTTCCTGTGAAGACGGAAGTTTATTTTGAAAAGACTGTATGCATGTAACGAGGGTAAATTGACCCGTGTTGCTGGACGTTCGTAGGAGAAATGAGGAATACCTTTTGTTCAGATATCGTTTGAACCGCTGTGCGAGGATTCGTTGGTCTGTGTGGAGCGGAGCAACATGATTGGCTGGATTTAAATTAAAACCAGGAAGTGTGTGATCATAGAATGATGAGTCTCTCCAGTCAGGAATAAAAGGTTTGTTTCTGCTGGATGAGCTCAGGATTACAGATCCTGCTGCTGCTGTTAAATCCTTTGGTTTGGAAACAAGAATCAAAAAGAGGACAAGAAGAGGAGGAGGAGGAGGAGGAGGAGGAGGAGGAGGAGGAGGAGGAGGAGGAGGAGGAGGAGGAGGAGGAGGAGGAGGAGGAGATGTTTTGGTTTCCCCTCTCTCTCTCAGATCATCTCTGTCTCTGAGTTAAATAAAGGAGGATTAACAGCAGCCATCGCCACGGGCTTCTTCCTCCTCCACCTCCTCCTCTTCATCCTCTTCATCCTCACCCACACTGCAGCTCTCTGTCCCCGAGGATTAAATCACCTCTCATCCCTCCATCTCCCCCCTCTCTCCTTTATTCACCGTCTTTTCCTCTCCGTTTATCAGCTGGAAGCGTCACACGCAGCAGACCGGATGGATTTTAACCTCCCTTAAACACTAACAAGCAGTTTAAAGTGATGATTTACACAACGGCTGTCAATCAGTTCAAATATATCATTAATCACACATTCATTATCTGTTCTAAATGAACCTTAAAGGGAGATTAGTCAAGTGTTTAATACTCTTATCAACATGGGAGTGGACAAATATGCTGCTTTATGCAAATGAATTTATATATTTATTATCTGGAGGTCAGAGGTCAAGGGTCCCCTTTGAAAATGACCATGACAGTTTTTCCTCGCCAACATTTATCGTAAGCTCGTAGCGTTATTTAACCTCCTTCATGACGAGCTAGTCTGACCTGGTTGGTACTGATGGATTCATCAGGTTCTATAGTTTACTATGATACCAGTATCTTCACTCTAACTTTAAAACTGAGCTGCTACAACCTAAAAATCACAAGTTACGTTAATGCGTTAAAGAAATTAGTGGCGTTAAAACGAATTTGCGTTAACGAGTTATTATAGCGTAACCTAACTACGTAGTTTTCCGTACGCCACTCAGGTAGTTATTTTAACCCAAACGTTGACGTATTTGTCTCGTAACTTCCGTACTTAAGTAACGCCACTTTCGTAGTTATTTTAAACAAAAATTGTACGTATTTCTCGTAACTTCCGTACTTCAGTAACACCACTTCCGTAGTTATTTTAACCAAAACCACCATCTTTTCCTAAACCTAACCAAGTAGTTTTGTTGCCTAAACCTAAGGACGTTGTTTCCTGTGAAGACGGAAGTTTATTTTGAAAAGACTATACCTGTAACGAGCGGAAATAGACACGTGTTGCTGAACATTCGTAGGAAAACGAACGAAAAAGGAGGAATAGCTTTTGGTGAGATATCATACGAACCGTTGTGTGAGGATAAGATGGATTTACTGTTCATAAGAATGTGACTTTTGTTTGATTAGTTTGAAGGAAAACAGACTTTTATGTTTCAGATTTATTCTGCTGTGAATTAATTTCTGTATTATTGTAGATGTGACCTCTCTACCTCTGCAGTAACCAACTCTCTCTCTCTCTCTCTATCTGTGTCTATGTCTCTCGCCCTCCAGCCCTGTTTAACCTGATCCCGGTAGGTTTGAGGGTCGTGGCCATGCAGGGAGTGAAGGCTGCGCTCTACGTGGCCATGAACGCAGAGGGATACCTCTACCCATCAGTAAGAATCTGTTCTTCACTTTATGGTTCACTTCTTCCACATTTGAAGGTTTCTTCTCAACATAACAGCAGCGTGAAATCATCTCAGGCTGCTCGCAGAGTCCAGAAAACATGCAGTATTTGACAAATCTGTAGGATATTGTGCTAAAACTAACAAAGTTTTCCCTCATCTCTGGCTGCAGCTGCTGGAAGACACTTCAAAATAGCTCATTTTAAAACTAACAAACTCCACTTAAGTGACGTTACTCTGGAATAAAAAGCTCCATTTAAAATTACTCTGTGCCGCTTATAAACTACTGCTAATATTTAATGATGACAATAATTATCAGGTCTGTAGACCGAGTACAGCTGCAGTTGTTGAGTCGCTGCTTCGCCTCACTGAGTCCATCCTCCATCCTCCATCCTCCATCCTCCATCCTCCATCCTCCATCCTCCATCCTCCATCCTCCATCCTCCCTCCTCCATCCTCCATCCTCCATCCTCCATCCTCCATCCTCCATCCTCCATCCTCCCTCCTCCATCCTCCCTCCTCCATCCTCCATCCTCCATCCTCCATCCTCCATCCTCCATCCTCCATCCTCCATCCTCCATCATCCATCCTCCATCATCCATCCTCCATCCTCCATCCTCCATCCTCCACCCTCCACCCTCCATCCTCCATCATCCATCCTCCATCCTCCATCCTCCATCCTCCATCCTCCATCCTCCATCCTCCATCCTCCATCCTCCATCCTTCATCCTCCATCCTCCATCCTCCATCCTTCATCTATAATTCATGTCTGCTGCTTCCATAAAACTTTAAAATGCAATTCTTCAGTCGCTGTGTGCAGCATAAGAAAGGAGAGGGAGTGATGGAGGAAGAGAGGAAGTGATGGAGGAAGAGAGGGATGAGGGAGGAAGAGAGGGATGATTGAGGAAGAGAGGAAGTGATGGAGGAAGAGAGGGAGTGATGGAGGAAGAGATGGCATGATGGTTCTCTAGAAAACCTTCAGCAGCTGTTAGATGCTGGAACAGGTTTTTGCAGCATTTTGTGAGTTTGTTCTGCTCTGATTGGCTCTCTGCTGGACCACCTGTTATATCCAGAGGGCACACACACACACACACACACACACACACACACACACACACACACACACACACACACACACACACACACACACACACACACACACACACACACACACACACACACACGAACACACACCTGTGCTATGGCTAAATTTACTTTAAGAGTTCATATTTAACAACGTAGATCTGAGTTTGGTCCACTTTGTACAAACAGCTGACTTTAACTTCTAACTTCTCTCCTGTAACTCAACACTGACGACGTTATATTACAAATATCATAAATATGTTATAAACTAGGGCTGTCAGTCCATTAAAATATGTCATCACGAATTAATCTCAAATTAATCACACATTATTTATCTGTTCTAAATGAACCTTAAAGGGAGATTAGTCAAATATTTAATCCTAAAAATGTTAAAAAAAAAAAAAAGTTCGAAAAATGTCCCAAAAAGGTCGGAAAAATGTCGGAAAAATGTAAAAAAGAAATTAAGTTAAAAAAATGTAAAAAAAAAAAAAAAAAAAGTAAAATGAAAAGTCTGAAAAATGTCCCGAAAATGAAAAAGAAAAAACTATTTGACTAATGTTGAAAAAAAATTGAAAAAAAGTGTGAAAAATGTAACCATAAAAGATATAAATTAAAAAAAAAATAAAAAATAAAAAATAAAGAAAATACCAAAACCTTAAACTAAAATTTAGAAATGAAAACGAAACCATAATAGAAATTAATCAAAAAAAATAAATAAAAATATCACAACATTAAACTAAAAACTAAGAAATGAAAACGAAACCATAAAACATATTAATAAAAAAAAAAAATAATAAAAATTAAAAAAAAAATATCACAACATTAAACTAAAACTTAGAAATGAAAACGAAACCATAATAGAAATTAATAAAAAAAAAAAATAAAAAATATCGCAATATTAAACTAAAAACTACGAAATGAAATCTAAACTATAAAAGATATCAATAAAAAAAAATAAAAAAAAATAAAAAATACCAAAACATTAAACTACAAACTTAGAAATGAAAACGAAACAATAATAGAAATTAATAAAAAAAAAAAAAAAAAAAAAAATATATATATATATCACAACATTAAACTAAAAACTAAGAAATGAAAACGAAACCATAAAGATATTAATAAAAATAAATAAATAAATAAAAAATAAAAAAATACCAAAACATTAAGCTAAAACTTAGAAATGAAAACGAAACCATAATAGAAATTAATAAAAAATAAAAAAAAAATTACCAAAACATTAAACTAAAACTTAGAAATGAAAACGAAACCATAATAGAAATTAATAAAAAAAAAAATTAAAAAATATCACAATATTAAACTAAAAACTACGAAATGAAATCTAAACTATAAAAGATATCAATAAAAAAAAAAAAATAAATAAAAAAAAAAAAAAAATACCAAAACATTAAGCTAAAACTTAGAAATGAAAACGAAACCTTAATAGAAATTAATAAAAAATAAAAAAAAAATTACCAAAACATTAAACTAAAACTTAGAAATGAAAACGAAACCATAATAGAAATTAATAAAAAAAAAATAAAAAAATATCACAATATTAAACTAAAAACTACGAAATGAAATCTAAACTATAAAAGATATTAATAAAAATAAATAAATAAATAAAAAAATAAAAAAATACCAAAACATTAAGCTAAAACTTAGAAATGAAAACGAAACCATAATAGAAATTAATAAAAAAAAAATATACATATATATATCACAACATTAAACTAAAAACTAAGAAATGAAAACGAAACCATAAAACATATTAATAAAAAAATAATTATAATAAAAAAAAAAAAAAAAATACCAAAACATTAAACTAAAACTTAGAAATGAAAACGAAACCATAAAACATATTAATAAAAAAATAAAAAAAATAAAAAAAAAAAAAAAATACCAAAACATTAAACTAAAACTAAGAAATGAAAATGAAACCATAAAACATATTAATAAAAAAATAAAAATAATAAAAAAAAAAAAAAAATACCAAAACATTAAACTAAAACTAAGAAATGAAAACGAAACCATAAAACATATTAATAAAAAAAAAAAATAATAAAAAAAAAAAAAAAAATACAAAAACATTAAAACTAAAACTAAGAAATGAAAACGAAACCATAAAAGATATTAGTAAAAAAAATAAATAAAAAATAAATAAAAAATTTCACAACATTAAGATAAAAACTAAGAAATGAAAACGAAACCATAAAACATATTAATAAAAAAAAAAAAATATAAAAAAAAAAAAAAAAATACAAAAACATTAAAACTAAAACTAAGAAATGAAAACGAAACCATAAAAGATATTAGTAAAAAAAATAAATAAAAAATAAATAAAAAATTTCACAACATTAAACTAAAAACTAAGAAATGAAAACGAAACCATAATAGAAATTAATAAAAAAAAAAATAAAAAAAAAAATAAATATCACAACATTAAACTAAAAACTTAGAAATGAAAACGAAGCCATAAAATTTATTTGTAAAAAAAAAAAAATCACAATTTTAAACTAAAAACTACGAAATGAAATCTAAACTATAAAAGATATTAATAAAAATAAATAAATAAATGAAAAAAAAAAAAATACCCAAACATTAAGCTAAAACTTAGAAATGAAAACGAAACCATAATAGAAATTCATAAAAAAAAAATAAAAAAAAAATATACATATATATATCACAACATTAAACTAAAAACTAAGAAATGAAAACGAAACCATGAAACATATTAATAAAAAATTAAAAAAATTAAAAAAATTAAAAAAAAAATATCACAACATTAAACTAAAAACTAAGAAATGAAAACGAAACCATAAAACATATTAATAAAAAAATAATTATAATAAAAAAAAAAAAAAAATACCAAAACATTAAACTAAAACTAAGAAATGAAAACGAAACCATAAAAGATATTAGTAAAAAAAAAAAAAAAAAATATATATATATGTATCACAACATTAAACTAAAAACTTTGAAATGAAAACGAAACCATAAAATATATTAGTAAAAAAAATAAAAAAATAAAAAAAAAAATTATCAAAACATTAAACTAAAAACTAAGAAATGAAAACGAAACCATAAAACATATTTATAAAAAAATAAAAATAATAAAAAATTAAAAAAAAATATCACAACATTAAACTAAAACTTAGAAATGAAAACGAAACCATAATAGAAATTAATAAAAAAAAAAAAATAATATAAAAAAAAAAAAATATCACAACATTAAACTAAAACTAAGAAATGAAAACGAAACGATAAAACATATTAATAAAAAATAAAAAAAAAAAAAAAAAAAAAAAATAACAACATTAAACTAAAACTTAGAAATGAAAACGACACCATAATAGAAATTAATAAAAAAAAAAATTAAAAAATATCGCAATATTAAACTAAAAACTACGAAATGAAATCTAAACTATAAAAGATATTAATAAAAAAAAATAAATAATTAAAAAAAAAAAAAAATACCAAAACATTAAACTAAAACTTAGAAATGAAAACGAAACCATAATATAAATTAATAAAAAAAAAAAATAAATAAAAATAAAAATAAAAAAAAAATATCACAACATTAATCTAAAAACTAAGAAATGAAAACGAAACCATAAAACATATTAATAAAAAAAAAAAAATAATAAAAAAAAAAAAAAAAATACCAAAACATTAAACTAAAACTTAGAAATGAAAACGAAACCATAATAGAAATTAATAAAAAAAAAAATTAAAAAATATCACAATATTAAACTAAAAACTACGAAATGAAAACGAAACAATAAAAGATATCAATAAAAAAAAAAAAAAAAAAAAAAAAAATACCAAAAAATTAAAATAAAACTTACAAATGAAAACTAAACAATAATATAAATTAATCAAAAAAAAAAAAAAAAAAAAAAAATATATATATATATCACAACATTAAACTAAAAACTAAGAAATGAAAACGAAACCATAAAGATATTAATAAAAATAAATAAATTAATAAAAAAAAAAAAAAATACCAAAACATTAAGCTAAAACTTAGAAATGAAAACGAAACCATAATAGAAATTAATAAAAAATAAAAAAAAAATTACCAAAACATTAAACTAAAACTTAGAAATGAAAACGAAACCATAATAGAAATTAATAAAAAAAAAAAAAAAAAATATCACAATATTAAACTAAAAACTACGAAATGAAATCTAAACTATAAAAGATATTAATAAAAATAAATAAATAAATAAAAAAATAAAAAAATACCAAAACATTAAGCTAAAACTTAGAAATGAAAACGAAACCATAATAGAAATTAATAAAAAAAAAATATACATATATATATCACAACATTAAACTAAAAACTAAGAAATGAAAACGAAACCATAAAACATATTAATAAAAAAATAATTATAATAAAAAAAAAAAAAAAATACCAAAAAATTAAACTAAAACTTAGAAATGAAAACGAAACCATAAAACATATTAATAAAAAAATAAAAATAATAAAAAAAAAAAAAAAATACCAAAACATTAAAATAAAACTAAGAAATTAAAACGAAACCATAAAATATATTAGTACAAAAAAAAAAAAAAAAAAAAATTTCACAACATTAAGATAAAAACTAAGAAATGAAAACGAAACCATAAAACATATTAATAAAAAAAAAAAATAATAAAAAAAAATACAAAAACATTCAAACTAAAACTAAGAAATGAAAACGAAACCATAAAACATATTAATAAAAAAAAAAATATAATAAAAAAAAAAAAAAAAATACCAAAACATTAAACTAAAACTTAGAAATGAAAACGAAACCATAATAGAAATTAATAAAAAAAAAAATTAAAAAATATCACAATATTAAACTAAAAACTACGAAATGAAATCTAAACTATAAAAGATATCAATAAAAAAAAAAAAAAAAAAAAAAAAAATACCAAAAAATTAAACTACAAACTTAGAAATGAAAACGAAACCATAATAGAAATTAATAAAAAAAAAAATAAAAAAATATCGCAATATTAAACTAAAAACTACGAAATGAAATATATATATATCACAACATTAAACTAAAAACTAAGAAATGAAAACGAAACCATAAAGATATTAATAAAAATAAATAAATTAATAAAAAAAAAAAAAAATACCAAAACATTAAGCTAAAACTTAGAAATGAAAACGAAACCATAATAGAAATTAATAAAAAAAAAATAAAAAAATATCACAATATTAAACTAAAAACTACAAAATGAAATCTAAACTATAAAAGATATCAATAAAAAAAAAAAAATAAATAAAAAAAAAAAAAAATACCAAAACATTAAACTAAAAACTTAGAAATGAAAACGAAACAATAATAGAAATTAATAAAAAAAAAAAAAAAAAAAATATATATATATATATATCACAACATTAAACTAAAAACTAAGAAATGAAAACGAAACCATGAAACATATCAATAAAAAATAAAAATAATAAAAAAAAAAAAAAAATACCAAAAAATTAAAATAAAAATAATAAATTAAAACGAAACCATAAAAAATTTTAATAAAAAAAAAAAAAAAATATATATATATATCTCACAACATTAAACTAAAAACTTAGAAATGAAAACGAAACCATAATAGAAATTAATAAAAAAAAAAATAAATAAAAAAATAAATATCACAACATTAAACTAAAAACTTAGAAATGAAAACGAAACCATAAAATTTATTTGTAAAAAAAAAAATTAATATAAAAAAAAAAAAATATCACAATATTAAACTAAAAACTACGAAATGAAATCTAAACTATAAAAGATATTGATAAAAAAAAATAAATAAATAAAAAAAAAAAAAAAATACCAAAACATTAAGCTAAAACTTAGAAATGAAAACGAAACCATAATAGAAATTAATCAGAAAAAAAAAAAAAAAAATATCACAACATTAAACTAAAAACTAAGAAATGAAAAGGAAACCATGAAACATATTAATAAAAAATAAAAATAATAAAAAAAAAAAATAAATAAATATATATATATATATATCACAACATTAAACTAAAAACTAAGAAATGAAAACGAAACCATAATAGAAATTAATAAAAAAAAAAATTAAAAAAAATACCAAAACATTAAACTAAAACTTAGAAATGAAAACGAAACCATAATAGAAATTAATAAAAAAAAAAATTAAAAAATATCACAATATTAAACTAAAAACTACGAAATGAAATCTAAACTATAAAAGATATTAATAAAAAAAAATAAATAAATAAAAAAAAAAAAAAAATACCAAAACATTAAACTACAAACTTAGAAATGAAAACGAAACAATAATAGAAATTAATAAAAAAAAAAAAAAAAAAAAATATATATATATATCACAACATTAAACTAAAAACTAAGAAATGAAAACGAAACCATAAAGATATTAATAAAAAAAAATAAATAAATAAAAAAAAAAAAAAATACCAAAACATTAAGCTAAAACTTAGAAATGAAAACGAAACCATAATAGAAATTAATAAAAAAAAAAAAAAATTAAAAATAAAAAAAAAAATATCACAACATTAAAATAAAAATTAAGAAATGAAAACCAAACCATAAAACATATTAATAAAAAAAAAAAATAATAAAAAAAAAAAAAAATACCAAAACATTAAACTAAAACTAAGAAATGAAAACGAAACCATAAAAGATATTAGTAAAAAAAAAAAATATATATATATATCACAACATTAAACTAAAAACTAAGAAATGAAAACGAAACCATAAAAGATATTAGTAAAAAAAAAAAAAAAAATATATATATATATATCACAACATTAAACTAAAAACTAATAAATGAAAACGAAACCATAAAACATATTAATAAAAAATAAAAAAAATATTTAAAAAAAAAAAAAAATACCAAAACATTAAACTAAAACTAAGAAATGAAAACGAAACCATAAAACATGTTAATAAAAAAAAAAAAAAAATATATATATATATCTCACAACATTAAACTAAAAACTAAGAAATGAAAACGAAACCATAAAACATATTAATAAAAAAAAAAAATAATAAAAAATAAAAAAAAAATATCACAACATTAAACTAAAACTTAGAAATGAAAACGAAACCATAATAGAAATTAATAAAAAAAAAAAAAAAAATATCGCAATATTAAACTAAAAACTAAGAAATGAAAACGAAACCATAAAACATATTAATAAAAAATTTAAAAAAAATTTAAAAAAAAATATCACAACATTAAACTAAAACTTAGAAATGAAAACGAAACCATAATAGAAATTAATAAAAAAAAAAAAAAAAAAATATCGCAACATTAAACTAAAAACTACGAAATGAAATATAAACTATAAAAGATATTAATAAAAAAAAATAAATAAAAAAAAAAAAAAAAAAATACCAAAACATTAAACTAAAACTAAGAAATGAAAACGAAACCATAAAACATATTAATAAAAAAATAAAAATAATAAAAAATAAAAAAAAATTATCACAACATTAAACTAAAACTTAGAAATGAAAACGAAACCATAATAGAAATTAATAAAAAAAAAAATAAAAAAATATCGCAATATTAAACTAAAAACTACGAAATGAAATCTAAACTATAAAAGATATTAATAAAAAAAAAATAATAATTAAAAAAAAAAAAAAATACCAAAACATTAAACTAAAACTTAGAAATGAAAACGAAACCATAATAGAAATTAATAAAAAAAAAAATTAAAAAATATCACAATATTAAACTAAAAACTACGAAATGAAATCTAAACTATAAAAGATATCAATAAAAAAAAATAAAAATAAAAAAAAAATACCAAAACATTAAACTACAAACTTAGAAATGAAAACGAAACAATAATAGAAATTAATAAAAAAAAAAAATAAAAAAAAAATATATATATATATCACAACATTAAACTAAAAACTAAGAAATGAAAACGAAACCATAAAGATATTAATAAAAATAAATAAATTAATAAAAAAAAAAAAAAATACCAAAACATTAAGCTAAAACTTAGAAATGAAAACGAAACCATAATAGAAATTAATAAAAAAAAAAAAAAAATAAAAAAAAAATTACCAAAACATTAAACTAAAACTTAGAAATGAAAACGAAACCATAATAGAAATTAATAAAAAAAAAATAAAAAAATATCACAATATTAAACTAAAAACTACGAAATGAAATCTAAACTATAAAAGATATTAATAAAAATAAATAAATAAATAAAAAAAATAAAAAATACCAAAACATTAAGCTAAAACTTAGAAATGAAAACGAAACCATAATAGAAATTAATAAAAAAAAAATAAAAAAAAAATATACATATATATATCACAACATTAAACTAAAAACTAAGAAATGAAAACGAAACCATAAAACATATTGATAAAAAAATAAAAATAATAAAAAATTAAAAAAAAATATCACAACATTAAACTAAAACTTAGAAATGAAAACGAAACCATAATAGAAATTAATAAAAAAAAAAAAATAATATAAAAAAAAAAAAATATCACAACATTAAACTAAAACTAAGAAATGAAAACGAAACGATAAAACATATTAATAAAAAATAAAAAAAAAAAAAAAAAAAAAAAATAACAAAATTAAACTAAAACTTAGAAATGAAAACGACACCATAATAGAAATTAATAAAAAAAAAAATTAAAAAATATCGCAATATTAAACTAAAAACTACGAAATTAAATCTAAAATATAAAATATATTAATAAAAAAAAATAAATAATTAAAAAAAAAAAAAAATACCAAAACATTAAACTAAAACTTAGAAATGAAAACGAAACAATAATAGAAATTAATAAAAAAAAAAAATAAATAAAAATAAAAATAAAAAAAAAATATCACAACATTAATCTAAAAACTAAGAAATGAAAACGAAACCATAAAACATATTAAT